>OZ023336.1:205301-402550 GCA_964007535.1 Brachyptera risi
ATGGAAATTTAGATTTTTCATTTATATATATTTTTTTGGCCATTATATTGTTTTGCTACATTTTTTAAATTGAGGAATTATGAACAGTCAATTTATAAGTAAGTTTAGCTCATTATTTTGAAATGAGAACTGGCCAAATTTGTTACTCTTCTCAAGAGGTGTTGTATTACCAGCTATATTTGGGCTGGAATGCAAATAATTATAATTGCATGTTATTTAGTGAGGCAATATGCCAGTTTTGCATGCAAGAAATTTGCTGACGTGTTATCTTATGTCAGCGTACTATCCTAGTACTATAGGTATGTACTGTTGTTTCAGAGAAGTGTAAATGTTATAGTTATTCATATTATAGTTCATGTGTTATTAACAATGAATGAGTTTACTAACCAAGTGCCCTACATTGTCATCAGTATAGGTCCTAAATAGTTACATTGTTAGATTGGAAATTTTAACTGAATTAAATTTTAATTGTTGGGAACTAGATTTGTTTGAATAGTATTTAAATTTTCTGAAGTTTCTAAATTATGGCTGCATTTATGAAGCAGGGGGAGACTGCTGAGCAGGCAATATTAAGACTAGCTCAGGAAGTTCAAACTCTGACAATGATTACACAACAGCGCGGGGTCAATAAGGATTTAGGCGTAGCGGCATTGATACCGTTATGGTCTGGCGACGCCAGTGGTGTACCGGTAGGCCAATTTTTTGACAATATTGATAGTGTGGGGGCATTAGGGAACTGGGATACAAATGACAAGAAGAGGATAGTTAGACTTAAATTAGGCGGGGTAGCAGCCGAATTTTTGAGAGGGGAACCAGAACTTCTCGGGGAGGGGGTGAAATATGAAGATTTAAGGAAAGAGTTAGAAGAAAGGTTTAGGGAGAAGATGCCAGCTCAACATTACTTCAATGACCTAATGTCCGCCTCTCAACGGAAGGAAGAATCACCGGAAGTTTTTGCGGACCGCCTGAAAAGGCTGAATTTGAAGACGGTTCGTCGTGTTGATAATCCAATTGAACAGAAGGTAATCAACGAAGAGGGTCAGCGTCGCCTTCTCTCAGCATACGTTTCGGGCCTTCGTGGGGAAGTGGGGCGCCTTACGCAGCTAAGGATGCCAGAGACACTCAAAGAGGCCGTGGAATATGCAATTCGAGCGGGGAACTTGTCCTGCAAGAAGGAAGAGATGGAGGTGGCGAAGGTATTTCCGGTCACGGTGTCATGTCAGTTCTGCAACAAGCCGGGACATACGGCTGATCGGTGTTATGCATTGAAGAAGAAGATGACCACCGGGAAGCAGGATGGCAGTGTGAGGCAAGAGAGCGGTGGAGTTGAGCTAGGATTCAAGCAAAGGGAAGACCGGGAGTGTTATTTCTGCCGCAAGAAGGGTCACCTGGTTCGGGATTGCAAGATGAAGGCTGCGGGGTCACGGTCGTCTACTGGAAATTCGGGAAACGGCGGTGCCTCGACGAGAACTCCGTCGTAGAGGCTGTCCAAGACACGACATACAGGATTCCGGGAGTGGAGGCTGACGGTACCAGAGATTTGGCCGTCGAGTTCGCAATAGAGGGCAATAGAAGTATCTGGATGATAGATACAGGTGCCGCGGTCTCGTTGGTCAAGCCTCACGTCTCGAGGAAGTCGATTGGCGTATGTAGTGTCAACGCAAAAGGAGTGACCGGACATTTCCTGGATATAAAAGGATCTCAGGAAATTATATTTGATTGCGGGAATAATATCAGTGTGAAACAGAACTGTTTAGTATGCCCCATGGATATCAAGTATGACGGCATTCTGGGGGTTGACTTCTTGGAGCAAGTCAATTCTGTGTTGGATTTGAGTTCGCGGACGCTGGCAATATGTGGAAGGAAAATGAAACTGGTGGAATTCGACAGTACGGAGTCATCAGGCTGTGGGGATCGTAATTTGGGAGTAATTAACTCAAAGAATGATTCAGAAGATATTTTGAGCTGTTGCGCCACCTGCAGGCTCCATCAAGAATATCAACATGGCCGGGATTCGAACCCGGAAGCCATAAGCTCAGACCGACCCAGGGTGTCATCTCAACGGCATCAGGAGGTTGAAGTGAGTACGACTTACCCGGTTACTGCATCGAACCCAGGATTAGTGAGCTGTCAGAGCAACATTCCAGATATTGAGTCTAGGACTTGGCAGGTGTATAATCACGCAAGTCTTAGCCTTCCAGCACGAAGTGAAACCACAGTTAAAGGGAGGCTGGATAAGGCCATAACTGTGGTGCCAACACAGGCCGTGGTGATAGAACCCGAAGAAATAAATATACATGGGATATACGTTTCCCGAATAGTTGGGTTTTTCACGGATAAAAACACGGTCCAGATGAAAGTCATAAACTTGACAAATGAAAGGATGAATTTGAATAAAAATATGTTGCTGGGATCTGCAACAGTATTTACGCCGAGATATACACAGGACGGCGAGTTAGGCCACACTAGCTGCAGTGTGTGTAAACTGCAGTATGTTGAGCCGAAGCACAGTGATGATGCAGCGTCAGCGGATTCTAGTTCTATAGTCCGACCACACATAAGAGGTGCCTCGGTGGAATCTATAGTCCGGTCGCAGTTAAGAGGTGGCACGGAACCAAAGGTCCGTTTGATGGCTGCAGAAGACGGGAGGAAGTCTTCGGATAAGAGTCTTATAGCTTCTGTTAATGTAGGAAAACAGGAAGTGACTCGAATAGTTCGGTTGGAACACATACCACCGAGTGAGAGGGAGATGGTAAGGGGTGTGCTTGCTGAATATGATGATATATTCCAGGACCCGGAGAGTAACTCTATTGGGTGTACAAGCAAGATTAAACACAGAATAGATACTGGTCAAGCCAGACCAGTGCGGAGATATCCCTACCGGATACCACATAAGCACAAAGAGGTTGTGCGGGAGCATGTAGAAGACATGCTGAAGAAAAATATTATCAGACCGTCGTGCTCAGCATGGAGTTCACCCGTGGTGATTGTACCGAAGAAGTCGGTAGATGGAACTCCAAAGTTTCGCTTTTGCACGGACTTTAGAGGTCTAAATAGTGTCACCCATGGAGACAGCTATCCTATTCCGAACATTACGGATACACTGGATAGCTTGGGTCATGCTAGGTACTTCAGTACCCTCGATTTGGCATCGGGGTTTTATCAAGTCGAAATTGAAGAGGCTGATAAACCCAAAACGGCATTTTGCGTGGAGGGAGGCCAGTACGAGTACAATAGGCTGGCTATGGGCCTCCAGGGAGCACCAGCTACGTTCCAGCGCCTGATGGACAACATTTTATGTGGTCTCAAGGGTAGTAACAAGTGCCTGGTGTACATGGACGATATAATTGTGTATTCCACTGATATGAAGGAGCACGTGTCTAGATTAAGGGAGGTCTTTGAGTGCCTCCGGGATGCCAATTTGAGGGTGCAGTTGGAGAAGTGCACTTTTGCCGCCAGTGAAGTAGCGTACTTGGGACATGTAGTTACCAAGGATGGGCTGAAACCGGATCCGAGGAAGATCAGAGCTGTGGAGGAATACCCTGTACCACAAGATGTTGCTGGGATTAAATCTTTCATTGGCCTGGTAGGATATTACCGGAGGTTCATTGCGGATTACGCTGAGATTGCGAAACCACTGAACGAGCTCACTAAACGTGATATACCATTTAGATGGGGTGTGAAGCAGCAGTCAGCATTCGATACGCTACGGCGAGCATTGTGTGAGGAACCGATACTCAAGTATCCTGACTTTAATCGACCATTCATTCTCAGCACTGATGCGTCTGGGGTAGCATTGGGAGCTATCTTGTCCCAGCGTATAGGGGACGAAGAACATCCAGTCGCTTACGCCAGTAGACAACTTAACAGTGCGGAAATGAATTACAGCGCAACGGAAAGAGAAATGTTAGCCGTTGTTTGGGCAACTAAGTATTTCCGGTGCTACTTGATTGGTACACGCTTTACAATAATAACGGATCATTCTGCTCTTCGATGGTTGCTGAATTTAAAGGATCCTTCTTCACGATTACTGAGATGGGCTTTAAGATTGTCGGAGTTTCAATATGACGTGGTTCACAAGCCGGGGATTCAACATACAAACGCAGATAGCTTGAGTCGGGTTGTGGCTGCGATCAGGAAGCTTCCGGCAGGGCCATTGAAGAAGTCGGTTATTTGGTCTAAGGAAGAGATCAGAACCGAGCAGAGCAAAGATTCAGATTGTATTGCGTTAAAGGAGAAGTCACCTGAGTATCAGGTTGATCAGGATGGCGTGCTGTACAAGAGGTCGAGGAAGGGTACAGAAGAGATCAGTCAATTGGTCGCACCGAGGTCGATGAGATTACGCATATTGGAGGACATGCACGACAGTGTGTTTTCGTGTCATCCAGGATATCGACGAACGTATGAGCGGGTGCGTCAGGGATTTGTTTGGCCGAATATGAAGGCGGATGTCACACAATATGTGAAGGGTTGCTCATCTTGCAATGAGAGGAAGACAGGGCGACATCCTGTTGCACCGTTGCAGATGCACGAGGTCGTGGATCGTCCCTTCGATGTGCTGAGCTGTGATATTGTCGGACCGTTACCAACATCGGAGGCTGGTCATCGTTACATGCTCACGTTCATGTGTGCCTTCAGCAAATACTGCGAAATCATTCCTTTGAAAACACAGACAGCTGAGGTGATAGCACATGAGTTTGTAACGAAGATTGTGACACGGCATGGTACTCCGAGGAAGCTTCTGACTGATCAAGGGCGGAATTTCGTGTCGGCATTAATGAAGGAGACCTGTAAGCTTCTGGGAATCAGAAAGATTCAAACCAGTCCCTATCACCCGATGTCGAATATGGTGGAGCGGAGTCATCAGACAATATCTGCCGCATTGTCACACTTCGTGAGGAAAGACCAGCGTGATTGGTGTCGGTATTTACCGTACATACAGATGGCTTACAGGAGTACTCCGCACTCGACTACGGGATTCACACCGCATTTTCTGGTGCATGGGAGAGAAATGCGGATACCATTTGAAGAAGACCTGACTCCAAAATGGGATGAGGGTGACTTGGAGAACGATTACGTGGCACTCTTGGCCGAGAGATTGAGGGAGGCCTATCGGGTGACCGCGTCCAGGCTGCATAGGAGCAAGGTTTCTCAAGCACGGCAATATAACAGGAGTAAGTCTGCCAAGTTTCGCTCATTTAACCCAGGTGATTTGGTGTATTTGCACACCGTTGTTGTGGGAAGGGGCCTTACGAAGAAGCTGTGTAAGCCCTGGACGGGACCATACGAGGTCTTGGAGAAGTTGGGATCAGTGAACTACAGGATTAAGATGAGCGAATCGAGATCAGTGGTGGTGCACATCAACCGTTTGAAGTTGTTTATACCGGATGGTGAACCAGATAGTGAGACCGATAGTGAGTTGGAAGACAATTTGGAATCTGAAGTAGCTGATGATTCAGATGAACAAGTGAGGGATAGTGAACTAGTGACTTTAAGTGAATTAAAGGAGTTGAAACCCACTGAGGAGGAGGGTTCTGCCAAAGACGATCTATCGTTAGGGGACAGTAAGTCTGTCGAAGAGACGGCCTCTTCCGGGGAGGTTGGATGTGATCAAGCGTCTCTTGGTGGTGGTGTGGACTCGGTGTCAGAACATTCTAATGTTAGGCCAGGGGATGTGGGGGTTCAACCTGCAGAAGGGAATCAGTTTGCAACTTCGCCGGGTCCGGGTCATACCTATAATCTTAGGAATAGAAATAGAAGTATAAATTATAAGGTTTAAAGAGGGCATTTTTAACATAGGCCTATTCATTTTTGTAGTTGGGTGTATGGATGGGTTCGGGTTGTGTGCTGTTTTACTTTTTTCAGTTTTGGAGTGATCTGGTGGTGTCTGGCGGCATCTCGAGTCGGGTACCAGGGATGATACGATCCAGTGCGATGGCTCGGGAGGAAGAGGCCGGTTAGTGAGGACTTCTATCGGGAACCCGGGGATCAAGAATTCGTAGAAACCTCAGGCCCCACGCTTGCAGGAGGTGGAATCAAGTTCGACGATGGGAGAACTTCTATCAGGAACCCGGGGATCAAGAATTCGTAGAAACCTCAGGCCCCACGCTTGCAGGAGGCGGAATCAAGTTCGACGATGGGAGAACCTTTCCAGGGGGAGGTAACCTAGGGTGGCGCGAGGAGCACCGGGAGGTGGAGACTTGGTGTCTCCGGGTGGCGTCTCCGAGGGGGTCCCAGTTGTGGTGGCCGGGATCCAGGCGACCATCGTTCGGCCGGAATTCAAGGACTGGTGCGAATTGGGAAGAGCCAGTCTCCGCGAGTCGACGGCAGTTCTGAGGGATCCTGGTGCGGGAGAATTTGGAGGAGTCCCGAGTCGGTGGAGCCGTGTTCGAGTGAATTTCGGGAGGACGCGTCAGCTTCAGCGAGCGGTACAGCTTGTGGTTCTTTGAGAATATGAGGAGGAGTTTGGAATTTTATATCCGTTATGGCGGTATTAGGTTTAACGTAGAAATAATGAGTCATCGCTTTTGGATGACAGGCTCCTCGTATTGCTCAGGGAATGATGAGTTTTAGTTTAAACTTAATAAGTTAGGTTTTGAACTAGATTTTAATTGGTTATAATTCAGTAGTTTGTAACTGTTTGTAAGTTAGTATTTGGGCACGCACTTTGCATTGGGGTTAATTTTGTAAATTTTTAGGATTTTGGTGCGTCTGCACAATTTAATTAGACTCGATCAATGGAGGATAACAGGGAAGCAGCAGCACACGTTAATTTGAAGTCAAGTGGGGATCGCACGATTGCGTACTATGACAATTCAGATTCACTTGTATCTACGTGGTATTTCTCTTGTTTGAAAGCCGGACGGGAAGTTATAAGGGCGGTAGAGGGGAATGAAGATAAAAATTTAATCATCATAATTAAATACATTATGGTGTGTGGATCAGTTCGGTTCTTATTCAGTGAGGCTGGGGTTCGACTGTCACACGATTTACTCTACCGTGCCTCTATTGTTGAGCAGTGACTCAATGTTCCGCGGCTGAGGGATTGCTAATTAGGCAGGGGACTGATTTGTTCATATTGACTTTTTGTACCACCAGTATACTGTAGACGCCAGGGGGGGTTGAATGGTCCGGTATACCATTTGTTGCACGGGTTGTAATGATGTTGTATTTCGGTATTCAATCAGGGATTTAATAGATGTTGATTATTAGTAGCGGCTGAGCGGGTTGCTATGCTGGCTGTTGTGTGCTTCTGTTTCCGGTAGTCCCTTCAGGATATTTGGAAATTACCAATTCCAGTCTTTAGTGTGGGAAAAAGCACGTGCCCTTGGCATCGTCTTTTTTAAGGGTCGGGGCATTGTTGTGGCCTGGAATTGATATGAATTGGGTAATTTCCGCTGTTATCGTTACATAATGCATTATGTGTTTATTGACAGTCAGCTTTTAATAATGACGACTGTATTCTTATTGCGGAAATATGACCTAATTTAATATGCAATATTAGTGGAATTTCTGTGATAGAATGTAGCGTTATGTTGTAAGTTTGACTTAGCACATTCTGTTTAATTGGTGTAATATCCTGGTTGACCAATTTGGGCGCGGTGCTGATTCAAGATCAGCCTCGTATTTATAGTTGGGCCTTTGGTAAACTGGGGTCAGTCATTGTGGAGTCCTAACTTGTAGTCAAGTGGCAGAACCAAAGCAACATGGGGGGTGGCAAGTGCGTGCCATGTAAGTAGGAGCTGGTTGCTCTAATTATTATATTTTGTATTAGGTTTATCATTGCAATTAATAAACTAAATTAAATTGTTCAGTATGTTAGTATTTCGCCTTAATCCTCACCACCCTGATCTTACAAGACAATACGATTAGACTGCGGTCTAATCGATCTATGATGTAGCTAGGGCTACAACATATATATATATATCCTTTCTTTTCAAATTTATACATATATATATATATATATATATATATATATATATATATATATATATTTATATATTTATTTATATATTTATATATATATTTATATATATATATATATATATATATATATATATATATATATATATATATATATATATATATATATATATATATATATACATATATATATATATATATATATATATATATATATATATATATATATATATTCATGTATATATATATATATATATATATATATATATATATATATATATATATATATATATATATATATATATATATATATATATATATATATATATATATATGAATATATATTTATATATATATATTTTCATAAATATATATATATATATATATATATATATATATATATATATATATATATATATATATATATATATATATATATATATATATATATATATATATATATATATGTATATATATATATATATATTTATATATATATATATATTTATATATATATATATGTCTATTCCCTGTGTTTCCCTGTGTTTCCCCGTGTTTCCCTGTTTTTCCCTGTGTCTCCCCGTGTTTCCCTGTGTCTCCCCGTGTTTCCCCGTGTTTCCCTGTGTTTCCCTGTGTTTCCCCGTGTCTCCCTGTGTTTCCCTGTGTTTCCCTGTTGTCACTGTTTGAAATTATGGGAATATTTCTACTCTCTCATGACATGGTTACAGACAGCGCAGTTCTGGTGTTGAGGTTCATTAGTTTTAAATAATCAAAATGGGGTGGTAAGATTGCTCTTGTGGTGCCCCGTCCAAACGATTCTATCTCTTATCCACAGCCCTAATTGGGGAATAATGATTTTGTATCAAGTTTCGATGTTATTAAAAAGAAAACTCTCGCAAATTGGCCTTATTTCTTACTCGCAACGACGACGAAGATGAAGACCGTTCTTTGCGTGTACATCCCTGTCTGTAGTGTGACGTTGGCAATGCCGTTATCCATGTCCGATGCGCTCGCCTTTGTGGCACCACAGTCGCCCCTCTTCAGGCCCCTGCCGGAGTACGTGTACCCGCCTTGCGGGGCGGAGTCTCGACCGAGGTCGAAGTCCTTGGCGCGCTGCCCGCCCGGCGGTCCCACGCGGCAGGCCGACAGCGCCAGGCTGGTGTTCACGAGAAGCGTCGCTGGCTCGCCCGGCAACACATCCAGGGTCGGAGGTTGCAGCTCCAACTCAATTGTGTCATCCAAATCTGGGACCAGAGCATATATAGATATCATATCAGAGTGGACAGTTTGGTAGTTCAGGTGGATTTCCAGGAACAGTATATTGGCAGTATGGACTTGTGAGCGACAGACCTGATTATTCTGAAGCTTGGCCAGCGTTGCCAGCGTGGCCAGCGTTGCCAGCGTGGCCAGCGTGGCCAGCGTTGCCAGCGTTGCCAGCGTTGCCAGCGTTGCCAGCGTGTCCAGCGTTGCCAGCGTTGCCAGCGTGGCCGGCATCAGATTGTTGAACAAGCTGCCACATCCCATGGAGGAGCAAGACAACATCTCACAATCCGAATCACGAATGAAGGGCTACCTGATGTGAAATGCATTCTCAATATTGAGGAATAAATGGTCTGACTATTGACCCGTTCTCAATAATCTCCTCATTATCACGAGTCTCTCCGGATCAACGCTCAATTCTTGTCATTGATTTGTCCCTGACTTTCTCAGAGAATGAAGATTATTGTGTATTCTCATTGACCCCACCATGTGCTAGGTTGTCCATGGGTTCGGATGAGCGAGTGATAATGCAACTGCCGAGAGGAAGGATGTTGACCCACGCCCAACGTTGGCATCAATTCCTAAACAAGTGCTCCCGTTGAATGAGCTACGGAGTATACTTCCATTGCACTAGCAATACCCAATGTACTGGTAGTCTTACTCACTCTTTGAGTCTAGAAACGCATACGACGTGTATAGATACTTCCAGTCTCCACTCTCCGTCCTGACGCGACATCCCACCAGGTAGTCTCCCGTCTGATCGACCCTGGTGGCCTTGACGCCGCACTCGCCCGCCTCCAGCCCCGCCCCCGAGTACGCCACCCCCAGCAGCGCCTTCTGGTCGTCCAGGATCAGCACGTCGGACTTGACGCTCTTCCTGCCAAGGCTCAAGTCCTTGAACGAATCGTGGCCGTTCCACCGGAAGTTGAACTGGCACTTGTCCAGACGGGCGCTCGTCTTGCACGTGATGGTTCGATCCTTGGGGCGGGATGGAATGATTGTCATTGAGAAATCTCCTGTGTCTGTGGAAGAAGGGTCAACAGATAATCCATTGGGTTCAACGACTCACTTCAAAGATGAATTAGATCCAAGGTCAAGGTCTTTTTGTGCACCTCATGACGTTTGTATCCCATCATATCAGATCATATACCATTGATTGATAATGCCTGACGGGTTGAGATATGACTGGTGACATGGAAGAAGAGAACATGTTGGGTGGAGTCAGTCGTGTATTGGATGGGCCACGTTGTGGGGCGGTATGAGTGGCGAGTAAACCGCCAGTGGGAATCTCCACAGCTTGGGATGGTAGTGGAGTGATTCAAGCCAGCTTTACATGAACAAGATGACTGCGAAACTTTGCGTGACGAATTTGCAAAGCTGTTTCCATGATGTGCGACATAATCTCGCGATTCTAGCGCATCCTAGTGATAGTGATTCTACCGCAGCCTGATGGGTTCCCATGAAACTATTTTCAAATCATTCAATATGTTTCAATATAATTATTAATATGAATTAATATTATTATCGATAAGTATAAGAATTTATTGATATGAATTTTCAATGATTACAGAACTGATTCTCAGAACATTTTCACGATTGTTGACACGAACAAGATTTGACGGTCGAAGCACTCGATGTGCCGTGAATGGAAGTGGACACCAGCGATCATAGCAGTACAACCTGGGAACTACTAGTATATTTCCGCCATTCCGTTGCGAATTTCCTTCGAATTTCGCTTCGTTCCATCATCATCATATCATCATTACTAGTCAAACGCGAAACATGCGTTGTACCATGAGAGAGATATCTGACTGAGGTATATAAGTCGTTGAATTAGTTCTACCCTTGCTACTTTATTGACTCTGGTATTCTACACACATTGATATCTGATTGAGGTATGAAAATCGTTGAAGTAATTCTACCCTTGCTACTTTATTGACTCTGGTATTAAACACACCTTGATATCTGAATAAGCTATAAAGGTCGTAGAAGTAGTTCTACTCTTGCTACATTATCAACTCTGGTATTCTACACACCTTGGTATGTGAATGAGCTATAAAAGTCGTTGAAGTAGTTCTACCCTTGCTACATTATCAACTCTGGTATTCTACACAACTTGATATCTAAATAAGCTATAAAGTCGTTAAAGTAGTTCTACCTACGCTACATTATCAACTCTGGTATTCTACACACCTTGATATCTAAATAAGCTATAAAAGTCGTTGAAGTAGTTCTACCCTTGCTAATGTATCGACTCTGGTATTCTACACACCTTGATATCTAAATAAGCTATAAAAGTCGTTGAAGTAGTTCTACCCTTGCTACTGTATCGACTCTGGTATTCTACACACCTTGATATCTAAATAAGCTATAAAAGTCGTTGAAGTAGTTCTACCCTTGCTACTGTATCAACTCTGGTATTCTACACACCTTGATATCTGAATAAGCTATGAAAGTCGTTGAAGTAGTTCTACCCTTGCTACTGTATCAACTCTGGTATTCTACACACCTTGATATCTAAATAAGCTATAAAAGTCGTTGAAGTAGTTCTACCTTTGCTACATTATCAACTCTGGTATTCTACACACCTTGATATCTAAATAAGCTATAAAAGTCGTTGAAGTCGTTCTACCCTTGCTACTTTATCGACTCTGGTATTCTACACACCTTGATATCTGAATGAGCTATAAAAGTCGGTAAATTAGTTCTACCCTTGCCACTTTATTGCCTCTGGTATTCTACACACCTTGACGCATTTACAAATACTTCATTGCCCGGCAAATCTCGTATCTAGAAAGCAGTGAATCTTAGCAACTTGATTCTGCTTGATCATTCCTTCAATCTTTGACTATCATCAACGTAATTACGTTATTGATAGCCATAGCTATAATATATTTTGATTAATAAAAACAGCTATTTGAATTTTTTTCCTCAAAACGGCTGTTTCGAATTGCTCACAAAATGGTGGTTATGTGTATCATTCATGTGTTAACATTCAGAGGGAATTTCAATTTTTTCGGAGAGATTTCATTTTTTCAAATTTTCTTGCCCGGCCCAATCTCATGGTTTTTTTAAAAACCTTTGACATGATATTTCTCAAAATCTATCAGACCGATTCATTCCAGAAGCTATACAGTTCCAAGTTGAAAAAGTTGGCCCGTATAAAAAAAGTTTCATGTTGATCAGTAGAACCATCCGACCTGTGCAATGATTACAATAAACAAAAAAAGAAAAAAAAAAACAGAAAAAAAAACAGACAAAGCTCTATAGGAGTGGGATGGAGACTTCGCTACGCTCATCC
The DNA here is from genome assembly GCA_964007535.1 of Brachyptera risi. NCBI lineage: Eukaryota > Metazoa > Arthropoda > Insecta > Plecoptera > Taeniopterygidae > Brachyptera > Brachyptera risi. The sequence continues at coordinate 217,786 of OZ023336.1, forward strand.
AACTAGGCAATCGCAAAATATGCGTTGTAAGATGAGCAAGATATCTGAATAAGGTATAATGACAGTCCTACAATTGCTACTTTATCGACTCTGATATTCTACACACTTTGTACTTCATTTAATTGCTACTTTATCTTCTCTAGTATTCTACACACCTTGACGAATATTGAGAATAGTTTATTCTTGAGCGAATATCGAATTCAGGTAGCAGTGAATCTTGACTCATTTCCATATATTTGATGTGTAAAACAGTTATTTAAATTTTTTTCTTCGAAACGGCTGGTTTGAATTGCTTAAAAAATGGTGGTTATGTGTATCAATCATGTTTGACCACTCAGAGTTTTTTTTTCGGAGAGGTTTCATTCTTTCAAATTTTCTCACCCAGCCTAATCCCATGAGGTTTTAAGAAATGTTGACATGATATTTCTCAAAATCTATCCAACTAATTCATTCCAAGAACTATACAGTTCTGAGTTGTAAAAGTTGGCCCGTACCAAAAAAAGTTTCATGTTGATCAGTTCACCCATGTGACCTGTGCAGTGCTTAAAAAAGGAATAGAAAATGAAGAAAAAAAAACACAGTTAAAGCTCTATAAGAGTGAGATGGAATCTCCGCTACGCTCATCTGAAAAGTCGTTGAAGTAGTTCTACCCTCGCTACTTTATCGACTCTGGTATTCTACACACCTTGATATCTGATTAAGGTACATAAGTCAGTGAAGTAGTTCTATCCTTGGTACATTATCGACTCTGGAATTCTACACACCTTGACGTATATAACAATACTTCATTGTTGGTTAACTCTTGAATCTAGAAAGCAGTGAATCTCGACAACTCAATTCTGTCATAATTTGTATGATATATTTGATGAATAATATCAGTTATTTTTTTTTTCTTCAAAACGGCTGATTGCAATGGCATACAACATCGTATCAATGTGTCAAATCTATGTATACACATTTAGAGAAAATTTCATCCCATTTGGAGAGATTTTATTTTTTAACATTCTCCGCCCGGCCAAATCTTATGAGGTTTTTAGAAACTTTGAGATAATTTTCTCAAAATCGGTCCGACTGATTCATTCCAAAAACTATACAGTTCTAAGTTGGATAAGTTTACATGTACAAAAGAGTTTCATGTTGATCAGTCAACCCTTGCGACCTGTGCAGTGCTTACAAAAAAAAAAAAACACAGACAAACCCTATAAGAGTGGGATGGAGACTTTGCTACACTCGTCTAACTAAAATCAGTCTCACATTTGCAACTTCATCGACTCAGGTATTCTACACACTCTGTCCTTCATTAGATGAGCGTAGCGAAGTCTCCATCCCACTCTTATAGGGGTTTGTTTGTGTGGGTTTTTTTTGTAAGCACTCCACAGGTCGCAGGGGTTGACTGATCAAAATGAAACTTTTTTGCTCACACAAGCTTATCCAACTTGGAACTGTATAGTTTTTGGGATGAATCGGTCCGACCGATTTTGAGAAAAATCATCTCAAAGTTTCTAAAAACCCCATGAGATTTGGCTGGGCGGAAAATGTTGAAAAGTACTAGTCGAACGCGAAATATGCGTTGTAAGATGAGCGAGATATCTGAATAAGATATGAAAGTCCTTGAAGTAGTTTTACCCTTGCTACTTTATCGACTCTGGTATTCTACACACCTTGATATATAAATGAGCAATAAAAGTCGTTGAAGTAGTTCTACTCTTGCCACTTCATTGACTCTGGTATTCTACACACCTTGACGCATATAAAAAATACTTCATTGTTGGTCAACTCTTGAATCTAGAAAGCAGTGAATCTCGACAACTTAAGAATTTCACAATTTTCATGATATATTTGATGAATATTATCAGTTATTTTTTTCCTTCAAAACGGCTGATTGGAATTGCATACAAAATCATAATAATTGATGAGCGTAGCGAAGTCTCCATCCCACTCTTATAGGGCTTTGTCTGTGTTTTTTTTTTGTGAGCACTCTACAGATCGCAAGAAATGACTGATCAACATAAAACTTTTTTTGTATACGCAAACTCATCCAACTTAGTACTGTATAGTTTTTGGAATGAATCGGTTGGACCGATTTTGAGAAAAATCATCTCAAAATTTCTAAAAACCCCATAAGATTTGACTGGGCAGAAAATGTTGAGGAATAATATCTCTCCAAATAGAATGAAATTTCCTCTAAATGTGTATACATAGATTTAACACATTTTCACGATTTTGTATGCAATTCCAATCAGTCGTATCGGAGAAAAAAATATAACTGATTAGATGAGCGTAGCAAAGCTTTCCATTTCACACCCTGAAAAAAAATGGGCTTCGTTTTTATGTTTTTTTTTTTTTAATTATGTACGCGGCATACAGGTCAGAGAAATGAATCAATCAACTTGAAACTTTTTCTGAACGTTGGTGTCATACCAGAATAGGTTGGGATTGTTATTCAGAGGAATCGGTCGGAAGGTTTTTCCGGAAAATAATCGGAAAATTAGGAAAATCCTCATTAGAATAACCCGGGGGAAAAATACTTGAAAAACAAGAATTTTTCAAAAGCTCTCAAATTCTCACAAAATATGAACAATATCATTATACACCTTTTCAGAGATGTTTGCAACAATCGGATGAGACATAACAAAGAAAACGCAATAAAAGTGTACATTTTATCGAATATTTAGATCAATTATTGGATTAGCAAAGTGTATATGCGACAGGTTGCAGCACTATAGATATCAACAAGTTTCAGGTAATGTTTTTGAACGTTTGAAGTAATCCAAGGTCCGTAAATATGGATTGAGCTGACAGAATATTTTTCTTTCTACATTTCCATACTTCTAAGCTCATCTCACAACGCGCATCCCGCGTTTTCCTAGTGATATTCTTCAAATATAGCATGCAAATTGTGACAGAATTAAGTTGTCAAGATTCACTGCTTTCTAGATTCAAGAGTTGACCATTAATGAAGTATTTTTTATATGTGTCAAGGTGTGTAGAATACCAGAGTCAATGAAGTGGCAAGAGTAGAACTACTTTAACGACTTTAATAGCTTATTCAGATATCAAGGTGTGTAGAATACCAGAGTCAATGAAGTGGCAAGAGTAGAACCACTTTGACGACTTTTATAGTCTATTCAGATATCAAGGTGTGTAGAATACCAGAGTCGATAAAGTAGCAAGTGTATAACTACTTCAAGGACTTTTATACCTTATTCAGATATCTCGCTCATCTTACAACGCATATTTCGCGTTCGACTAGTTATATGAGCGTAGCGAAGTCTCCATCCCACTCACATGAGGCTTTGTCTGTGTGCTTTTTTTTTGTAAGCACTCCACAGGCCTGAGGGGTTGACTCATCAACATGATTTTTTTTTGTACACACAAACTCATCCAACTCAGAATTGTATACTTTTTGGAATGAATCGGTCGAATCGATTTTGAGAAAAATCATCTCAAAGTTTCTGAAAACCCCATGAGATTTGGCTGGGCAGAAAATGTTGAAAAATAAAATCTTTCCAAGTGAGAAAAAAAGTCTCTCTAAATGTGTATACATGAATTTCACACGTAACCACGATTTTGTATGCAATTCCAATCATTCGTTCTGAAGAAAAAAAAATAACTGATATTATTCATCAAATATATCATGAAAATTGTGACAGAATTTAATTGTCGAGATTCACTGCTTCCTAGATTCAAGAGTTGACCAACAATGAAGTATTTTTTATATGCGTCAAGGTGTGTAGAATACCAGAGTCAATGAAGTGGCAAGAGAAGAACTACTTCAACAACTTTTATAGCTTATTTTAGATATAAAGGTGAGTAGAATACCAGAGTCGATAAAGTAGCAAGGGTGGAACTACTTCGAGGACATTTATACCTCATTCAGATATCTCGCTCATCTTACAACGCATATTTCGCGTTCGACTAGTATGTTAAATCTATGTATACACATTAAGAGGAAATTTCATCCCGTTCGGGAAGATTTCATGTCTTAACATTTTCCGCTCAGCCAAATCTTATGGGGTTTTTAGAAACTTCGAGATGATTTTTCTAAAAATCGGTCCGACCGATTCATTCCAAAAACTATACAGTTCCAAGTTGGATGAGTTCGCGTGTACAAAAAAGTATCGTCAAACCCTGCGACCTATGGAGTGCTTACAGAAAAAAAAAAACAGACAAAACCCTGTAATAGTGGGATGGAGACTTCGCTACGCTCATCCAACTAGTCAAACGCGAAATATGCCTTGTAAGTAGTTTTACTCTTGTCACTTCATTGACTCTGGTATTCTACACACCTTGACACATTCAAAAAATACTTCATTGTTGGTCAACTCTTGAATCCAGAAAGCAGTAAATCTCGACAACTTAATTCTGTCACAATTTTTATGATATATTTGGTGAATTTTATCAGTTAATTTTCTTTTCTCTCAAAACGGCTGATTTAAATTGCATACCAAATCGTGATAACGTGTAAAATCTATGTATACACATTCAGAGAAAATTTCATCTCATTTGGAGAGGTTTCATTTTTCAACATTTTCCGCTCAGCCAAATCTAACGGGGTTTTTAGAAACTTTGAGATGAATTTCCTTAAAATCGATACGACCGATTCATTCTAAAAACTATACAGTTCCAAGATGGATGAGTTTGCGTGTATAAAAAAAAAGTATCATGTCTATTAGTCAAACCCTGCGACCTGTGGAGTGCTTACAAAAAAAAAAAACACAGACAAAACCCTGTAAGAGTGGGATGGAGACTTCACTACGCTCATCCAACTGGTCAAACGCGAAATATGCGTAGTAAGATGAGCAAGATATCCGAATAAGATATAAAAGGCCTCGAAGTAGTTCTACCCTTGCTACTTTATCTACTTTGGTATTCTACACACCTTGATATCTGAATAGGCTATAAAAGTCGTTCAAGTAGTTCTACCATTGCCACTTCATTGAATCTGGTATTCTACACACCTTGACACATTCAAACAATACTTCATTGTTGGTCAACTCTTTAATCTAGAAGGCAGTGATTATTACGAACAGAGTTCCATTGATTCTGCCAAAAGTCCTTCATATGTTTTGTAAAATCATTTCTCAGATCATTTGATGGTACAACTCTATAGTCGATTTGTGTTTTGAGAGTAGCTTCCTTCGCTGCCTGGTCAGCCATCTCGTTGCCAAGTATTCCCGCATGACCAGGAATCCAGCAGAAAGCTACTTTATGATCACGGACATCAAGATTGGCAAGAAGGGTTTGGATCTTTTGAATCAGATGTTGAGTTGGGAAGAAAGTTGTAATGGAATGTAGTGAACTGAGGGAGTCGGAGCAAATCAAAACCTTTCTTATTTCTTGATGCTGAACATACAATAGCGCTCGGTAAATTGCGTGGAGTTCAGCTGTGTATACACTGCATAAGGGGTTCAATTTGAATCTAGCACTCACAGCACCCATGGTAAAAACACACCCCACTGCTGAATTCATCTTCGAGCCATCAGTATAGATGAATGTGTATTCTTCGTACAAGTTGCGCAATCGGTAGAAATATCGCCGGTATACTGAGTCCAGTGTGGTTGTTTTGGTGTGTTGGGCCAGTTGCGTCAAGCGTATAGGTTCGGGGATAGTCCGGGGAGCAGTTTCACCATGACCAATATCTTGTACGGAAGGAAGCTGTGGATTGTTTCTCTCCAACAATTCAGAGGCTCGAACCCCAAGAGGTCGAGTTGCCTTATCCCTACTCTCATAGGTCCTCTTATACTTCGGAAAGAAAACTGTCGAGTAGGCTGGATGTTTTGGCATGCCACGGAGGTTGAAGATAAAGCTGCAGATTAGAAAGTCTCGTCTCATGTCTAGAGGAGGTTCGCCAAAATCAGAATTGATACTAACAATAGGGCTAGTGCGGAGTGCTCCTATTGCTAGTCTTGATCCTATATTATGAATCGTGTTGATTGTTTGCAGGTTTGATCTCCTGGCTGATGCGTAGACAATAGAACCGTAGTCCAGTCTGGACCGAATCATGGCTCTATAGAGTCTAAGCATCACAACCCTGTCTGCACCCCAAGAAGTTCCGGCGAGTATTTTTAGAAGATTCATTGATTTTAAGCACTTCAATCCAAGTTGTTGTAAATGTGGCTTCCAGTTTAGCTTCCGATCGAATGTAATTCCTGAGAATTTGACTGTTTCAGATACGATGATTTCTGAACCTAAGAGCTCCAGTGCTGGCTGAGGTTTAAGTCCCCTCAACCGATTGAAATCAATGCAAGATGTCTTACTGGCAGAAAATTTGAAGCCAGTTTCATCAGCCCAACGTTCTAATCGTGTGACTGTTAGCTGGAGCTGACGCTCTGCTGTACTTAACCTGGCTGATTCACAAAAAATCGCCAAGTCATCTACCAATAGAGAACAGCTAACAGGTGATTCATTATTTAAAACGATTCCATTGATAGCTATAAGAGAGAGACTGCAGCTCAAAACCGAGCCTTGTGGGACTCCATTCTCTTGCGTGAAAGATGGGGACCAGGTATCACCTACGCGTACTCTGAAAGTTCTTTTCGACATGAAGTTTGATACCATAATGGGCAGATGGCCTCTGAAGCCCCAATGGTGAAGCGTTTTCAAGATACCAAATCTCCATGTGGTATCGTAGGCCTTTTCGAGGTCGAAAAAAATTGCAAGAAGGTGTTGTTTGCGAATAAATGCGTCCTGAATCATTGCTTCAAGATTATTGAGGTGGTTCATGGTCGACCGGTGGCGGCGGAAACCAGATTGCTGTACGGCAATTAAGTTCCGCGTTTTCAAGATCCACATTAACCTTCGATTTATCATCCTTTCTAATAATTTGCAAAGGCAGCTCGTGAGTGAGATGGGACGGTAGCTTTGAGCATTTTTGCGGTCTTTTCCTGGTTTCAAAATAGCTATAGTGGTAGATACCAACCAAGAATTCGGAAAGTCATCAGACATAAATATTCTGTTGAAGACGGTTAAAAGGTATTCCAAGGCACCTGATGATAAATTCTTTATCATTTTGTTATGGACTAAGTCTGGTCCCGGAGCGGTATCTCTTGACTCGCGTAATGCCGACGTTAGTTCCCATAAAGTAACAGGTTCATTGTAAATCTCATTTCCACCATCTTTGAAATCGAGTACCTTTTGTTCCTCCGCAGTTTTTATTTGAAGAAACCTTGCAGAGTAGTGCTCAGAAGATGAGATATTGGAAAAGTGAACTGCTAATGCCATTGCTAATCCTTCTGGTGATGTAACAGTTATATTATCAATTTCTAATCCAGATATGCCGGCATTGACATATTTACCAGAAATTCTCTTCACTTCATCCCACACTTTAGTTGTTGGTGTACGTTGTGTAATTGTTGAAACGTAATGATTCCATGAATATTTCCTCGATTGTTTGATAATATACCTCGCTCTTGCCCTCAGCTTTCGGAAAGCATTGAGGTTCCCTGCTGTTGGATATTTATCAAAGATTCGAAGTGCTCTCTTACGTTTCTTTATGGCTTCGGAACATTCGTCATTCCACCAAGGCACTGGAGTACGGCCAGGCTTACCAGATGTTAGTGGTATGGTTGCCTCAGCGGCTTTAATGATGGTGTCTGTGACATATATCACCTGTAGTTGAATGTCAGGGAAGATCTTATCGACCTCAAAGACGACAAGGTCCCTGAACCGACACCAATCAGCGCGCTGAAGCTTCCACTTTCTGTGCCTGAGATAGTCATTCTGGAGGTTGGTGATTTTCAAAAAGATTGAAAAATGATCACTACTACAAAGATCGTCATGCACCTTCCATTCATAGTTGAGTGAGATGGAAGGTGAGCATACGGCGAGATCAATCATTGAAGCAGTGCCATACCCAGAGCTGAAATGAGTGGGTGAACCAGTATTTAGAAGAACCAGGTTGTTCGTAGTTGAAAAGTCCTCTACAAGAGTACCTCTGCCATCGATATGGTCACTTCCCGACATGTCGTTTCGAGCTTTGAAGTCTCCGACTAATACAATTGGGGAGGGTAGTTGGGATGAGAGGTTATTTAATTGTAGCTCAGTTACTCTGTCAGCAGGTGGCAGGTAAACGCTACAGATGGTGGTGGGGCTAGGGAGGGACACTCTAACAGCCACTGCCTGCAGAGGCGTCCGCAAGGTAATTTCCTCTGCATAATAGCCGTCATGGATGGCATCGCCACTCCTCCACTAGCCCTTTCACAAGTAATTTTGTCTTTTCGGTGAAAGGAATAGTCTCTCAGGGTAGGCATGTCAGTTTGCTTAAAACGGGTCTCTTGTAGACAAATACATTTACAATTAAAATTTGGAATAAGTAACTTTACTTCTTCGAGGTGCGCACGGAACCCGTTGCAGTTCCACTGCAACAAGGCCATGTTATTTATGTTACTTTTTATATTAACTAATGTTACCCGAGACCAGCTAGGGTAAGTACTAATACTAACTTCTCTTCAAGAAATATTTCGCCCCAAGCGGTTTACTAGGAATACCGATCTCTGCGGCAACGTCCTTCCTCGCCTCAAGGTTACTCCTTCTACTCCTCTGTTTTGTTTAGGGAGTTTGAATCCCTGGGTGTCGGGCACAACACCTGACACAGACTGTTCAGCAGCGCGGGGAGCAGTACCCGACACTGACGATTCAATTTCGTCCTCACCATCATCTATCAGTTGCATCTCGACAGTTTCAGCCTTGGCTTCCGGAGATAATGTGCTTTTCAACACTTCGGTCAATTCCTGTATCTGTGCGTGTAAGTCGTCAATCTTCTTGTTCTGCGATGAGACCAGTTCTTCCAATCTTCTCTGATTTGCCAGAAGTCTAGCATTTTCGCCCTTGAGCGCTAGCAGCTCTGCGGATTGCTCAGGTGTTGATCCAGCAGCAGTAGCTTTCGCGAAGGTAACAGGAAGGGACATAGATGGGAAAAAAGATTTACATTCCGTTCGAGCATCGCGGTATGAAAGTTTCTCGATAGTTCTTAATTCACATATCTTCTTTTCCTCTAGCCATCTTCTACAGGTCTTCGACGACGCTGCGTGCCCATCACCGCAGTTGATGCAGTGAGGACCAGACAAGCAAGGAGCGTCTCCATGGTCGTCCAAACCACAGGAGGGACAGGTAGGCTTACCCTTACAACGGAGCCTTGTGTGACCAAATCTTTGGCATCCAAAGCACCTTGACGGGTTAGGTATGTGGGGCCGAACTATTATTGAATTATGGCCAACTAATATTCTGGTGAGAGGATCAGAGGTCGAGGAAGATAACATGTATGTAGATGTGTCAATTTTCTTACCCTCCACATGACGAGAGATCTGATACACATCAGTCACAAGTTCAGTCTTGATCTCGTCAGTGGCGCAGCACAACAAATCGTGACAGCTAATTACTCCCTTAGAAGAGTCAAGGAATGAATGAGCTGTGACAGCGATGGGAAAAAGTTCACAAAAAGATGTTGCTTTGAGTAACAGCGAGGTCTGCATATCAGTAGCGGTTTCTACGAGTAGTACTGTTTTTTCTCGAACTTTTTCGGCGCTACGCACTTCACCTGCAATTGCTCTTAGGCCTTTCTCGATTGCAAATGGTGATACTTTTTGAAATGTCATTTGATCTGTTCTCTCAATTATAAGGAATCTTGGTAGTTGTGATGATTTTGAATTCAAGTCTTTCAGAACTTGTACTCGTGATATAGGAGCTTCAAAGAGTCCTCTGTGTCGTTTTTTGGGGCGGGAGGTTTGACAATTGAGGGGATCCATACAATGTTTGGGGACAACCCATCACTAATACTTGGCTTACTCATGAGAGTAAGGGACCCAACTAACCCATGTTGGTTCTACCACATAGGGCTTTGTGAACAAAACCGGGTCCACTTCATGCTGACAGCATCAAGTGGAGCCGGTAAATGATTTCCCGTTCAACAAGTGGCGGATAGGAAAGTGCCAACTTCATGTCCGGGCGCTCATAAGTGCAATTGATCTTCTTGCAGAACAGAAGGAAATATATTGTCATACAAGACCAACTATTAAGCTCATACAATCGACGCAACTTACTCACGAGCTCAAGTGCAAACATGTCTCATAAGATCCGAATCATGTCCTGTGCTCTGCCATTGTCGTCAACATTCGTGAGCGATTCAAGCATGTGGAGGAAGGTGGCGAGAAAAATGAAGAGTAAGCAAATTATGGGCCGGAGAACATGAGATGAAAGGTTAGGAGAGATGTGAGAAGAATGAAATCAATGCTCAGTTCTCCCTCCAACCACTCCGGTCACCAAATGGGACCCACTCGACCGAGACGGTCCAAACTTGGTCTGGACCCTCACTCCAGACCTTATCGCCATGGGTGACCCTGCTGGGAGCAAATGAATTGCTCCCGATGATAGCTCTGAAGATCACGGGGCCACGCAAGCCCCCACACCACGTCAAGGTGTTCGGATCCTTCGAGGGGGATATATATATATATATATATATATATATATATATATATATATATATATATATATATATATATATATATATATATATATATATATATATATATATATATATATATATATATATATATATATATATATATATATATATATGTATATATATATATATATATATATATATATATATATATATATATATATATATATATATATATATATATATATATATATAGGGCCTATATCTGTGTGTATATCCATAGCGTGGATATATCTGAGCCTCACAGGTGTCGATGCAACTCTCCTCTAGGTGAGAATCATCAGTACGATCAACGATTGCAGGTAATAGGCTAAGCAGGATGATGGTGCATCTCGCAGTGACAGTGCACGGTGGTCTAATACTGGAACATGTTTATATCAGATCAGTGATCGTCTTACTCACCATCAGTCTTGTCGTATCTCAAGAGAGCTTCATGTTGCTCGCAGATGAAGGCATGTTTCCTCGTGCAGCTGGCAGTGGCGTAACCGGTCGAGTGACGCATCAACGCCAAGCAGTCCATACCAGTGGCGCTGCTGGGCTGCCCTGGCGACCACGTGTCGTATCCTGTTGCACTCAGCCGATCTCCTGCAACAGAATGAGCCGTGAGGCAGGGCCCTCAGCGCGACCGCCACTGGGATCAGATGATGTCAGAGGCCTGGCCAGCTGATCATGAGAGCCAATCAGCAGGGTTTCAGGCGACCAGGAGGGATACGGATGCAATCGAGACAGGAGAAGAAGACTTCAGCCTCGGATTCAAACAGTACAAGCTGTGAACCTGCGGAAACCAGTCGATGAAAGAAGTATTGTGATCCTCACAGATATGAGATATTGATGAAACCCGTGTCTCCTCCCATGAGAGATTTTTGATACCGATCGGGAGTTGTTGTCTCAGAACTGAGTACCGCTGACTCGACTCTCATGCACTGGGCCTGGCTCCTGGAGACATGCTGACCACAGTAGGATCCAGCACTGCGAACACTATAGCACGGCTGATGAGCGGGACTGGAGTGGTGTGTCAACCAGAGTGGGACTTCAAGGAGCTATCAGCTATCAGCTATCAGCCATCAGCCATCAGCTATCAGCTATCAGCTATCAGCTATCAGCTATCAGCTATCAACTATCAGCTATCAGCTATCAGCTATCAGCTATCAGCTATCAACTATCAGCTATCAGCTATCAGCTATCAACTATCAGCTATCAGCTATCAACTATCAGCTATCAGCTATCAGCTATCAGCTATCAGCTATCAGCTATCAGCTATCAGCTATCAGCTATCAGCTATCAGCTATCAACTATCAGCTATCAGCTATCAACTATCAGCTATCAGCTATCAGCTATCAGCTATCAGCTATCAGCTATCAACTATCAGCTATCAGCTATCAGCTGTCAGCTATCAGCTATCAGCTATCAACTATCAGCTATCAGCTATCAGCTGTCAGCTATCAGCTATCAGCTATCAGCTATCAACTATCAGCTATCAGCTATCAGCTATCAGCTATCAGCCATCAGCTATCAGCTATCAGCTATCAGCTATCAGCTATCAGCTATCAGCTATCAGCTATCAGCTATCAGCCATCAGCTATCAGCTATCAGCTATCAGCTATCAGCTATCAGCTATCAGCTATCAGCTATCAGCTATCAGCTGTCAGCTGTCAGCTATCAGCTGTCAGCTATCAGCTATCAGCTATCAGCTATCAGCTATCAGCTATCAGCTATCAGCTGTCAGCTGTCAGCTGTCAGCTATCAGCTATCAGCTATCAGCTGTCAGCTATCAGCTATCAGCTATCAGCTATCAGCTATCAGCTATCAGCTATCAGCTGTCAGCTATCAGCTATCAGCTATCAGCTATCAGCTGTCAGCTGTCAGCTATCAGCTATCAGCTATCAGCTGTCAGCTGTCAGCTGTCAGCTATCAGCTATCAGCTGTCAGCTGTCAGCTATCAGCTATCAGCTATCAGCTATCAGCTATCAGCTATCAGCTATCAGCTGTCAGCTATCAGCTATCAGCTGTCAGCTATCAGCTATCAGCTATCAGCTATCAGCTATCAGCTATCAGCTATCAGCTATCAGCTATCAGCTGTCAGCTGTCAGCTATCAGCTATCAGCTATCAGCTATCAGCTGTCAGCTGTCAGCTATCAGCTATCAGCTATCAGCTATCAGCTATCAGCTATCAGCTATCAGCTATCAGCTATCAGCTATCAGCTATCAGCTATCAGCTATCAGCTATCAGCCATCAGCCATCAGCTATCAGCTATCAGCTATCAGCTGTCAGCTATCAGCTATCAACTATCAGCTATCAGCTATCAGCTGTCAGCTATCAGCTATCAGCTATCAGCTATCAACTATCAGCTATCAGCTATCAGCTATCAGCTATCAGCTATCAGCTATCAGCTATCAGCTATCAGCTATCAGCTATCAGCTATCAGCTATCAGCTATCAGCTATCAGCTATCAGCTGTCAGCTATCAGCTATCAGCTATCAGCTATCAGCTATCAGCTATCAGCTATCAGCTATCAGCTATCAGCTATCAGCTATCAGCTGTCAGCTATCAGCTATCAGCTATCAGCTATCAGCTATCAGCTGTCAGCTGTCAGCTATCAGCTATCAGCTATCAGCTATCAGCTATCAGCTATCAGCTATCAGCTATCAGCTATCAGCTATCAGCTATCAGCTATCAGCTATCAGCCATCAGCTATCACCTATCAGCTATCAGCTATCAGCTATCAGCTATCAGCTATCAGCTATCAGCTATCAGCTGTCAGCTGTCAGCTATCAGCTGTCAGCTATCAGCTATCAGCTATCAGCTATCAGCTATCAGCTATCAGCTATCAGCTATCAGCTATCAGCTGTCAGCTGTCAGCTGTCAGCTATCAGCTATCAGCTATCAGCTGTCAGCTATCAGCTATCAGCTATCAGCTATCAGCTATCAGCTATCAGCTATCAGCTATCAGCTGTCAGCTATCAGCTATCAGCTATCAGCTATCAGCTGTCAGCTGTCAGCTATCAGCTATCAGCTATCAGCTGTCAGCTGTCAGCTGTCAGCTATCAGCTATCAGCTGTCAGCTGTCAGCTATCAGCTATCAGCTATCAGCTATCAGCTATCAGCTATCAGCTATCAGCTGTCAGCTATCAGCTATCAGCTATCAGCTATCAGCTGTCAGCTGTCAGCTATCAGCTATCAGCTATCAGCTATCAGCTATCAGCTATCAGCTATCAGCTATCAGCTGTCAGCTGTCAGCTGTCAGCTATCAGCTATCAGCTATCAGCTACGCTCGATATTAGGGTTCAGGATTTCAATCCCGATTTCCCATCGAACCATCACAAACCAGATCAGACTCCAATCGTGTCGCCCAAACTGGTGCATCTTGCAATGAGAGCAACACAACGAGGTTTGGAAATATCAAGTGGGGACGTTGCCATAGCAACTGACTTGCGGGCCATTATGATTCCAATCGTATCTCCAAGAAAAAACATTTCAATTCTCATTGGTCAATATTGATCATCCAACTGAAATCCATGCTCCGTGGAGAAAGTGTGTGTGGTGCGTGTCACGTGAGTATTGTCTCCAATGTAGCTTGATCGACCAGTTCTTGTGACCGCGACTCTACATCAAGAACCAACCTGGCCGGAACCGCTCTCGGCACGGACAGCGAGCAAGTTGGAACCTGCGTGACTCGCCATGGAGTGTCCTGGAATAGTCGACAAGGGTGCGATATGCGAGGTGTGTCAAATCCAGTCGAGATTCCCCTCTATTGACTTCCATCAATGAGTTTCAGCACTGAATTGAGGCAGTGTAGTTACCTAGCACAGTCAAGAACTCTTCTCCATACGCGTCATACTTGGCTCCAACGAGGACAGTGACGTCATCCGCCGTGTTGTTGAACGTCGGATTGCGTTGCAAGAGCGCCATGATGACGTCATGTTCCGCCTGGGAGTTGATGACAGCCAGGTGAGCTCCCTCCGACTCGCACGCGGCTCCAGCCTCGTCGTACGTCAGGCCGACAGGGTGGAGCTTGTACGGCCGCATGTGTCCGGGATAGGCTGGACGGCCCTTTCCACCATCCGCTGAAATAGTGAGCCACATTTCAATCACACTTCTACACGAGATATATGTTCTCCTCCGAGGCAGTGTCCGATCCGGGATGGTTTGAAGCTACAACAAGAGAAAAGGGCGCCACTCCATCCTGGATACAACAATCAGAGAGAGGAATGAGCAGCTGCCTCACATTAGGAATCTGATTCAATGTCTCCACTATGGAAGCTCAACATATTGAGTCGATACCCCGCATTGGCATCATCACATGACCATGAAGGGGATGTCACTCCTCGCCGGACAAGAGAGAGCAGACTACAGTTACTCTGGAATGGTAATCACGGTGGCTGTGTCGCTAATGGAGAATAACAAGGAGGACGCAGTTCTCTGACAGCTCCTCTGGTATGCCAACTGTCGGCTACGCGGTGGAAGGAGTGGCGGTGGCTGACTCCTCGCCGGACAAGAGAGAGCAAACTACAGTTACGCTGGAATGGTAATCACGGTGGCTGTGTCGCTAATGGAGAATAACAAGGAGGACGCAGTTCTCTGACAGCTCCTCTGGTATGCCAACTGTCGGCTACGCGGTGGAAGGAGTGGCGGTGGCTGACTCCTCACCGGACAAGAGAGAGCAAACTACAGTTACTCTGGAATGGTAATCACGGTGGCTGTGTCGCTAATGGAGAATAACAAGGAGGACGCAGTTCTCTGACAGCGCCTCTGGTATGCCACCTGTCGGCTACGCGGTGGAAGGAGTGGCGGTGGCTGACTCCTCACCGGACAAGAGAGAGCCAACTACAGTTACTCTGGAATAGTAATCACGGTGGCTGTGTCGCTAATGGAGAATAACAAGGAGGACGCAGTTCTCTGACAACGCCTCTGGTGTGCCACCTGTCGGCTACGCGGTGGGAGGAGTGGCGGTGGCTGACTCCTCACCGGACAAGAGAGAGCAGACTACAGTTACGCTGGAATGGTAATCACGGTGGCTGTGTCGCTAATGGAGAATAGCAGTTCCCTGACAGCGCCTCTGTTGTGCCACCTGTCGGCTACGCGGTGGAAGGAGTGGCGGTGGCTGACTCCTCACCGGACAAGAGAGAGCCAACTACAGTTACTCTGGAATAGTAATCACGGTGGCTGTGTCGCTAATGGAGAATAACAAGGAGGACGCAGTTCTCTGACAGCTCCTCTGGTATGCCAACTGTCGGCTACGCGGTGGAAGGAGTGGCGGTGGCTGACTCCTCACCGGACAAGAGAGAGCAGACTACAGTTACTCTGGAATGGTAATCACGGTGGCTGTGTCGCTAATGGAGAATAGCAGTTCCCTGACAGCGCCTCTGTTGTGCCACCTGTCGGCTACGCGGTGGAAGGAGTGGCGGTGGCTGACTCCCCACCGGACAAGAGAGAGCAAACTACAGTCACTCTGGAATGGTAATCACGGTGGCTGTGTCACTAATGGAGAATAACAAGGAGGACGCAGTTCTCTGACAACGCCTCTGGTATGCCAACTGTCGGCTACGCGGTGGAAGGAGTGGCTGTGGCTGAGGATGGGGGAGAGAGTGGTAATGTGGCAGAGGCTCCTTGCCAACCCGCGGCAGCGGAAGCGCAAGCGTTACGGATAGACGAATAGCGCATCTCATCATGTAGGCCCATATGAACTACAGAATCATCCTCACGCTGATCATACGGTTCTCATACCGGATCTCGAACATTGAAGCTGACCCATGGTCCGCGATACTACAACAGATCCTCTGGAACTCTCTGATCTCCCGAAGAACCCAACAATCAATATTAGAACAAGCCACTACTCTACTAGAAGACTTGATCCACTGACCTTCAGGATGATACATTGATGATGTACATTCTGATTTGTGTCATTGAGATTCAACTGGCGTGAATATCAATGCAGTGTAGTTCCAACAAGGACCTACAATGGAGACATCATTCGGTGTCGGAGAATCAAGAGATGAAACTCCCATATCATGATGTGGGTGGGACAGTACTAGTTAACCTGGTAGGCCTGTTCATCATCAGCCATCATCAGCATGGAGTGAGAGCAATTCTCTTCAACACGAGGAATGTGCTCGATGCATGTTCATCTCTTGCCCACATAGGAACATCCACATGTCACGTTACTAAACAGAGTCATTCAGCTATACGAGATGAATCGTGGTGTACGTGAAGACGGCAAGCACTGATGATTAGTCACGCCACGTCATTCGAGGGTTGGAAGAGAGATCACGTGATGAGAAAATTAGTGTGGTCGTAGAATAGACGTGGAGCAATTGAAGATGAGCACAACTCAACTCACCATGGACTATCAATGTCCTGGAGTGGTGTATAGAGACGTCTGACGCCAAGTGTGAGGCAGTGCACCTCATGACTGTGCCGTTCATCTGCATGGAGACTGCGAGCGTGATGTTCTGCGTGATGGTGTGCAGGTCGTACGGCCACTTCCACGCGCCATCGCGCTCCGGCACGTCGTTGTTCGCGTCACGCCTGATGACGTCAGTGTCCAGGTACCACGTGATGTCGGCAACAGGTCTGCTGTTACTCACAGTGCACTCGGCCCGAAGAGAGTCACCCTCCGTCATGAACGAGTCGGACAATATGGTCAGTTGTATGCCGGATGGAGGCGCTGAAATGTCAAGATCACGTTCTATCATTCTACTCCCATTCACACCAACCATGTTATGTTCCTGTATGGGTCTCAGAAATATCATGTTCATCAATTTTATCCTGCCAATCAATACATTTGAATCTCATTCTTCTTCTTCTTTTCCACTGTGTGGAATGAATAACAACACAGTGCAATGAATACACGAGTAGTCCACTCGAGACTCCGATGAGATGCGCAGTTGATGTACACAGTGGCGGGCGATCGAAGTACCGAGAGAAAGATCGAGAGGCAGTCTCGGATCAGAGAGACGTACAACGCGACAGTCAGAAGGCAAGAGGCCGAAGACCAATAGCAGACCTTGAAGACATAAGAGCTCTGTCACCATGGGAACCATCATGAGACCCATTGGCAACAGTCGAGTCATCGTCAAGGCGCCACTGAGCAGTGGAGAGCCGCCCAGTGACAAAGAGAACCACACCAAGAGAACCGGTATCGGGAATAACGCAAAGTTGTATACTTTTGAAATCCATATTCAATGATAATAATAATATTGTGAAGTCAGTCTCAATAATATTGCAGGGTATAAATTCGATATTTTGAAATGCAATCAATCTAACTCAATACGGTAGGCCACTGGATTCACGGGTGTAATACGTAGTTTAATGTATGTCAGATTATCAATATAACTGAATCAATCTCATATTTCCACCAGTTTTTCGACTCTTTTTGGACTGTGAACTGAGTTGAGTATCCAGTGAATGAAATAATTTGATCGGGTTTGTGAACATCTCTGTAGTAGGCCTAGAGCCTTGTGTGATTGATTCCGATCCAGTTCATCCCTACAGGTTATTGTATTCATTCAAGAAAACCTGAACTCTTGCTCGACAGATCAAGAACTTCAGGCAATAACTGAGTTGATTTCTCTGTTAATTCAAATTGTTCGAATCATTCAGTCCCAACACTTCATGCTCGAGTCATTATGCTGTGTTATCGCGTTCCTTCCTGACTGATACTCGTATCATTCAGTCCCAACACTTCATGCTCGAGTCATCATGCCATGTTATTGCGTACGTCCCTGACTGATACTCCAATCATTCTGGCGCCTGACCCATCACTAATTACAACAAAAGGTCTCAAGATTGGATTCCGTTCAGAAAAATGTGCTGATTAACATACTTGGAATCGCCAAGAATCTCATTCATCGTTTTCGAGTAAATTGAGGTCAGAAGTCAAAAATCACGTTTTTTGCCAAATGGTTTCCATATTTTTTTCTGGGCGAAACAATTGAATGAGCGCATGCGAAGATTCCATCCCACTCTTATGGAGCTTTGTCTGTTTCTTATTTCTTTTTTTGTGTTAACAGTCCACAGGTCGCAAGGTTTGACTGATTGACATGAAACTTTTTTTGTGTAAGCAGTCCACAGGTCGCAGGGTTTGACTGATTGACATGAAACTTTTTTTGTGTAAGCAGTCCACAGGTCGCAGGGTTTGACTGATTGACATGAAACTTTTTTTGTGTAAGCAGTCCACAGGTCGCAAGGTTTGACTGATTGACATGAAACTTTTTTTGTGTAAGCAGTCCACAGGTCGCAGGGTTTGACTGATCGACATGAAACTTTTTTGTACTCGCAAACTCATCCAACTTGGAAATGTATAGTTTTTTTATTGAATCGCTCTGACCGATTTTGAGAAATATCATCTCAAAATGACTAAAAACCCCGTCAGATTGGGCTGAGCAAAGAAATTTGAAAAATAAAATCTTTCTAAATGAGATGAAATTCTCTCTGAATATGTATACATTAATGATACACATCATCACCATCTTGTATGCAATTCGATTCAGCCATTTTGAAGAAAAGAATTGAATCAACTGTTTTCATTCATCAAATATATTATAAAAACGAAAGCAGATTCAGGTCGCCAAAATTCACTGCTCTCTAGATTCGATATTTGGCCAACAATGAAGTATTTTTCATATACGTCAATGTGTGTAGACTACCAGAGTCGATAAAGTAGCAAGGGTAGAACTACTTTGACGACTTTTATACCTTATTCAGAGATCTCGCTCATCTGACAACGCATCTGCCGCGTCTGCCTAGTAATATTCATGTAGAGTCTTGAAATCGAGCCCGTGAAATCACGAAATGATTGGAGAAAGAATTGTCAGTCGCAAGAAGATTGAGCGATCAGTCAAAGGTCATAAGTTGACCTTATTCGAGCAGTTCGTAGAAATGGACAGAACTACTCGATTTTGAACATGTTTTGATGCAACGTTTGTACCCACATATTGTTATCTGTGCTGGTATTATGATCGTGAAATAACGTCTTGACCTCACCCGAGGTCAAAGGTCAATCACAATATTCTCTCAAGCGTGACAGGTCAAACGATGCACACCCTCATTCTGCGTCCAGATAATCACTTTCCGACCTGAGATGCGTTTGATGATATGTTTTCGAATATTGGTCGATATTTTGAATACGACCAAATATTAAGATGTTGGAAGTTGCCTTCCGTAGCTCAGTCAATCATGGCAACACTTTATGAACTCGGGTCACCTCGGGTGTGCGTCAAATCGGATGTGGTTCTTAACAAAACAATAATAATGTTCAAGTGGAGTCATGGAGTGGAGCCCAGACAATAACGGAATCAGTGGAGACGAATGTGACAGTCGCATTGGAATTGAGAGGTCAGTCAAAGGTCAAGAGTGGACTTGATTCGAGCAATTCATGAAAATGGAGAAAACTACTTGATTCTGAACATATTTCGATGCAACGTTTGTACACAGATATCTTTATCCAGTTTGCTATCATGATCGTGTTGACTCATATGTGATATCAATTGTATATGATATACTAGTCAAACGCGAAATATGCGTTGTAAGATGAGCGAGATATCCGAATAAGGTATGAAAGTCGTTGAAGTAGTTCTACCCATGCTACATTATCGACTCTGGTATTCTACACACCTTGATATCTGAATAAGCTATAAAAGTCGTTGAAGTAGTTCTACCCATGCTACATTATCGACTCTGGTATTCTACACACCTTGATATCTGAATAAGGTATGAAAGTCGTTGAAGTAGTTCTACCCTTGCTACATTATCGACTCTGGTATTCTACACACCTTGATATCTGAATAAGCTATGAAAGTCGTTGAAGTAGTTCTACCCATGCTACATTATCGACTCTGGTATTCTACACACCTTGATATCTGAATAAGTTATAAAAGTCGTCAAAGTAGTTCTACTCTTGCCACTTCATTGACTCTGGTATTATACACAGCATATAAGAAATACTTCATTGTTGGTCAACTCTTGAATCAAGAAAGCAGTGAATCTCGGCCACCCAAGACTGTCATTGGATGAGCGTAGCAGAGTCTCCATTCCACTCTTACGGAGCTTTGTCTGTGTGTGTTTATTTTCTTTGTAAGCACTCCACAGATCGCAGGGTTTGACTGATCGACATGAAACTTTTTTTATAAACGCAAACTCATATAACTTAGAACTGTATAGTTTTTGGGATGAATCAGTATGACCAATTTCGATAAATATCATCTCAAAATTTCTCAAAACCCAATAAGATTAGGCTGGGCAAGAAAATTTTAAAAATAAAAAATCTCCAAAAAAATTTAAATTTTCCTCGAATGTGAACACAATAATGATACACATAATTACGATTGTGTGTGCAATTCGAATCAGCCGTTCTGGAGAAAATGATTTGATAAATGTGTTTTATTCGACAAATGGATGGAAATTATTGAAGAACCATTGCTCTGTTTCACTGCCTTCTGGATTCGATATTCACCGAATTTTCCATGGGATTCAAGGTGTGTAGAGTTTTTTCAATTATACCAAAGTCGATCACGGGGCACAGATAAAACTACTTTATCGATGATATAACTCATTCAGATTTCTTGCTCATCTCACAACGCATATTCCACGTTCGACTAGTTATTTTTCTTGGTTGATTAATAAATCCAGTTATTTAAATTTTTTTCTTCAAAACGGCTGATTGGAATTGCATACAAAATGATGATAATGTGTGAAATCTATGTATACACATTCAGAAATTTTTTTATATCATTTGGAGAGATTTTATTTTTCAACATTTTCCGCCCAGCCAAATCTTATGGGTTTATAGAAAATGTAAGATGATATTTCTCAAAATTTGTCCAATCGTTTCATTCCGAAAACTATACAGTTTTGAGTTGGATGAGTTCAAGTGTACAAAAAAATATTCATGTCGATCAGTCAAACCCTGCGATCTGTGGACTGCTTCCAAAAAAAAACACACACACACAGACAAAGCCCTATAAGAGTGGGATGGAGACTTCGCTACGCTCATCTAAAAACCTCGATAATTGTATAGGAACTTGCTATAATGCTTTGAATATTCAATTCAACGCTTTATAAATATGTAGTTGTGTTTCGTCCCGACTAGGCAAACGCGAAATATGCGTTGTAAGATGAGCGAGATATCCGAATAAGGTTGAAAGTCGTTGAAGTAGTTCTACCCTTGCCACTTCATCGCCTCTGGTATTCTACACACCTTGATGTATATAAAAATACTTCATTGTTGGTCAACTCTTGAATCTAGAAAGCAGTGAATTTCGGCCACTTAATTCTGCTTCCACTCCTATGACATGTTTGATGAATGAAAACACTCATTTAAATTCTTTTATTTCAACGGCTGGTTCGAATCGCTTGAAAAATCATGATTATGTGTATCATTCATGCGTCAACATGTGTCAACATTCAGAGATAATTTTATTTTTTTCGGAGAGATTTCATTTTTTCGAATTTTCTCACCCAGCCTGATCTTATGAGGTTTTCAAAACCTTTGACATGATATTTCTCAAAGTCTATCCAACCAATTAATTCCAAAAACGATACAGTTCTAAGTTGTTAAAGTTTGCCCTTAAAAAAAGTTTCATGTTGATCAGTCTACCCATGCGACCTGTGCATTGCTTACAAACAAACAAACAAACAAAACAAACACACGAACAAAGCTGTATAAGAGTGGAATGGAGTCTTCGCTACGCTCATCTAATCATCATATGTGTATATTATGTATATCTCCATGGAAGAGAGGAAGTGCATCCGAATGAACATGTACAAGCCCAGTTTACAATAGAGGTGAAAGCGACTAACCACCATCTTGAGACGGGATGGCGAGAAGAAAGAGACTCGTATTGGATTCGTCGAGACACTCCAACTTATCACTGGAACCTATCGGAATGGATGATGAATGCAATGGAACAAAATCACAGATTACTTTACCAACATGTTTCTCCGTGTTTCCTCTCGTCATCTCTTATTCTTGACGCTTGGATGTAATTCTTCTTATGATTGAGTGTCTCCAAGGCAAGTGTGCCCACTTGTTAATTGACAGTTTAATACCCTCAATTAGAAGAGGCCTGTGTAGTGATGAGTCCACCAAGCTGATGAATACTATGCTCAAGAATGGCTGTTCGAATGCAACTACGTATGAAGGGATCGCATTAGAGATGTGAGGTGGAGGCAAAGACACATGAACCTGTGGGAGACAGAAATGGCGGGAATATGTGCCAAAGCAAGCAGTAAACTCCAGATCCATTGCTCTCCTACTCGTGTGAAGGATTCACAAGATCGCATGAGCGGACTGTTGTGAATATCCTACCAGTGGAACAATTCCACAGCCACCTGTGGATTGAAATCATCTCGGGGAATACTGATCAACACATTCTTCCAGAGAACACGGCGTGTATGGAGGTGGCAGATGTGAGACGAGCTATATTGGACGAATGAGGATGAGAAAGAATAAGCATGAAACGGAAGTCAGTTGGAAATGAAGTCGTCGGCACTGGCCCCACATGATATGGACACAGGACATGTCTTGGAGACTCGTTCACCTTGCCACAACAAGGTTGTTAGCTCATTGTTCCGCGAATCTATCGAGCTGAAGGAATGGACTTGATCTCACATTGTGAGAGTTGATGAAATCAAGGTGTCTGCCTTCTGCCTGGATACTTTTCTTTTCAGGACACTGAATGACAGAAGTATAGACAGAAAAGGGGATTCAGTGAGCGGAATGACAAACTGTATGAAGGAAAAGAAGAAGAAATCTACGCGTGGACGGAATTAATTCAATTCAAGACGAGATTATGAGTCATAAAAGCACAACAGATCCAATTTGTAGGGAAAATCAAATAACTTGACATCTTTTTTTGTTATATATTTTGTCTCCAACATGGTTCTTGGTATAAAGATTATTTCATGATGACTTTGTGGTGTTTTGAGTTCATATTATGAGGATCTTGATTGCGGATTCAGACGCTCAATGGATAGCAAGATGAGAATACGAAATGAAAGTGAAATTATTGAAATAGATACACGTTCGATGGATAATGTGATGATGCAACTGGCACTTACTTGCAACGGCCAGCAAAATCATGCCTTGCACGGATGAGTCGTTCCGGAACAGCATATAATAATTGACGCCGTTATCGATAGTATCAACGTATGTCCTGGTCATCCCACACTGACCATCCTCCAAGCCACTTCCGTGGTACTTGAATTTCCCATTGGGCCTGAAATCTGAGCCGGGCTTCAGAGACAGGAAGGTCTGAGTTCGATGGTCGATGAACTGACAGCCTGTGAGGGAGGCGTTTGCCTTGACGAGGACTGTGACTGATTGTCCCGGCAGCACGACGGCAGAGCTGGGCTCCACGGAGATCCGCAGCGGATTGTTGATACGCGAATCTGCAAACAAATATCAACACTCGACTTCTGACATTCATTTGCGTCGGTGAGAAACGAAATCAATGCGTGCAATTGATCTGCATCAATTGGGTTATGTAAAAAAAACATCCGATAAAGTAATACCGATCCGTCATTCAATTTATTTCGTGCAAATCTTTGTGCTTTGCCTGGTACTAGGCAAACAAGTGATGTGTTTCCGCGTTGATGGATGAGCTAGAACATTTCAACTCAAATCTCCGGATTGGTTTTATATATATATATATATATATATATATATATATATATATATATATATATATATATATATATATATATATATATATATATATATATGATATATATATATATATATGAGCTAGAACATATCAACTTAAATCTCCGGATTGGTTTTATATATATATATATATATATATATATATATATATATATATATATATATATATATGAAACCAATCCGGAGATTTAAGTAGATACGTTCTAGCTCATATATATATATCATATATATATATATATATATATATATATATATATATATATATATATATATATATATATATATATATATATATATATATATATATACATACATACATACATACATATATATATATATATATATATATATATATATATATATATATATATATATATATATATATATAAATATATATATATATATATAAATATATATATATATATATATATATATATATATATATATATATATATATATATGAATATATATATATATATATATATATATATATATATATATATATATATATATATATATATATATATATATATATATGTATGTATGTATGTATGTATATATATATATATATATATATATATATATATATATATATATATATATATATATATATATATATATAAATATATATATATATATATATATATATATATATATATATACATATATGTATATATATATAAATATATATATATATATATATATATATATATATATATATATATATATATATATATATATATATATATATATATATATATACATATATGTATATATATATAAATATATATATATATATATATATATATATATATATATATATATATATATATATATATATATATATATATACATATATATATATATATATATATATATAACCTGAAGGACAGAGGAAAACCCCGAATAACTTCCGTCAGGACAATCGACCAGAGCAGGAATCGAACCCCGGTCTGTTAAATGACGGTTCAGTGTGCTAGTCACTTGACCAAACGTCTCAGTCTTCCACAGTCGTGGAATCATGGATGAATATGATGGACCACTATTCAGACGCAGATAATTCAGTGAGAGAGAATATTCATAGTTGAAAATCAGATGTATCACCGTAGAAGTCATTTCAGAAGATGAAGATGAAAGAAGGCTGACTCATAGCTCGTGTCAACACATATACAACACTAACCGAACAATTGTAACGATGTGTACTGATAGTTCCAGTCCCCGTGCACCGTCCTCGCCCGACAACCAATCACGTACAAGTCCTGCTGCGTGATGGCCGTCATGCGCAGTCCGCAGTCCCCCTCCCGCAGCCCCCTGCCGTGGTACCCGACCCAGCCGAACAGTCGGCCGAGCAGCACCAGTCTGGAGGTCGGGGACTGGGCGCCAGAGCTCAGGTCGATCAGGCTCTCGTCGCTGAACCACTTGACCTTGAACTGGCACTTGGCCAGAGGCACGCTCGCGGTGCACATCACGTGCTGGTCCTCCTCCACGTACCCTTGCGCCTGCGCACTGATAGTCATGCTGAACCGGCTGGCTCCTGGAATCATATCAAGTGAGACTCGTCTTATAACCTGCAACCATAGCTTCTCCCCCCCCCCCCACAGAACATAAGAGGGGGGGGGGCTCCGGAGCATTTACCCGCATTCCAAGAATACCGATTCATGATAGAGGATTAATCTCATATGGATGAGTACAAGAAATCATCAAACCTCAAACCTTCGACCAGAAGCATCCAATCAGGATCAGAAAGAATGCAAACTTGAGTCCTGGTGAGAATCTAGCTCCAGATTCTGTGGTAGAAACCAGAAGCCTTATCGCTGTGCAGTGCAGAGATAAGTACGAGTGGTGGTTAGATGTTAGAATGTTGTGTGGATCGATATTCCAGCGGTGCTCTCTGCTCAGTGTGAGCAGTTTCACAGCAACACGTTGATCCGGGAAGCCACTACGGTTGTTTATGCTTCAGTTGACACTGAAAGTGGTCACAAGACTTGCATCTAGCGTTACCTACACACGATTGATTTCTCCTTGAGATATTTCACCGTGTATGGTGGTAATGTGTGTGCAGGCAACAGCCTCTGTTCTGAGTTGAAATGGACAATTCAGCCGCATGAGCTTGGCATACAAGACCGAGAAATGCTCGTAGTCAAGATACCGATAGGAGAAAGCATGTAAACATATCGGAACGGTTACACCGGTACTCATGAGAATGGCATTCATTTCACTGAGAGAGGAAGGCGCACTCAACCAATGTATCGATTGGCATTCCTTGGTATCATGTATGTACTGGTTATATACTCATGAGCATGGCATTCATCTCACTGAGAGAGGAGGGCGCACTCAACCAATGTATCGATTGGCATTCCTTGGTATCTTGTATGTACTGGTCATATACTCATGAGCATGGCATTCATTTCACTGAGAGAGGAAGGCGCACTCAACCAATGTATCGATTGGCATTCCTTGGTATCTTGTATGTGACGGTTATATACTCATGAGCATGGCATTCATTTCACTGAGAGAGGAAGGCGCACTCAACCAATGTATCGATTGGCATTCCTTGGTATCTTGTATGTAAGGGTTATATACTCATGAGCATGGCATTCATTTCACTGAGAGAGGAAGGCGCACTCAACCAATGTATCGATTGGCATTCCTGGGTATCTTGTATATAACGGTTATATAGTCATGAGCATGGCATTCATCTCACTGAGAGAGGAAGGCGCACTCAACCAATGTATCGATTGGCATTCCTTGGTATCTTGTATGTACTGGTTATATACTCATGAGCATGGCATTCATCTCACTGAGAGAGGAGGGCGCACTCAACCAATGTATCGATTGGCATTCCTTGGTATCTTGTATGTAACGGTTATATACTCATGAGCATGGCATTCATTTCACTGAGAGAGGAAGGCGCACTCAACCAATGTATTGATTGGCATTCCTTGGTATCTTGTATGTGACGGTTATATACTCATGAGCATGGCATTCATCTCACTGAGAGAGGAAGGCGCACTCAACCAATGTATCGATTGGCATTCCTTGGTATCTTGTATGTAACGGTTATATACTCATGAGCATGGCATTCAACTCACTTAGAGAGGAAGGCGCACTTAACCAATGTATCGATTGGCATTCCTTGATATCTTGTGTGTAACGGTTATATACTCATGAGCATGACATTCATTTCACTGAGAGAGGAAGGCGCACTCAACCAATGTATCGATTGGCATTCCTTGGTATCTTGTATGTAAGGGTTATATACTCATGAGCATGGCATTCATTTCACTGAGAGAGGAAGGCGCACTCATCCAATGTATCGATTGGCATTCTTTGGTATCTTGTATGTAAGGGTTATATACTCATGAGCATGGCATTCATTCCACTGAGAGAGGAAGGCGCACTCAACCAATGTATCGATTGGCATTACTAGGTATCTTGTATGTAACGGTTATATACTCATGAGCATGGCAATCATTTCACTGAGAGAGGAAGGCGCACTCAACCAATGTATCGATTGGCATTCCTTGGTATCTTGTATGTAATGGTTATATACTCATGAGCATGGCATTCATTTCACTGAGAGAGGAAGGCGCACTCAACCAATGTATCGATTGGCATTCCTTGGTATCTTGTATGTAAGGGTTATATACTCATGAGCATGGCATTCATTTCACTGAGAGAGGAAGGCGCACTCATCCAATGTATCGATTGGCATTCCTAGGTATCTTGTATGTGACGGTTATATACTCATGAGCATGGCATTCATATCACTGAGAGAGGAAGGCGCACTCATCCAATGTATCGATTGGCATTCCTAGGTATCTTGTATGTAACGGTTATATACTCATGAGCATGGCATTCATATCACTGAGAGAGGAAGGCGCACTCAACCAATGTATCGATTGGCATTCCTTGGTATCTTGTATGTAACGGTTATATACTCATGAGCATGGCATTCATTCCACTGAGAGAGGAAGGCGCACTCAACCAATGTATCGATTGGCATTCCTAGGTATCTTGTATGTAACGGTTATATACGCATGAGCATGGCATTCATTTCACTGAGAGAGGAAGGCGCACTCAACCAATGTATCGATTGGCATTCCTTGGTATCTTGTATGTAACGGTTATATACTCATGAGCATGGCATTCATTTCACTGAGAGAGGAAGGCGCACTCAACCAATGTATCGATTGGCATTCCTTGGTATCGTGTATGTAACGGTTATATACTCATGAGCATGGCATTCATTTCACTGAGAGAGGAAGGCGCACTCAACTAATGTATCGATTGGCATTCCTTGGTATCTTGTATGTAACGGTCATATACTCATGAGCATGGCATTCATTTCACTGAGAGAGGAAGGCGCACTCAACCAATGTATGGATTGGCATTCCTTGGTATCTTGTATGTAACGGTTATATACTCATGAGCATGGCATTCATTTCACTGAGAGAGGAAGGCGCACTCAACCAATGTATTGATTGGCATTCCTTGGTATCTTGTATGTAACGGTTATATACTCATGAGCATGGCATTCATTTCACTGATAGGGGAAGGCGCACTCAACCAATGTATTGATTGGCATTCCTTGGTATCTTGTATGTAAGGGTTATATACTCATGAGCATGGCATTCATTCCACTGAGAGAGGAAGGCGCACTCAACCAATGTATCGATTGGCATTCCTTGGTATCTTGTATGTAACGGTTATATACTCATGAGCATGGCATTCATTTCACTGAGAGGGGAAGGCGCACTCAACCAATGTATCGATTGGCATTCCTTGGTATCTTGTATGTAACGGTTATATACTCATGAGCATGGCATTTATTTCACTGAGAGAGGAAGGCGCACTCAACCAATGTATCGATTGGCATTCCTAGGTATCTTGTATGTGAGGGTTATATACTCATGGGCATGGCATTCATTTCACTGAGAGAGGAAGGCGCACTCAACCAATGTATCGATTGGCATTCCTTGGTATCTTGTATGTTACGGTTATATACTCATGAGCATGGCATTCATTTCACTGAGAGAGGAAGGCGCACTCAACCAATGTATCGATTGGCATTCCTAGGTATCTTGTATGTAACGGTTATATACTCATGAGCATGGCATTCATTTCACTGAGAGAGGAAGGCGCACTCAACCAATGTATCGATTGGCATTCCTTGGTATCTTGTATGTGACGGTTATATACTCATGAGCATGGCATTCATTTCACTGAGAGAGGAAGGCGCACTCAACCAATGTATAGATTGGCATTCCTTGGTATCTTGTATGTAACGGTTATATACTCATGAGCATGGCATTCATTTCACTGAGAGAGGAAGGCGCACTCAACCAATGTATAGATTGACATTCCTTGGTGTCTTGTATGTAACGGTTATATACTCATGAGCATGGCATTCATTTCACTGAGAGAGGAAGGCGCACTCAACCAATGTATCGATTGGCATTCCTTGGTATCTTGTATGTCACGGTTATATACTCATGAGCATGGCATTCATTTCACTGAGAGAGGAAGGCGCACTGAACCAATGTATCGATTGGCATTCCTAGGTATCTTGTATGTAACGGTTATATACTCATGAGCATGGCATTCATTTCACTGAGAGAGGAAGGCGCACTCAACCAATGTATCGATTGGCATTCCTAGGTATCTTGTATGTAACGGTTATATACTCATGAGCATGGCATTCATTTCACTGAGAGAGGAAGGCGCACTCAACCAATGTATCGATTGGCATTCCTTGGTATCTTGTATGTAACGGTTATATACTCATGAGCATGGCATTCATTTCGCTGAGAGAGGAAGGCGCACTCAACCAATGTATCGATTGGCATTCCTAGGTATCTTGTATGTAACGGTTATATACTCATGAGCATGGCATTCATTTCACTGAGAGAGGAAGGCGCACTCAACCAATGTATCGATTGGCATTCCTTGGTATCTTGTATGTAACGGTTATATACTCATGAGCATGGCATTCATTTCACTGAGAGAGGAAGGCGCACTCAACCAATGTATCGATTGGCATTCCTTGGTATCTTGTATGTAACGGTTATATACTCATGAGCATGGCATTCATCTCACTGAGAGAGGAAGGCGCACTCAACCAATGTATAGATTGGTATTCCTTGGTATCTTGTATGTAACGGTTATATACTCATGAGCATGGCATTCATCTCACTGAGAGAGGAAGGCGCACTCAACCAATGTATTGATTGGCATTCCTTGGTATCTTGTATGTAACGGTTATATACTCATGAGCATGGCATTCATTTCACTGAGAGAGGAAGGCGCACTCAACCAATGTATCGATTGGCATTCCTTGGTATCTTGTATGTAACGGTTATATACTCATGAGCATGACATCCATTTCACTGCGAGAGGAAGGCGCACTCAACCAATGTATTGATTGGCATTCATTGGTATCTTGTATGTAACGGTTATATACTCATGAGCATGGCATTCATTTCACTGAGAGAGGAAGGCGCACTCAATCAATGTATCTATTGGCATTCCTTGGTATCTTGTATGTAACGGTTATATACTCATGAGCATGGCATCCATTTCACTGCGAGAGGAAGGCGCACTCAACCAATGTATCGATTGGCATTCCTAGGTATCTTGTATGTAACGGTTATATACTCATGAGCATGACATTCATTGGTATCTTGTATGTAACGGTTATATACTCATGAGCATGGCATTCATTTCACTGAGAGAGGAAGGCGCACTCAACCAATGTATCGATTGGCATTCCTTGGTATCTTGTATGTAACGGTTATATACTCATGAGCATGGCATCCATTTCACTGCGAGAGGAAGGCGCACTCAACCAATGTATTGATTGGCATTCATTGGTATCTTGTATGTTACGGTTCAATTAGTTTTTCAGCTTATTTTCACTAAACTTCCTCAGAATTTTCAATCCTCTTTTGTCATTTGAAATGTTCTATATACTATGTCTACATTGATCCCGATACATCAATAAAATATGATCTGATACATTTTTGTGTTGGGAAATGAACTTATTAACGAAACGGAATTACCGGAATGTGACGTAATTTGAAGTAAGAATGTTTTTTACCGTCAGGTTTGTTGTACATGAATCCGGGCGCATTCTGCTTGCAAACAAACGCATATCTCTTCATACAGCTGGCAGTGGCGTAACCTGGTGCTTCACGCATCAATGCCACGCATTTCTCATCAGTGGCGTTGTTCGGCTCACCAGGCAACCACTTGTTGAATCCACTCGAGCTCAACTCCTCACCTGCAACAGTGGCGTCGTACTCATGTTACTAGGCAAACGCGTTATGTGTTGCCGCGTTGATTTATGAGCTGGAACATATCAACTTATCTGTGGATTGGTTTTCATATATATACACTGTGACATATCAAAGTATCTAGGCCTATATTCCATATCAATTCTCAATCATGTTACAATGTTTTATATAACTATTTTTCTGGTTTTACATTCCATCATATTGATTGGTATTAGACCCTAGGTTGTTCCCACGTTGTTTTGGGGGGCGTTTCCCGAGGTTACTTGGCCGGTGACTAGCCTGCCGTACGTCATTATTCAACAACCTGAGGACGAGAGCTGAAGTGCTCTGGAAATATTGTTAATATTTTTAGTCTGTTTTATTTTTATTTCATTGACAAGTACCACGTACACGTCCAACAGTTAGGGTCTAATACAGTTCTCGTGGTACACTACTTCGTTATTTATTATATTAATTGGTCTTGTTAATTTGGTCTTGGTCGTGTTTGTAATATTCTATACAACGACACATTCTTTCTTGGTAACCTAAAATGAGCCCCAAAGTTAGTTCAATCGAGTGTTATGGTATTTCCTGTCGACGAATGGCGAGGCACGTAGTCACTCGAGGGTATAGTTCGGCTAACGCAGCAAGAGCCGACAATTCGGTATGAAGAGGGAAGATTTGGCCACTATGAGGGTGGAATTCTCTGGGGTGGTCAGACTATACCCTTTGGCTTCTAGAACGATCTCGAAGACTATATTTCAGCAGATGATGAAATAGGAAATTTCCAGACCAGGAAATTGGACCCACATGAATAAGCCGAAAACCATCGCTCGGCATCAGAATAATATGGTTGGCTGTCGAGAGCAGACGTGTCCCCGGGAGGGTGTACCATTACGGTCAAGATTTAACTTTTTATCCAGTTCAACAAGAGTAACAAATAACAAGAATAACAGATAACAAGATGAACAAGTATCGAGAATCAAGAATGACGCCGAGGCGGTAGAAGAAGATGTGATCGATGCCCTGGTGAAGACAACGACGCAGTAGCGACGAGACGATGACGCACTAGCGACGACGACCCCAGTCGGCCGATAATAAGAGCATCCAGTGGCGAACACGCGCCGACGTCATGGAGCAACATTAAATTTGTATACGGTACCGATATTTTATTTTATAAAAGCACATTTTTTGATATTTTCCCATAAAGGAGAACTAATTCATTCACGGTTGAGATAATTAATTACTGGCGAACATCATTTGCCTGCATAATCAACCGACGGGTCGAATATCTAAGCAGAACCATAATCTCGTGCATTCTTTTCCATTTTCTCCAACCATTTGCAATCTGCCTTTGTAAACTTGTTTGATTTTAATTGAAGTAAACTTCATTCAATTTTATTTATTTCACCACAAGTATTTTTGTACCTTTTTAATTTTCTAAAAAAAAAAAAATTGTTAGTTCCTCCCCGACCTTCCTAGTCCAACAATTTGTTTCCGCTAGTAAGTCATTTTTTAGCTTCAATTTAATTTAATTCAATTTCTTTAATATTTGAGTCTCATCTCTCCGGGAGTTAGTGGCGAGGGCGTCCCATACAAACCAGGTGAGCACTGTGGGCAGTGTGATAACACCTTGAGATGCAAACGATTACGTCACTACATCCTATTTCCTGATCAATTTCTATGACAATAGAGAAGGCTCTGTTTCAATCATTTTCAATCAATTGTTGACACCTGTTGCTTGTATTTAATGTTTTCCCAATAGCTTTCAGTGATTAAAAAAAATTAATTATATATTTGTTTACATCAAAACGGCTGATCTGATTGGATTGAAAGTTCGGAATAGGGTGTATAATTTGTATATTGAGATTTCCTGAGAATTTGAATTCTCTCGAAGGGAATGTTTCACGATTTTTTCCCTCTTGATCATTCTTATGGGATTTTCGAAATCAAAGATGAGTTTCTCAGAATTGGTTCGACCGATTGCGCCTCAAAACTACACAGTATCGAATTAGATAAGGACACTTGTGTATGACATGTTTCGACAGCTTTTGAATTTTTGTTATACCTGTGGAGCGCCAAAAAAAAAGAAACGGGCACTTGTTTTTCGGGTATTGTGAAATTGACTCTTCGCTTTAAACGAGGCTCGGACTGTTTTTACGTCGACTTCTCTACAAGTTTCTGCAGTGTTTCGACACATGATGCAATCCACCTCAGTTCTCATTGTGAGCAGTGAGAGGGTGTGTAGGTTGGCCGCCTCGTCGAACAACCCCGCACTCCGCTACCCTCTTGGTTCTTCGCACGCATGGTTGTTGGTGTTTCACAATATTGGCCTGACCATACCCGCGCGACCACGTGACTCTTTCTGGCACACTCACGATGCCTCACGCCAACAGGAGATGCACACTAGCACAAGGTGAGAGGTTCCTTCTGGGTTCACATGAGAGAATGTGTCGTTGTATAGAATAATACCAGCAGAAACCGGATATATGAAATAGTAATGTCCCTTCTTCTGTGTTGACATGACGGAATGTGACAAGAAATAATTATATAAAATATCAAAACATGACTGAGAATTTGTATTGGAAATATATACTAATATTATTGGATATGTAAAAAAGGTTATGTCCTGAACGATGAGGTCGAGATCGGGGTTAAAGGTTCTTTCCGAACGGACGTACTGCCCACACGACTCACTGCTTGGCGCACACAAGACTTGCATCACGGCATTCATCGCAATCTTGACAGGTCAGATGGACTGGATAGCATTCATTAGCGCCGGCGCATTCGACGTGAACCTTTCAAGACATCATCACCAGGACTAGAAGCTGTTCCCTACTCAGTATATCAAACCATCGTGATGAACTACTTGTGATATTGTTCAGAGTCACATACCTAGCACAGTTGAATACTGTTCCATGTTGGCGTCGTACTTGGCTCCAACGAGGACAGTGAAGTCATCCGCCGTGTTGTTGAACGTCGGGTAGCGTTGCAAGAGCGCCATGATGACGTCATGTTCTGCCTGGGAGTTGATGACAGCCAGGTGAGCTCCCTCCGACTCGCACGCGGCTCCAGCCTCGTCGTACGCCAGACCGACACGGTGGAGCTTGTACGGCCCCATATGAAGAGAATAGGAATTATACTTGTTCTCTTCAAGAGCTGGGAACCGATAGAGTTTGAAAGATTAAGCTATGTCTGGCATTAGATGAAATGAACAATGCGCACTCTTGCAGACGAGCAACATGGTTCATCCCACTGTGTGGACAGAGTACAATAGTCTGAGGACGTGCCCGGATTACCTCACTCATGCGCACTCTTGCAGACGAACAGTATGGTTCATCCCACTGTCTGGACAGAGTACAATAGTCTGAGGACGTGCCCGGATTACCTCACTCATGCGCACTCTTGCAGACGAACAGTATGGTTCATCCCACTGTCTGGACAGAGTACAATAGTCTGAGGACGTGCCCGGATTACCTCACTCATGCGCACTCTTGCAGACGAACAGTATGGTTCATCTCACTGTCTGGACAGAGTACAATAGTCTGAGGACGTGCCCGGATTACCTCACTCATGCGCACTCTCGCAGACGAACAGTATGGTTCATCCCACTGTCTGGACAGAGTACAATAGTCTGAGGACGTGCCCGGATTACCTCACTCATGCGCACTCTCGCAGACGAACAGTATGGTTCATCCCACTGTCTGGACAGAGTACAATGGTCTGAGGACGTGCCCGGATTACCTCACTCATGCGCACTCTTGCAGACGAGCAACATGGTTCATCCCACTGTCTGGACAGAGTACAATAGTCTGAGGACGTGCCCGGATTACCTCACTCATGCGCACTCTTGCAGACGAATAGTATGGTTCATCCCACTGTCTGGACAGAGTACAATAGTCTGAGGACGTGCCCGGATTACCTTACTCATGCGCACTCTTGCAGACGAGCAACATGGTTCATCCCACTGTCTGGACAGAGTACAATGGTCTGAGGACGTGCCCGGATTACCTAACTCATGCGCACTCTTGCAGACGAACAGTATGGTTCATCCCACTGTCTGGACAGA
This sequence comes from Brachyptera risi, assembly GCA_964007535.1. NCBI lineage: Eukaryota > Metazoa > Arthropoda > Insecta > Plecoptera > Taeniopterygidae > Brachyptera > Brachyptera risi. Next base: position 253,249 of record OZ023336.1, read on the forward strand.
GTACAATAGTCTGAGGACGTGCCCGGATTACCTCACTCATGCGCACTCTTGCAGACGAACAGTATGGTTCATCCCACTGTCTGGACAGAGAACAATAGTCTGAGGACGTGCCCGGATTACCTCACTCATGCGCACTCTTGCAGACGAGCAACATGGTTCATCCCACTGTCTGGACAGAGTACAATAGTCTGAGGACGTGCCCGGATTACCTCACTCATGCGCACTCTTGCAGACGAGCAACATGGTTCATCCCACTGTCTGGACAGAGTACAATAGTCTGAGGACGTGCCCGGATTACCTCACTCATGCGCACTCTTGCAGACGAACAACATGGTTCATCCCACTGTCTGGACAGAGTACAATAGTCTGAGGACGTGCCCGGATTACCTCACTCATGCGCACTCTTGCAGACGAACAGTATGGTTCATCCCACTGTCTGGACAGAGTACAATAGTCTGAGGACGTGCCCGGATTACCTTACTCATGCGCACTCTTGCAGACGAGCAACATGGTTCATCCCACTGTCTGGACAGAGTACAATGGTCTGAGGACGTGCCCGGATTACCTCACTCATGCGCACTCTTGCAGACGAACAGTATGGTTCATCCCACTGTCTGGACAGAGTACAATAGTCTGAGGACGTGCCCGGATTACCTCACTCATGCGCACTCTTGCAGACGAACAGTATGGTTCATCCCACTGTCTGGACAGAGTACAATGGTCTGAGGACGTGCCCGAATTACCTCACTCATGCGCACTCTTGCAGACGAACAGTATGGTTCATCCCACTGTCTGGACAGAGTACAATGGTCTGAGGACGTGCCCGGATTACCTCACTCATGCGCACTCTTGCAGACGAACAGTATGGTTCATCCCACTGTCTGGACAGAGTACAATAGTCTGAGGACGTGCCCGGATTACCTCACTCAGGCGCACTCTTGCAGACGAACAGTATGGTTCATCTCACTGTCTGGACAGAGTACAATAGTCTGAGGACGTGCCCGGATTACCTCACTCATGCGCACTCTCGCAGACGAACAGTATGGTTCATCTCACTGTCTGGACAGAGTACAATAGTCTGAGGACGTGCCCGGATTACCTCACTCATGCGCACTCTCGCAGACGAACAGTATGGTTCATCCCACTGTCTGGACAGAGTACAATAGTCTGAGGACGTGCCCGGATTACCTCACTCATGCGCACTCTCACAGACGAACAGTATGGTTCATCCCACTGTCTGGACAGAGTACAATGGTCTGAGGACGTGCCCGGATTACCTCACTCATGCGCACTCTTGCAGACGAGCAACATGGTTCATCCCACTGTCTGGACAGAGTACAATAGTCTGAGGACGTGCCCGGATTACCTCACTCATGCGCACTCTTGCAGACGAACAGTATGGTTCATCCCACTGTCTGGACAGAGTACAATAGTCTAAGGACGTGCCCGGATTACCTCACTCATGCGCACTCTTGCAGACGAGCAACATGGTTCATCCCACTGTCTGGACAGAGTACAATAGTCTGAGGACGTGCCCGGATTACCTCACTCATGCGCACTCTTGCAGACGAGCAACATGGTTCATCCCACTGTCTGGACAGAGTACAATAGTCTGAGGACGTGCCCGGATTACCTCACTCATGCGCACTCTTGCAGACGAACAGTATGGTTCATCCCACTGTCTGGACAGAGTACAATAGTCTGAGGACGTGCCCGGATTACCTTACTCATGCGCACTCTTGCAGACGAGCAACATGGTTCATCCCACTGTCTGGACAGAGTACAATGGTCTGAGGACGTGCCCGGTTTACCTCACTCATGCGCACTCTTGCAGACGAACAGTATGGTTCATCCCACTGTCTGGACAGAGTACAATAGTCTGAGGACGTGCCCGGATTACCTTACTCATGCGCACTCTTGCAGACGAGCAACATGGTTCATCCCACTGTCTGGACAGAGTACAATAGTCTGAGGACGTGCCCGGATTACCTCACTCATGCGCACTCTTGCAGACGAGCAACATGGTTCATCCCACTGTCTGGACAGAGTACAATAGTCTGAGGACGTGCCCGGATTACCTCACTCATGCGCACTCTTGCAGACGAATAGTATGGTTCATCCCACTGTCTGGACAGAGTACAATAGTCTGAGGACGTGCCCGGATTACCTTACTCATGCGCACTCTTGCAGACGAGCAACATGGTTCATCCCACTGTCTGGACAGAGTACAATGGTCTGAGGACGTGCCCGGATTACCTAACTCATGCGCACTCTTGCAGACGAACAGTATGGTTCATCCCACTGTCTGGACAGAGTACAATAGTCTGAGGACGTGCCCGGATTACCTCACTCATGCGCACTCTTGCAGACGAACAGTATGGTTCATCCCACTGTCTGGACAGAGTACAATAGTCTGAGGACGTGCCCGGATTACCTCACTCATGCGCACTCTTGCAGACGAGCAACATGGTTCATCCCAATGTCTGGACAGAGTACAATAGTCTGAGGACGTGCCCGGATTACCTCACTCATGCGCACTCTTGCAGACGAACAACATGGTTCATCCCACTGTCTGGACAGAGTACAATAGTCTGAGGACGTGCCCGGATTACCTCAGTCATGCGCACTCTTGCAGACGAACAGTATGGTTCATCCCACTGTCTGGACAGAGTACAATAGTCTGAGGACGTGCCCGGATTACCTTACTCATGCGCACTCTTGCAGACGAGCAACATGGTTCATCCCACTGTCTGGACAGAGTACAATGGTCTGAGGACGTGCTCGGATTACCTCACTCATGCGCACTCTTGCAGACGAACAGTATGGTTCATCCCACTGTCTGGACAGAGTACAATAGTCTGAGGACGTGCCCGGATTACCTCAGTCATGCGCACTCTTGCAGACGAACAGTATGGTTCATCCCACTGTCTGGACAGAGTACAATGGTCTGAGGACGTGCCCGGATTACCTCACTCATGCGCACTCTTGCAGACGAACAGTATGGTTCATCCCACTGTCTGGACAGAGTACAATGGTTTGAGGACGTGCCCGGATTACCTCACTCATGCGCACTCTTGCAGACGAACAGTATGGTTCATCCCACTGTCTGGACAGAGTACAATAGTCTGAGGACGTGCCCGGATTACCTCACTCAGGCGCACTCTTGCAGACGAACAGTATGGTTCATCTCACTGTCTGGACAGAGTACAATAGTCTGAGGACGTGCCCGGATTACCTCACTCATGCGCACTCTCGCAGACGAACAGTATGGTTCATCTCACTGTCTGGACAGAGTACAATAGTCTGAGGACGTGCCCGGATTACCTCACTCATGCGCACTCTCGCAGACGAACAGTATGGTTCATCCCACTGTCTGGACAGAGTACAATAGTCTGAGGACGTGCCCGGATTACCTCACTCATGCGCACTCTCGCAGACGAACAGTATGGTTCATCCCACTGTCTGGACAGAGTACAATGGTCTGAGGACGTGCCCGGATTACCTCACTCATGCGCACTCTTGCAGACGAGCAACATGGTTCATCCCACTGTCTGGACAGAGTACAATAGTCTGAGGACGTGCCCGGATTACCTCACTCATGCGCACTCTTGCAGACGAACAGTATGGTTCATCCCACTGTCTGGACAGAGTACAATAGTCTAAGGACGTGCCCGGATTACCTCACTCATGCGCACTCTTGCAGACGAGCAACATGGTTCATCCCACTGTCTGGACAGAGTACAATAGTCTGAGGACGTGCCCGGATTACCTCACTCATGCGCACTCTTGCAGACGAGCAACATGGTTCATCCCACTGTCTGGACAGAGTACAATAGTCTGAGGACGTGCCCGGATTACCTCACTCATGCGCACTCTTGCAGACGAACAGTATGGTTCATCCCACTGTCTGGACAGAGTACAATAGTCTGAGGACGTGCCCGGATTACCTTACTCATGCGCACTCTTGCAGACGAGCAACATGGTTCATCCCACTGTCTGGACAGAGTACAATGGTCTGAGGACGTGCCCGGTTTACCTCACTCATGCGCACTCTTGCAGACGAACAGTATGGTTCATCCCACTGTCTGGACAGAGTACAATAGTCTGAGGACGTGCCCGGATTACCTTACTCATGCGCACTCTTGCAGACGAGCAACATGGTTCATCCCACTGTCTGGACAGAGTACAATGGTCTGAGGACGTGCCCGGATTACCTCACTCATGCGCACTCTTGCAGACGAACAGTATGGTTCATCCCACTGTCTGGACAGAGAACAATGGTCTCAGGACGTGCCCGGATTACCTCACTCATGCGCACTCTTGCAGACGAACAGTATGGTTCATCCCACTGTCTGGACAGAGTACAATAGTCTGAGGACGTGCCCGGATTACCTCACTCATGCGCACTCTTGCAGACGAGCAACATGGTTCATCCCACTGTCTGGACAGAGTACAATGGTCTGAGGACGTGCCCGGTTTACCTCACTCATGCGCACTCTCACAGACGAACAGTATGGTTCATCCCACTGTCTGGACAGAGTACAATGGTCTGAGGACGTGCCCGGATTACCTCACTCATGCGCACTCTTGCAGACGAACAGTATGGTTCATCCCACTGTCTGGACAGAGAACAATGGTCTCAGGACGTGCCCGGATCACCTCACTCATGCGCACTCTTGCAGACGAACAGTATGGTTCATCCCACTGTCTGGACAGAGTACAATAGTCTGAGGACGTGCCCGGATTACCTCACTCATGCGCACTCTTGCAGACGAGCAACATGGTTCATCCCACTGTCTGGACAGAGTACAATAGTCTGAGGACGTGCCCGGATTACTTCACTCATGCGCACTCTCGCAGACGAACAGTATGGTTCATCCCACTGTCTGGACAGAGAACAATGGTCTCAGGACGTGCCCGGATCACCTCACTCATGCGCACTCTTGCAGACGAACAGTATGGTTCATCCCACTGTCTGGACAGAGTACAATAGTCTGAGGACGTGCCCGGATTACCTCACTCATGCGCACTCTTGCAGACGAGCAACATGGTTCATCCCACTGTCTGGACAGAGTACAATGGTCTGAGGACGTGCCCGGATTACCTCACTCATGCGCACTCTTGCAGACGAACAGTATGGTTCATCCCACTGTCTGGACAGAGAACAATGGTCTCAGGACGTGCCCGGATTACCTCACTCATGCGCACTCTTGCAGACGAACAGTATGGTTCATCCCACTGTCTGGACAGAGTACAATGGTCTGAGGACGTGCCCGGATTACCTCACTCATGCGCACTCTTGCAGACGAACAGTATGGTTCATCCCACTGTCTGGACAGAGTACAATAGTCTGAGGACGTGCCCGGATTACCTCACTCATGCGCACTCTTGCAGACGAACAGTATGGTTCATCCCACTGTCTGGACAGAGTACAATGGTCTGAGGACGTGCCCGGATTACCTCACTCATGCGCACTCTTGCAGACGAACAGTATGGTTCATCCCACTGTCTGGACAGAGTACAATGGTCTGAGGACGTGCCCGGATTACCTCACTCATGCGCACTCTTGCAGACGAACAGTATGGTTCATCCCACTGTCTGGACAGAGTACAATAGTCTGAGGACGTGCCCGGATTACCTCACTCAGGCGCACTCTTGCAGACGAACAGTATGGTTCATCTCACTGTCTGGACAGAGTACAATAGTCTGAGGACGTGCCCGGATTACCTCACTCATGCGCACTCTCGCAGACGAACAGTATGGTTCATCTCACTGTCTGGACAGAGTACAATAGTCTGAGGACGTGCCCGGATTACCTCACTCATGCGCACTCTCGCAGACGAACAGTATGGTTCATCCCACTGTCTGGACAGAGTACAATAGTCTGAGGACGTGCCCGGATTACCTCACTCATGCGCACTCTCACAGACGAACAGTATGGTTCATCCCACTGTCTGGACAGAGTACAATGGTCTGAGGACGTGCCCGGATTACCTCACTCATGCGCACTCTTGCAGACGAGCAACATGGTTCATCCCACTGTCTGGACAGAGTACAATAGTCTGAGGACGTGCCCGGATTACCTCACTCATGCGCACTCTTGCAGACGAACAGTATGGTTCATCCCACTGTCTGGACAGAGTACAATAGTCTAAGGACGTGCCCGGATTACCTCACTCATGCGCACTCTTGCAGACGAGCAACATGGTTCATCCCACTGTCTGGACAGAGTACAATAGTCTGAGGACGTGCCCGGATTACCTCACTCATGCGCACTCTTGCAGACGAGCAACATGGTTCATCCCACTGTCTGGACAGAGTACAATAGTCTGAGGACGTGCCCGGATTACCTCACTCATGCGCACTCTTGCAGACGAACAGTATGGTTCATCCCACTGTCTGGACAGAGTACAATAGTCTGAGGACGTGCCCGGATTACCTTACTCATGCGCACTCTTGCAGACGAGCAACATGGTTCATCCCACTGTCTGGACAGAGTACAATGGTCTGAGGACGTGCCCGGTTTACCTCACTCATGCGCACTCTTGCAGACGAACAGTATGGTTCATCCCACTGTCTGGACAGAGTACAATAGTCTGAGGACGTGCCCGGATTACCTTACTCATGCGCACTCTTGCAGACGAGCAACATGGTTCATCCCACTGTCTGGACAGAGTACAATAGTCTGAGGACGTGCCCGGATTACCTCACTCATGCGCACTCTTGCAGACGAGCAACATGGTTCATCCCACTGTCTGGACAGAGTACAATAGTCTGAGGACGTGCCCGGATTACCTCACTCATGCGCACTCTTGCAGACGAATAGTATGGTTCATCCCACTGTCTGGACAGAGTACAATAGTCTGAGGACGTGCCCGGATTACCTTACTCATGCGCACTCATGCAGACGAGCAACATGGTTCATCCCACTGTCTGGACAGAGTACAATGGTCTGAGGACGTGCCCGGATTACCTAACTCATGCGCACTCTTGCAGACGAACAGTATGGTTCATCCCACTGTCTGGACAGAGTACAATAGTCTGAGGACGTGCCCGGATTACCTCACTCATGCGCACTCTTGCAGACGAACAGTATGGTTCATCCCACTGTCTGGACAGAGTACAATAGTCTGAGGACGTGCCCGGATTACCTCACTCATGCGCACTCTTGCAGACGAGCAACATGGTTCATCCCAATGTCTGGACAGAGTACAATAGTCTGAGGACGTGCCCGGATTACCTCACTCATGCGCACTCTTGCAGACGAACAACATGGTTCATCCCACTGTCTGGACAGAGTACAATAGTCTGAGGACGTGCCCGGATTACCTCACTCATGCGCACTCTTGCAGACGAACAGTATGGTTCATCCCACTGTCTGGACAGAGTACAATAGTCTGAGGACGTGCCCGGATTACCTTACTCATGCGCACTCTTGCAGACGAGCAACATGGTTCATCCCACTGTCTGGACAGAGTACAATGGTCTGAGGACGTGCCCGGATTACCTCACTCATGCGCACTCTTGCAGACGAACAGTATGGTTCATCCCACTGTCTGGACAGAGTACAATAGTCTGAGGACGTGCCCGGATTACCTCAGTCATGCGCACTCTTGCAGACGAACAGTATGGTTCATCCCACTGTCTGGACAGAGTACAATGGTCTGAGGACGTGCCCGGATTACCTCACTCATGCGCACTCTTGCAGACGAACAGTATGGTTCATCCCACTGTCTGGACAGAGTACAATGGTTTGAGGACGTGCCCGGATTACCTCACTCATGCGCACTCTTGCAGACGAACAGTATGGTTCATCCCACTGTCTGGACAGAGTACAATAGTCTGAGGACGTGCCCGGATTACCTCACTCAGGCGCACTCTTGCAGACGAACAGTATGGTTCATCTCACTGTCTGGACAGAGTACAATAGTCTGAGGACGTGCCCGGATTACCTCACTCATGCGCACTCTCGCAGACGAACAGTATGGTTCATCTCACTGTCTGGACAGAGTACAATAGTCTGAGGACGTGCCCGGATTACCTCACTCATGCGCACTCTCGCAGACGAACAGTATGGTTCATCCCACTGTCTGGACAGAGTACAATAGTCTGAGGACGTGCCCGGATTACCTCACTCATGCGCACTCTCGCAGACGAACAGTATGGTTCATCCCACTGTCTGGACAGAGTACAATGGTCTGAGGACGTGCCCGGATTACCTCACTCATGCGCACTCTTGCAGACGAGCAACATGGTTCATCCCACTGTCTGGACAGAGTACAATAGTCTGAGGACGTGCCCGGATTACCTCACTCATGCGCACTCTTGCAGACGAACAGTATGGTTCATCCCACTGTCTGGACAGAGTACAATAGTCTAAGGACGTGCCCGGATTACCTCACTCATGCGCACTCTTGCAGACGAGCAACATGGTTCATCCCACTGTCTGGACAGAGTACAATAGTCTGAGGACGTGCCCGGATTACCTCACTCATGCGCACTCTTGCAGACGAGCAACATGGTTCATCCCACTGTCTGGACAGAGTACAATAGTCTGAGGACGTGCCCGGATTACCTCACTCATGCGCACTCTTGCAGACGAACAGTATGGTTCATCCCACTGTCTGGACAGAGTACAATAGTCTGAGGACGTGCCCGGATTACCTTACTCATGCGCACTCTTGCAGACGAGCAACATGGTTCATCCCACTGTCTGGACAGAGTACAATGGTCTGAGGACGTGCCCGGTTTACCTCACTCATGCGCACTCTTGCAGACGAACAGTATGGTTCATCCCACTGTCTGGACAGAGTACAATAGTCTGAGGACGTGCCCGGATTACCTTACTCATGCGCACTCTTGCAGACGAGCAACATGGTTCATCCCACTGTCTGGACAGAGTACAATGGTCTGAGGACGTGCCCGGATTACCTCACTCATGCGCACTCTTGCAGACGAACAGTATGGTTCATCCCACTGTCTGGACAGAGAACAATGGTCTCAGGACGTGCCCGGATTACCTCACTCATGCGCACTCTTGCAGACGAACAGTATGGTTCATCCCACTGTCTGGACAGAGTACAATAGTCTGAGGACGTGCCCGGATTACCTCACTCATGCGCACTCTTGCAGACGAGCAACATGGTTCATCCCAATGTCTGGACAGAGTACAATAGTCTGAGGACGTGCCCGGATTACCTCACTCATGCGCACTCTTGCAGACGAACAACATGGTTCATCCCACTGTCTGGACAGAGTACAATAGTCTGAGGACGTGCCCGGATTACCTCACTCATGCGCACTCTTGCAGACGAACAGTATGGTTCATCCCACTGTCTGGACAGAGTACAATAGTCTGAGGACGTGCCCGGATTACCTTACTCATGCGCACTCTTGCAGACGAGCAACATGGTTCATCCCACTGTCTGGACAGAGTACAATGGTCTGAGGACGTGCCCGGATTACCTCACTCATGCGCACTCTTGCAGACGAACAGTATGGTTCATCCCACTGTCTGGACAGAGTACAATAGTCTGAGGACGTGCCCGGATTACCTCAGTCATGCGCACTCTTGCAGACGAACAGTATGGTTCATCCCACTGTCTGGACAGAGTACAATGGTCTGAGGACGTGCCCGGATTACCTCACTCATGCGCACTCTTGCAGACGAACAGTATGGTTCATCCCACTGTCTGGACAGAGTACAATGGTTTGAGGACGTGCCCGGATTACCTCACTCATGCGCACTCTTGCAGACGAACAGTATGGTTCATCCCACTGTCTGGACAGAGTACAATAGTCTGAGGACGTGCCCGGATTACCTCACTCAGGCGCACTCTTGCAGACGAACAGTATGGTTCATCTCACTGTCTGGACAGAGTACAATAGTCTGAGGACGTGCCCGGATTACCTCACTCATGCGCACTCTCGCAGACGAACAGTATGGTTCATCTCACTGTCTGGACAGAGTACAATAGTCTGAGGACGTGCCCGGATTACCTCACTCATGCGCACTCTCGCAGACGAACAGTATGGTTCATCCCACTGTCTGGACAGAGTACAATAGTCTGAGGACGTGCCCGGATTACCTCACTCATGCGCACTCTCGCAGACGAACAGTATGGTTCATCCCACTGTCTGGACAGAGTACAATGGTCTGAGGACGTGCCCGGATTACCTCACTCATGCGCACTCTTGCAGACGAGCAACATGGTTCATCCCACTGTCTGGACAGAGTACAATAGTCTGAGGACGTGCCCGGATTACCTCACTCATGCGCACTCTTGCAGACGAACAGTATGGTTCATCCCACTGTCTGGACAGAGTACAATAGTCTAAGGACGTGCCCGGATTACCTCACTCATGCGCACTCTTGCAGACGAGCAACATGGTTCATCCCACTGTCTGGACAGAGTACAATAGTCTGAGGACGTGCCCGGATTACCTCACTCATGCGCACTCTTGCAGACGAGCAACATGGTTCATCCCACTGTCTGGACAGAGTACAATAGTCTGAGGACGTGCCCGGATTACCTCACTCATGCGCACTCTTGCAGACGAACAGTATGGTTCATCCCACTGTCTGGACAGAGTACAATAGTCTGAGGACGTGCCCGGATTACCTTACTCATGCGCACTCTTGCAGACGAGCAACATGGTTCATCCCACTGTCTGGACAGAGTACAATGGTCTGAGGACGTGCCCGGTTTACCTCACTCATGCGCACTCTTGCAGACGAACAGTATGGTTCATCCCACTGTCTGGACAGAGTACAATAGTCTGAGGACGTGCCCGGATTACCTTACTCATGCGCACTCTTGCAGACGAGCAACATGGTTCATCCCACTGTCTGGACAGAGTACAATGGTCTGAGGACGTGCCCGGATTACCTCACTCATGCGCACTCTTGCAGACGAACAGTATGGTTCATCCCACTGTCTGGACAGAGAACAATGGTCTCAGGACGTGCCCGGATTACCTCACTCATGCGCACTCTTGCAGACGAACAGTATGGTTCATCCCACTGTCTGGACAGAGTACAATAGTCTGAGGACGTGCCCGGATTACCTCACTCATGCGCACTCTTGCAGACGAGCAACATGGTTCATCCCACTGTCTGGACAGAGTACAATGGTCTGAGGACGTGCCCGGTTTACCTCACTCATGCGCACTCTCACAGACGAACAGTATGGTTCATCCCACTGTCTGGACAGAGTACAATGGTCTGAGGACGTGCCCGGATTACCTCACTCATGCGCACTCTTGCAGACGAACAGTATGGTTCATCCCACTGTCTGGACAGAGAACAATGGTCTCAGGACGTGCCCGGATCACCTCACTCATGCGCACTCTTGCAGACGAACAGTATGGTTCATCCCACTGTCTGGACAGAGTACAATAGTCTGAGGACGTGCCCGGATTACCTCACTCATGCGCACTCTTGCAGACGAGCAACATGGTTCATCCCACTGTCTGGACAGAGTACAATAGTCTGAGGACGTGCCCGGATTACTTCACTCATGCGCACTCTCGCAGACGAACAGTATGGTTCATCCCACTGTCTGGACAGAGAACAATGGTCTCAGGACGTGCCCGGATCACCTCACTCATGCGCACTCTTGCAGACGAACAGTATGGTTCATCCCACTGTCTGGACAGAGTACAATAGTCTGAGGACGTGCCCGGATTACCTCACTCATGCGCACTCTTGCAGACGAGCAACATGGTTCATCCCACTGTCTGGACAGAGTACAATGGTCTGAGGACGTGCCCGGATTACCTCACTCATGCGCACTCTTGCAGACGAACAGTATGGTTCATCCCACTGTCTGGACAGAGAACAATGGTCTCAGGACGTGCCCGGATTACCTCACTCATGCGCACTCTTGCAGACGAACAGTATGGTTCATCCCACTGTCTGGACAGAGTACAATGGTCTGAGGACGTGCCCGGATTACCTCACTCATGCGCACTCTTGCAGACGAACAGTATGGTTCATCCCACTGTCTGGACAGAGTACAATGGTCTGAGGACGTGCCCGGATTACCTCACTCATGCGCACTCTTGCAGACGAACAGTATGGTTCATCCCACTGTCTGGACAGAGTACAATAGTCTGAGGACGTGCCCGGATTACCTCACTCATGCGCACTCTTGCAGACGAGCAACATGGTTCATCCCACTGTCTGGACAGAGTACAATAGTCTGAGGACGTGCCCGGATTACCTCACTCATGCGCACTCTTGCAGACGAACAGTATGGTTCATCCCACTGTCTGGACAGAGTACAATAGTCTGAGGACGTGCCCGGGAAACCTCACTCATGCGCACTCTTGCAGACGAACAACATGGTTCATCCCACTGTCTGGACAGAGTACAATAGTCTGAGGACGTGCCCGGGAAACCTCACTCATGCGCACTCTTGCAGACGAACAGTATGGTTCATCCCACTGTCTGGACAGAGTACAATGGTCTGAGGACGTGCCCGGATTACCTCACTCATGCGCACTCTTGCAGACGAACAGTATGGTTCATCCCACTGTCTGGACAGAGTACAATAGTCTGAGGACGTGCCCGGATCACCTCACTCATGCGCACTCTTGCAGACGAACAGTATGGTTCATCCCACTGTCTGGACAGAGTACAATAGTCTGAGGACGTGCCCGGATTACCTCACTCATGCGCACTCTTGCAGACGAGCAACATGGTTCATCCCACTGTCTGGACAGAGTACAATAGTCTGAGGACGTGCCCGGATTACCTCACTCATGCGCACTCTTGCAGACGAACAGTATGGTTCATCCCACTGTCTGGACAGAGTACAATAGTCTGAGGACGTGCCCGGGAAACCTCACTCATGCGCACTCTTGCAGACGAGCAACATGGTTCATCCCACTGTCTGGACAGAGTACAATAGTCTGAGGACGTGCCCGGATTACCTTACTCATGCGCACTCTTGCAGACGAACAGTATGGTTCATCCCACTGTCTGGACAGAGTACAATAGTCTGAGGACGTGCCCGGGAAACCTCACTCATGCGCACTCTTGCAGACGAGCAACATGGTTCATCCCACTGTCTGGACAGAGTACAATAGTCTGAGGACGTGCCCGGGAAACCTCACTCATGCGCACTCTTGCAGACGAGCAACATGGTTCATCCCACTGTCTGGACAGAGTACAATAGTCTGAGGACGTGCCCGGGAAACCTCACTCATGCGCACTCTTGCAGACGAACAGTATGGTTCATCCCACTGTCTGGACAGAGTACAATAGTCTGAGGACGTGCCCGGGAAACCTCACTCATGCGCACTCTTGCAGACGAGCAACATGGTTCATCCCACTGTCTGGACAGAGTACAATAGTCTGAGGACGTGCCCGGATTACCTCACTCAGGCGCACTCTTGCAGACGAACAGTATGGTTCATCCCACTGTCTGGACAGAGTATAATAGTCTGAGGACGTGCCCGGATTACCTCACTCATGCGCACTCTTGCAGACGAACAACATGGTTCATCCCACTGTCTGGACAGAGTACAATAGTCTGAGGACGTGCCCGGATTACCTCACTCATGCGCACTCTTGCAGACGAACAGTATGGTTCATCCCACTGTCTGGACAGAGTACAATAGTCTGAGGACGTGCCCGGATTACCTTACTCATGCGCACTCTTGCAGACGAGCAACATGGTTCATTCCACTGTCTGGACAGAGTACAATGGTCTGAGGACGTGCCCGGATTACCTCACTCATGCGCACTCTTGCAGACGAACAGTATGGTTCATCCAACTGTCTGGACAGAGTACAATAGTCTGAGGACGTGCCCGGATTACCTCACTCATGCGCACTCTTGCAGACGAACAGTATGGTTCATCCCACAGTCTGGACAGAGTACAATGGTCTGAGGACGTGCCCGGATTACCTCACTCATGCGCACTCTTGCAGACGAACAGTATGGTTCATCCCACTGTCTGGACAGAGTACAATAGTCTGAGGACGTGCCCGGATTACCTCACTCATGCGCACTCTTGCAGACGAACAGTATGGTTCATCTCACTGTCTGGACAGAGTACAATAGTCTGAGGACTTGCCCGGATTACCTCACTCATGCGCACTCTCGCAGACGAACAGTATGGTTCATCCCACTGTCTGGACAGAGTACAATAGTCTGAGGACGTGCCCGGATTACCTCACTCATGCGCACTCTCGCAGACGAACAGTATGGTTCATTTCACTGTCTGGACAGAGTACAATGGTCTGAGGACGTGCCCGGATTACCTCACTCATGCGCACTCTTGCAGACGAGCAACATGGTTCATCCCACTGTCTGGACAGAGTACAATAGTCTGAGGACGTGCCCGGATTACCTTACTCATGCGCACTCTTGCAGACGAGCAACATGGTTCATCCCACTGTCTGGACAGAGTACAATAGTCTGAGGACGTGCCCGGATTACCTCACTCATGCGCACTCTTGCAGACGAACAACATGGTTCATCCCACTGTCTGGACAGAGTACAATAGTCTGAGGACGTGCCCGGATTACCTCACTCATGCGCACTCTTGCAGACGAACAACATGGTTCATCCCACTGTCTGGACAGAGTACAATAGTCTGAGGACGTGCCCGGATTACCTTACTCATGCGCACTCTTGCAGACGAACAGTATGGTTCATCCCACTGTCTGGACAGAGTACAATAGTCTAAGGACGTGCCCGGATTACCTTACTCATGCGCACTCTTACAGACGAACAGTATGGTTCATCCCACTGTCTGGACAGAGTACAATAGTCTGAGGACGTGCCCGGATTACCTCACTCATGCGCACTCTTGCAGACGAACAGTATGGTTCATCCCACTGTCTGGACAGAGTACAATAGTCTGAGGACGTGCCCGGATTACCTTACTCATGCGCACTCTTGCAGACGAACAGTATGGTTCATCCCACTGTCTGGACAGAGTACAATAGTCTAAGGACGTGCCCGGATTACCTCACTCATGCGCACTCTTGCAGACGAACAGTATGGTTCATCCCACTGTCTGGACAGAGTACAATAGTCTGAGGACGTGCCCGGATTACCTCACTCATGCGCACTCTTGCAGACGAACAGTATGGTTCATCCCACTGTCTGGACAGAGTACAATAGTCTGAGGACGTGCCCGGATTACCTTACTCATGCGCACTCTTGCAGACGAGCAACATGGTTCATCCCACTGTCTGGACAGAGTACAATAGTCTGAGGACGTGCCCGGATTACCTCACTCATGCGCACTCTTGCAGACGAGCAACATGGTTCATCCCACTGTCTGGACAGAGTACAATAGTCTGAGGACGTGCCCGGATTACCTTACTCATGCGCACTCTTGCAGACGAACAACATGGTTCATCCCACTGTCTGGACAGAGTACAATAGTCTGAGGACGTGCCCGGATTACCTTACTCATGCGCACACTTGCAGACGAACAGTATGGTTCATCCCACTGTCTGGACAGAGTACAATAGTCTGAGGACGTGCCCGGATTACCTCACTCATGCGCACTCTAGCAGACGAACAGTATGGTTCATCCCACTGTCTGGACAGAGTACAATAGTCTGAGGACGTGCCCGGATTACCTTACTCATGCGCACTCTTGCAGACGAACAACATGGTTCATCCCACTGTCTGGACAGAGTACAATAGTCTGAGGACGTGCCCGGATTACCTCACACATGCGCACTCTTGCAGACGAACAGTATGGTTCATCCCACTGTCTGGACAGAGTACAATAGTCTGAGGACGTGCCCGGATTACCTCACAAATGCGCACTCTTGCAGACGAACAGTATGGTTCATCCCACTGTCTGGACAGAGTACAATAGTCTGAGGACGTGCCCGGATTACCTTACTCATGCGCACTCTTGCAGACGAGCAACATGGTTCATCCCACTGTCTGGACAGAGTACAATAGTCTGAGGACGTGCCCGGATTAACTTACTCATGCGCACTCTTGCAGACGAGCAACATGGTTCATCCCACTGTCTGGACAGAGTACAATAGTCTGAGGACGTGCCCGGATTACCTCACTCATGCGCACTCTTGCAGACGAACAGTATGGTTCATCCCACTGTCTGGATAGAGTACAATAGTCTGAGGACGTGCCCGGATTACCTCACTCATGCGCACTCTTGCAGACGAACAACATGGTTCATCTCAATGTGTCTGGACAGAGTACAATAGTCTGAGGACGTGCCCGGATTACCTCACTCATGCGCACTCTTGCAGACGAACAGTATGGTTCATCCCACTGTCTGGACAGAGTACAATAGTCTGAGGACGTGCCCGGGAAACCTCACTCATGCGCACTCTTGCAGACGAACAGTATGGTTCATCCCACTGTCTGGACAGAGTACAATAGTCTGAGGACGTGCCCGGATTACCTCACTCATGCGCACTCTTGCAGACGAGCAACATGGTTCATCCCACTGTCTGGATAGAGTACAATAGTCTGAGGACGTGCCCGGATTACCTCACTCATGCGCACTCTTGCAGACGAACAACATGGTTCATCCCACTGTCTGGACAGAGTACAATAGTCTGAGGACGTGCCCGGATTACCTCACTCATGCGCACTCTTGCAGACGAACAGTATGGTTCATCCCACTGTCTGGACAGAGTACAATAGTCTGAGGACGTGCCCGGATTACCTTACTCATGCGCACTCTTGCAGACGAGCAACATGGTTCATCCCACTGTCTGGACAGAGTACAATGGTCTGAGGACGTGCCCGGATTACCTCACTCATGCGCACTCTTGCAGACGAACAGTATGGTTCATCCCACTGTCTGGACAGAGTACAATAGTCTGAGGACGTGCCCGGATTACCTCACTCATGCGCACTCTTGCAGACGAACAGTATGGTTCATCCCACTGTCTGGACAGAGTACAATAGTATGAGGACGTGCCCGGATTACCTCACTCATGCGCACTCTTGCAGACGAGCAACATGGTTCATCCCACTGTCTGGATAGAGTACAATAGTCTGAGGACGTGCCCGGATTACCTCACTCATGCGCACTCTTGCAGACGAACATCATGGTTCATCCCACTGTCTGGACAGAGTACAATAGTCTGAGGACGTGCCCGGATTACCTCACTCATGCGCACTCTTGCAGACGAACAGTATGGTTCATCCCACTGTCTGGACAGAGTACAATAGTCTGAGGACGTGCCCGGATTACCTTACTCATGCGCACTCTTGCAGACGAGCAACATGTTTCATCCCACTGTCTGGACAGAGTACAATGGTCTGAGGACGTGCCCGGATTACCTCACTCATGCGCACTCTTGCAGACGAACAGTATGGTTCATCCCACTGTCTGGACAGAGTACAATAGTCTGAGGACGTGCCCGGATTACCTCACTCATGCGCACTCTTGCAGACGAACAGTATGGTTCATCCCACTGTCTGGACAGAGTACAATGGTCTGAGGACGTGCCCGGATTACCTCACTCATGCGCACTCTTGCAGACGAACAGTATGGTTCATCCCACTGTCTGGACAGAGTACAATAGTCTGAGGACGTGCCCGGATTACCTCACTCATGCGCACTCTTGCAGACGAACAGTATGGTTCATCTCACTGTCTGGACAGAGTACAATAGTCTGAGGACGTGCCCGGATTACCTCACTCATGCGCACTCTCGCAGACGAACAGTATGGTTCATCCCACTGTCTGGACAGAGTACAATAGTCTGAGGACGTGCCCGGATTACCTCACTCATGCGCACTCTCGCAGACGAACAGTATGGTTCATCCCACTGTCTGGACAGAGTACAATGGTCTGAGGACGTGCCCGGATTACCTCACTCATGCGCACTCTTGCAGACGAGCAACATGGTTCATCCCACTGTCTGGACAGAGTACAATATTCTGAGGACGTGCCCGGATTACCTCACTCAGGCGCACTCTTGCAGACGAACAACATGGTTCATCCCACTGTCTGGACAGAGTACAATAGTCTGAGGACGTGCCCGGATTACCTCACTCATGCGCACTCTTGCAGACGAACAGTATGTTTCATCACACTGTCTGGACAGAGTACAATAGTCTGAGTACGTGCCCGGATTACCTCACTCATGCGCACTCTTGCAGACGAGCAACATGGTTCATCCCACTGTCTGGACAGAGTACAATAGTCTGAGGACGTGCCCGGATTACCTCACTCATGCGCACTCTTGCAGACGAACAGTATGGTTCATCCCACTGTCTGGACAGAGTACAATAGTCTGAGGACGTGCCCGGATTACCTTACTCATGCGCACACTTGCAGACGAGCAAAATGGTTCATCCCACTGTCTGGACAGAGTACAATAGTCTGAGGACGTGCCCGGATTACCTCACTCATGCGCACTCTTGCAGACGAGCAACATGGTTCATCCCACTGTCTGGACAGAGTACAATAGTCTGAGGACGTGCCCGGATTACCTTACTCATGCGCACTCTTGCAGACGAACAGTATGGTTCATCCCACTGTCTGGACAGAGTACAATAGTCTGAGGACGTGCCCGGATTACCTCACTCATGCGCACTCTTGCAGACGAGCAACATGGTTCATCCCACTGTCTGGACAGAGTACAATAGTCTGAGGACTCGCCCGGATTACCTCACTCATGCGCACACTTGCAGACGAACAGTATGGTTCATCCCACTGTCTGGACAGAGTACAATAGTCTGAGGACGTGCCCGGATTACCTTACTCATGCGCACTCTTGCAGACGAGCAACATGGTTCATCCCACTGTCTGGACAGAGTACAATAGTCTGAGGACGTGCCCGGATTACCTCACTCATGCGCACTCTAGCAGACGAGCAACATGGTTCATCCCACTGTCTGGACAGAGTACAATAGTCTGAGGACGTGCCCGGATTACCTTACTCATGCGCACTCTTGCAGACGAGCAACATGGTTCATCCCACTGTCTGGACAGAGTACAATAGTCTGAGGACGTGCCCGGATTACCTCACTCATGCGCACTCTTGCAGACGAACAGTATGGTTCATCCCACTGTCTGGACAGAGTACAATAGTCTGAGGACGTGCCCGGATTACCTCACTCATGCGCACTCTTGCAGACGAACAGTATGGTTCATCCCACTGTCTGGACAGAGTACAATAGTCTGAGGACGTGCCCGGATTACCTTACTCATGCGCACTCTTGCAGACGAACAGTATGGTTCATCCCACTGTCTGGACAGAGTACAATAGTCTGAGGACGTGCCCGGATTACCTCACTCATGCGCACTCTTGCAGACGAGCAACATGGTTCATCCCACTGTCTGGACAGAGTACAATAGTCTGAGGACGTGCCCGGATTACCTTACTCATGCGCACTCTTGCAGACGAACAGTATGGTTCATCCCACTGTCTGGACAGAGTACAATAGTCTGAGGACGTGCCCGGATTACCTTACTCATGCGCACTCTTGCAGACGAGCAACATGGTTCATCCCACTGTCTGGACAGAGTACAATGGTCTGAGGACGTGCCCGGATTACCTCACTCATGCGCACTCTTGCAGACGAACAGTATGGTTCATCCCACTGTCTGGACAGAGTACAATAGTCTGAGGACGTACCCGGATTACCTCACTCATGCGCACTCTTGCAGACGAACAGTATGGTTCATCCCACTGTCTGGACATAGTACAAAAGTCTGAGGACGTGCCCGGATTACCTCACTCATGCGCACTCATGCAGACGAGCAACATGGTTCATCCCACTGTCTGGACAGAGTACAATAGTCTGAGGACGTGCCCGGATTACCTCACTCATGCGCACTCTTGCAGACGAACAACATGGTTCATCCCACTGTCTGGACAGAGTACAATAGTCTGAGGACGTGCCCGGATTACCTCACTCATGCGCAATCTTGCAGACGAACAGTATGGTTCATCCCACTGTCTGGACAGAGTACAATAGTCTGAGGACGTGCCCGGATTACCTTACTCATTCGCACTCTTGCAGACGAGCAACATGGTTCATCCCACTGTCTGGATAGAGTACAATGGTCTGAGGACGTGCCCGGATTACCTCACTCATGCGCACTCTTGCAGACGAACAGTATGGTTCATCCCACTGTCTGGACAGAGTACAATAGTCTGAGGACGTGCCCGGATTACCTCACTCATGCGCACTCTTGCAGACGAACAGTATGGTTCATCCCACTGTCTGGACAGAGTACAATAGTCTGAGGACGTGCCCGGATTACCTCACTCATGCGCACTCTTGCAGACGAACAACATGGTTCATCCCACTGTCTGGACAGAGTACAATAGTCTGAGGACGTGCCCGGATTACCTCACTCATGCGCACTCTTGCAGACGAGCAACATGGTTCATCCCACTGTCTGGACAGAGTACAATAGTCTGAGGACGTGCCCGGATTACCTTACTCATGCGCACTCTTGCAGACGAGCAACATGGTTCATCCCACTGTCTGGACAGAGTACAATAGTCTGAGGACGTGCCCGGATTACCTCACTCATGCGCACTCTTGCAGACGAACAACATGGTTCATCCCACTGTCTGGACAGAGTACAATAGTCTGAGGACGTGCCCGGATTACCTCACTCATGCGCACTCTTGCAGACGAGCAACATGGTTCATCCCACTGTCTGGACAGAGTACAATAGTCTGAGGACGTGCCCGGATTACCTTACTCATGCGCACTCTTGCAGACGAGCAACATGGTTCATCCCACTGTCTGGACAGAGTACAATAGTCTGAGGACGTGCCCGGATTACCTTACTCATGCGCACTCTTGCAGACGAACAACATGGTTCATCCCACTGTCTGGACAGAGTACAATAGTCTGAGGACGTTCCCGGATTACCTCACTCATGCGCAATCTTGCAGACGAGCAACATGGTTCATCCCACTGTCTGGACAGAGTACAATAGTCTGAGGACGTGCCCGGATTACCTTACTCATGCGCACTCTTGCAGACGAGCAACATGGTTCATCTCACTGTCTGGACAGAGTACAATAGTCTGAGGACGTGCCCGGATTACCTCACTCATGCGCACTCTTGCAGACGAACATCATGGTTCATCCCACTGTCTGGACAGAGTACAATAGTCTGAGGACGTGCCCGGATTACCTCACTCATGCGCACTCTTGCAGACGAACAGTATGGTTCATCCCACTGTCTGGACAGAGTACAATGGTCTGAGGACGTGCCCGGATTACCTCACTCATGCGCACTCTTGCAGACGAACAGTATGGTTCATCCCACTCTCTGGACAGAGTACAATAGTCTGAGGACGTGCCCGGATTACCTTACTCATGCGCACACTTGCAGACGAGCAACATGGTTCATCCCACTGTCTGGACAGAGTACAATAGTCTGAGGACGTGCCCGGATTACCTCACTCATGCGCACTCTTGCAGACGAGCAACATGGTTCATCCCACTGTCTGGACAGAGTACAATAGTCTGAGGACGTGCCCGGATTACCTCACTCATGCGCACTCTTGCAGACGAACAGTATGGTTCATCCCACTCTCTGGACAGAGTACAATAGTCTGAGGACGTGCCCGGATTACCTTACTCATGCGCACACTTGCAGACGAACAGTATGGTTCATCCCACTGTCTGGACAGAGTACAATAGTCTGAGGACGTGCCCGGATTACCTCACTCATGCGCACTCTTGCAGACGAGCAACATGGTTCATCCCACTGTCTGGACAGAGTACAATAGTCTGAGGACGTGCCCGGATTACCTCACTCATGCGCACTCTTGCAGACGAACTGTATGGTTCATCCCACTGTCTGGACAGAGTACAATAGTCTGAGGACGTGCCCGGATTACCTTACTCATGCGCACTCTTGCAGACGAGCAACATGTTTCATCCCACTGTCTGGACAGAGTACAATGGTCTGAGGACGTGCCCGGATTACCTCACTCATGCGCACTCTTGCAGACGAACAGTATGGTTCATCCCACTGTCTGGACAGAGTACAATAGTCTGAGGACGTGCCCGGATTACCTCACTCATGCGCACTCTTGCAGACGAACAGTATGGTTCATCCCACTGTCTGGACAGAGTACAATGGTCTGAGGACGTGCCCGGATTACCTCACTCATGCGCACTCTTGCAGACGAACAGTATGGTTCATCCCACTGTCTGGACAGAGTACAATAGTCTGAGGACTCGCCCGGATTACCTCACTCATGCGCACTCTTGCAGACGAACAGTATGGTTCATCTCACTGTCTGGACAGAGTACAATAGTCTGAGGACGTGCCCGGATTACCTCACTCATGCGCACTCTCGCAGACGAACAGTATGGTTCATCCCACTGTCTGGACAGAGTACAATAGTCTGAGGACGTGCCCGGATTACCTCACTCATGCGCACTCTCGCAGACGAACAGTATGGTTCATCCCACTGTCTGGACAGAGTACAATGGTCTGAGGACGTGCCCGGATTACCTCACTCATGCGCACTCTTGCAGACGAGTTACATGGTTCATCCCACTGTCTGGACAGAGTACAATAGTCTGAGGACGTGCCCGGATTACCTCACTCAGGCGCACTCTTGCAGACGAACAACATGGTTCATCCCACTGTCTGGACAGAGTACAATAGTCTGAGGACGTGCCCGGATTACCTCACTCATGCGCACTCTTGCAGACGAACAGTATGTTTCATCACACTGTCTGGACAGAGTACAATAGTCTGAGTACGTGCCCGGATTACCTCACTCATGCGCACTCTTGCAGACGAGCAACATGGTTCATCCCACTGTCTGGACAGAGTACAATAGTCTGAGGACGTGCCCGGATTACCTCACTCATGCGCACTCTTGCAGACGAACAGTATGGTTCATCCCACTGTCTGGACAGAGTACAATAGTCTGAGGACGTGCCCGGATTACCTTACTCATGCGCACTCTTGCAGACGAGCAACATGGTTCATCCCACTGTCTGGACAGAGTACAATAGTCTGAGGACGTGCCCGGATTACCTCACTCATGCGCACTCTTGCAGACGAGCAACATGGTTCATCCCACTGTCTGGACAGAGTACAATAGTCTGAGGATGTGCCCGGATTACCTTACTCATGCGCACTCTTGCAGACGAATAGTATGGTTCATCCCACTGTCTGGACAGAGTACAATAGTCTGAGGACGTGCCCGGATTACCTCACTCATGCGCACTCTTGCAGACGAACAACATGGTTCATCCCACTGTCTGGACAGAGTACAATAGTCTGAGGACGTGCCCGGATTACCTCACTCATGCGCACTCTTGCAGACGAACAGTATGGTTCATCCCACTGTCTGGACAGAGTACAATAGTCTGAGGACGTGCCCGGATTACCTCACTCATGCGCACTCTTGCAGACGAACAGTATGGTTCATCCCACTGTCTGGACAGAGTACAATAGTCTGAGGACGTGCCCGGATTACCTCACTCATGGGCACTCTTGCAGACGAACAGTATGGTTCATCCCACTGTCTGGACAGAGTACAATAGTCTGAGGACGTGCCCGAATCACCTCACTCATGCGCACTCCTGAACGGGATCTTGGTGAATCAACGGTATTGATGCCATAGTGAGCGTCTGAACTCACGAAATGAAAAGCGAAGTATGGAGGTCTACAGATAATTATGAGACCGGCATGCCTACTGATGCACATGGACATATATATATATATATATATATATATATATATATATATATATATATATATATATATATATATATATATATATATATATATATATATATATATATATATATATATATATATATATATATATAGCGAAGTATGGGTGACCTGGGTGACGCTGACCTGAGAGAGACCGAGCTCAGCACACGGAGCCAGACGAAAGCGCGCGCGGCCATTGGCCGAGCGCCCCGACCAATGACAACCGAGTACGCAGCAGGACGCAGCGGAAGCATCACAGCGGAGGGTTTATAACCTGGGAGCGGAGAGAGCTTTCGCCATTCGGTTCCACTCAGCCTGCTAACCAACACGAATCCCTGAAGATGACAAGTGCGATCTTGTCGAAACGTCGGAGCAACGGATCTTATCAGATCCAACAACTGCATCCAAAAGAGCAAACGTGGTTGTCCCGAGAAAAGAGTTCAACATCTACATTCGACCGCGAGAACATACGAAACAACATCATAAGCCTTCACGGGGAGGAACTATTTCATACAACCCGGACTTTCGAGAAATTGAGGACCAAGCGAGCCAAGTTACTGTGTGACCTGGCTTTCCTGCGTCGATGCCGTGACACTGAGACCATTCCAGTCTCTCTGAGACTGAGCCACCACAACAGTACGCACTCTACTAAGAAGATTCTGCGAAAAGCTAGCCTGGCTTTGCTCCGAGATGCTGTTCATTCGAACAGACGCAAGCTGGACGAGGTGAGCTCAGAACTGAGAGACATTCACGGACTTCTATCCACTAGACTTCATCCCATTCTATGGGCCCAGGTCGATCAACTGACTGAACAACGAGCTGAGACTAACTCTGATCTCATCACAACACGACAGAAAAAGAAGTACGACCGGCTGAGGGAGAAGCAAAGGAAAACATCTCAGAAGCTAGACCCTACAAAACTGGTCTACAACCTGTCCGACACACCTCTGGACCAAGCAACAACATCTGCTTTAGCCAAGGGCTTCAACTTCGCCGTTGCTCCTTCTAAGATCCCGGTAGAAGACATCATCACGGGCGTGGAGTGTGCTATTGCTACTCTTCCCACCAAAGATGCTGAGACTCTGCGTCAACAAACGTGCGCAGTACTTCGCAAAGCCCGTGCGCCTGTGAGAAACATCACACATGACGAGGTCCTGGCACTAAAAGCTCTTCGGCTGAATGACGACGTCATAGTGTTACCGGCCGATAAGGGAAACGCAACGGTGGTGGTGAACTCAACCGACTACAGCGCGAAGATGCATGCCCTGCTCGACGATCCAGCCTACGAACCACACGATAAGGACCCGACGACATACCTGGAGAAAATCACCAAGGCGGAGATCTTGAAGACCAATTGGGACGTGGATGTGAAGAAATACCTCATACCGAGGGAGAAGTCTTCACGCTGCCCCAAGATCTACGGGCTTCCCAAGATCCACAAAGAGGGTGCTCCATTACGGCCCATTGTCAGCTCAGTGGGCTCTCCAGTGCAACTCCTCGCTAAACATTTAGCAAAACATCTCCAGCCTCATACCGAAACAGCTTCATCCTACGTCCGCAACGCAGAACATTTCATCGAGTTAATACAAGGCGTAACCATCCAGCCGCAAGATCTGCTCGTCAGCTTCGACGTGGTGTCACTGTTCACCAATGTACCAATCACTGAGGCACTCGACATTATGCGATCTCAAATCAAGCCATCCAAACAGATCTCAGACCTTGTGGAACACTGTCTGAACAACACTTACTTCAGGTTCGAGGGGCAAATGTACAAGCAAGTCCAAGGAGCGCCCATGGGTTCACCACTGTCTCCGGTCATAGCCAACATTTTCATGATGGATTTAGAAGTACGCGCACTCGAGTCTGCCCCTCTCAAGCCCACTATGTGGCTGAGATATGTGGATGACACCTTCGTTATCTGGCGGCATGGGAGAGGCGAACTTGAGAAGTTCTTACTACATCTGAACGGAAGTCACGAGAAAATCAAGTTCACCATGGAAGTTGAAGAATCGCAACGACTCCCGTTCCTCGACGTGCTAGTGATGAAGAGACCGGATGGACACTTGGGCCACACTGTATACAGAAAACCTACCCACACCAATCGGTACCTCAACGCCGAGTCACACCACCATCCGTCTCAACTAGCCTCAGTTGCCACCACCCTCGCCATCCGATCAACACGAATCGCTGATCGAGACCACATAGACGCGGAAAAGAGACAACTACGGCTTGCTCTAGAAGCGAACGGCTTCTCGCACTATACCATCAACAGAGCCTTCAACCATGAACCTCGGAAAAACGACGAATCATGTGAACCAGAGGATAAGAGACCGACAGCCTATCTCCCGTATGTGCGGGGGTCTACCGATCGAATAAGCCGTCTTCTAAGAAAACATGACGTGAAGACGGTCTTCAGAGCTGACAGAAAAATATCATCCATGCTGCGAGGAGTGAAAGACTCTGTGCCTCTCGAGTCACATGGCATATATGAAGTGCCGTGCGGGTCTTGCGCGCAAACTTATGTAGGCCGCACCAATCGTAAGATCTCGGCCCGCCTAGACGAACACCGGTCATCAATCAGACGCCAAGATCACTCGTCGGCACTCGCACTCCACGCATCGACAGAAAACCACTGGATAGATTTTGACAACGCGATAACTATAGCCAGGATCGACCACGAACGCCCCCGGATCTACAGGGAAGCAGTCGAAATTGAAAAGAGGCTACACACGATAAATACTCGAGATGACGCCCTGCGACTACCAGCCACATGGAAGCCTCTACTCGTCAGCCAGCGCGTACTGCCTACTTCTCCCCCGGCCAAAACGACGGTACCGCCGATGAGAATAGACAGACGCAGGAAGAAAGATGTGCCCAGCAGTGAAGCCACCACCCGCCGCTTACGGTCAGCATGCCCGGGAGTCACGGATGCCGCGACCGTAGGACATACTGTGACGAGACACACACCGGACGCTGACCTGAGAGAGACTGAGCTCAGCACACGGAGCCAGACGAAAGCGCGCGCGGCCATTGGCCGAGCGCCCCGACCAATGACAACCGAGTACGCAGCAGGACGCAGCGGAAGCATCACAGCGGAGGGTTTATAACCTGGGAGCGGAGAGAGCTTTCGCCATTCGGTTCCACTCAGCCTGCTGACCAACACGAATCCCTGAAGATGACAAGTGCGATCTTGTCGAAACGTCGGAGCAACGGATCTTATCAGATCCAACAACTGCATCCAAAAGAGCAAACGTGGTTGTCCCGAGAAAAGAGTTCAACATCTACATTCGACCGCGAGAACATACGAAACAACATCATAAGCCTTCACGGGGAGGAACTATTTCATACAACCCGGACTTTCGAGAAATTGAGGACCAAGCGAGCCAAGTTACTGTGTGACCTGGCTTTCCTGCGTCGATGCCGTGACACTGAGACCATTCCAGTCTCTCTGAGACTGAGCCACCACAACAGTACGCACTCTACTAAGAAGATTCTGCGAAAAGCTAGCCTGGCTTTGCTCCGAGATGCTGTTCATTCGAACAGACGCAAGCTGGACGAGGTGAGCTCAGAACTGAGAGACATTCACGGACTTCTATCCACTAGACTTCATCCCATTCTATGGGCCCAGGTCGATCAACTGACTGAACAACGAGCTGAGACTAACTCTGATCTCATCACAACACGACAGAAAAAGAAGTACGACCGGCTGAGGGAGAAGCAAAGGAAAACATCTCAGAAGCTAGACCCTACAAAACTGGTCTACAACCTGTCCGACACACCTCTGGACCAAGCAACAACATCTGCTTTAGCCAAGGGCTTCAACTTCGCCGTTGCTCCTTCTAAGATCCCGGTAGAAGACATCATCACGGGCGTGGAGTGTGCTATTGCTACTCTTCCCACCAAAGATGCTGAGACTCTGCGTCAACAAACGTGCGCAGTACTTCGCAAAGCCCGTGCGCCTGTGAGAAACATCACACATGACGAGGTCCTGGCACTAAAAGCTCTTCGGCTGAATGACGACGTCATAGTGTTACCGGCCGATAAGGGAAACGCAACGGTGGTGGTGAACTCAACCGACTACAGCGCGAAGATGCATGCCCTGCTCGACGATCCAGCCTACGAACCACACGATAAGGACCCGACGACATACCTGGAGAAAATCACCAAGGCGGAGATCTTGAAGACCAATTGGGACGTGGATGTGAAGAAATACCTCATACCGAGGGAGAAGTCTTCACGCTGCCCCAAGATCTACGGGCTTCCCAAGATCCACAAAGAGGGTGCTCCATTACGGCCCATTGTCAGCTCAGTGGGCTCTCCAGTGCAACTCCTCGCTAAACATTTAGCAAAACATCTCCAGCCTCATACCGAAACAGCTTCATCCTACGTCCGCAACGCAGAACATTTCATCGAGTTAATACAAGGCGTAACCATCCAGCCGCAAGATCTGCTCGTCAGCTTCGACGTGGTGTCACTGTTCACCAATGTACCAATCACTGAGGCACTCGACATTATGCGATCTCAAATCAAGCCATCCAAACAGATCTCAGACCTTGTGGAACACTGTCTGAACAACACTTACTTCAGGTTCGAGGGGCAAATGTACAAGCAAGTCCAAGGAGCGCCCATGGGTTCACCACTGTCTCCGGTCATAGCCAACATTTTCATGATGGATTTAGAAGTACGCGCACTCGAGTCTGCCCCTCTCAAGCCCACTATGTGGCTGAGATATGTGGATGACACCTTCGTTATCTGGCGGCATGGGAGAGGCGAACTTGAGAAGTTCTTACTACATCTGAACGGAAGTCACGAGAAAATCAAGTTCACCATGGAAGTTGAAGAATCGCAACGACTCCCGTTCCTCGACGTGCTAGTGATGAAGAGACCGGATGGACACTTGGGCCACACTGTATACAGAAAACCTACCCACACCAATCGGTACCTCAACGCCGAGTCACACCACCATCCGTCTCAACTAGCCTCAGTTGCCACCACCCTCGCCATCCGATCAACACGAATCGCTGATCGAGACCACATAGACGCGGAAAAGAGACAACTACGGCTTGCTCTAGAAGCGAACGGCTTCTCGCACTATACCATCAACAGAGCCTTCAACCATGAACCTCGGAAAAACGACGAATCATGTGAACCAGAGGATAAGAGACCGACAGCCTATCTCCCGTATGTGCGGGGGTCTACCGATCGAATAAGCCGTCTTCTAAGAAAACATGACGTGAAGACGGTCTTCAGAGCTGACAGAAAAATATCATCCATGCTGCGAGGAGTGAAAGACTCTGTGCCTCTCGAGTCACATGGCATATATGAAGTGCCGTGCGGGTCTTGCGCGCAAACTTATGTAGGCCGCACCAATCGTAAGATCTCGGCCCGCCTAGACGAACACCGGTCATCAATCAGACGCCAAGATCACTCGTCGGCACTCGCACTCCACGCATCGACAGAAAACCACTGGATAGATTTTGACAACGCGATAACTATAGCCAGGATCGACCACGAACGCCCCCGGATCTACAGGGAAGCAGTCGAAATTGAAAAGAGGCTACACACGATAAATACTCGAGATGACGCCCTGCGACTACCAGCCACATGGAAGCCTCTACTCGTCAGCCAGCGCGTACTGCCTACTTCTCCCCCGGCCAAAACGACGGTACCGCCGATGAGAATAGACAGACGCAGGAAGAAAGATGTGCCCAGCAGTGAAGCCACCACCCGCCGCTTACGGTCAGCATGCCCGGGAGTCACGGATGCCGCGACCGTAGGACATACTGTGACGAGACACACACCGGACGCTGACCTGAGAGAGACTGAGCTCAGCACACGGAGCCAGACGAAAGCGCGCGCGGCCATTGGCCGAGCGCCCCGACCAATGACAACCGAGTACGCAGCAGGACGCAGCGGAAGCATCACAGCGGAGGGTTTATAACCTGGGAGCGGAGAGAGCTTTCGCCATTCGGTTCCACTCAGCCTGCTGACCAACACGAATCCCTGAAGATGACAAGTGCGATCTTGTCGAAACGTCGGAGCAACGGATCTTATCAGATCCAACAACTGCATCCAAAAGAGCAAACGTGGTTGTCCCGAGAAAAGAGTTCAACATATATATATATATATATATATATATATATATATATATATATATATATATATATATATATATATATATATATATATAGCAAAGTATGGAGGTCTACAGATAATTATGAGACCGGCATGCCTACTGATGCACATGGACATGCTTTCACTTATACGTATATATATATATATATATATATATATATATATATATATATATATATATATATATATATATATATATATATATATATATAAATATATATATATATATATATATATATATATATAGCAAAGTATGGAGGTCTACAGATAATTATGAGACCAGCATGCCTACTGATGCACATGGACATGCTCTCACTTATACGTATATATATATATATATATATATATATATATATATATATATATATATATATATATATATATATATATATATATATATATATATATATATATATATATATATATATATATATTCATACGTATAAGTGAAAGCATGTCCATGTGCATCAGTAGGCATGCCGGTCTCATAATCATTTGTAGACCTCCATACTTCGCTTTATATATATATATATATATATATATATATATATATATATATATATATATATATATATATATATATATGTTATGATTGAAGTTGATTCCTTGATCCATAATTATGATAAAGATAAAATTTCCGGTTGATCAAGAAAGGGCTTTATTTATTTTAAAATTAAATAAAATAATAAAGAAGCCTAACGTTTCGATGTGTTCGCACACACCCTGGTCACAGGCACAAAATGAACTGCAAAACAGAATTTTCTATTCCAATGCCAATAACAATACTTGATGATAGAAAAGGTAAACAAAAACAATTAATAATACAAATCCTGATCCAACAAGCCGTTAACAAATATCGCTCCAATATGCCGATAAAAAACCAGAGCCTTCTGTGTATGAAATATCAAACACTTTAAAAAATATATAACTGTACTGTTTTTTGGCATGAAAGTCGAAAATTCTGGTCTAGATATTCCTAAGAAGAAGTAAAAATGTAAAAGAAAGAAGAAAACAATAAATGCGCGAATAAAATACGAATAAAAATTGAGTGTGATTTAGTTGCTGCAAAACATCAGCATTTTGACGAAACTTTCTTCCTCGCAGTTTTACTTCTCGTCAAGGGAGCTGACATCGGTTCGACTTGTGTCTCTCTCTTCCTTCTATCTCTTTTTGGAACTGGGAAACGAGCACGATGTTTTGCTTCTTCAGATGGAACTTTGCTTTTGACTACGTATCTTGTCAGAACTGGTTTCCATGCCGGAGGGAGTCTCGAACTATCATCTCGGCTGTTTAAATTTAGAGGTCGTTTCTCCAATTCAATGGATTCTCCAATTTTTCTTTGTAAGCATCTTTCTTGGATATTCAGCACTCTCGTCCCTTCAAAATCTATAGCGTGGCCATATTCTCCTTTGTGTTGGGCAAGTGACGATGTGATGATTGCCCACTTAACATCTCGCTCATGCTCTGACATTCTTATTGAGATTTTTCTGCCAGTCTCTCCAACGTAAGTCTGCGAACATTCTCCACAAGGAATCTCATAAATACCCGCGTTCTCAAATGGTATCCTATCTTTTACACTCCTCAAAACGTTCTCAATTTTATTTACCGTTGTAAAAACCGTTTTCACATCATACTGTTTTAATATCCGGCTTATTCTGTCCGTTGTATTCCTTACATATGGCAAAATAGCGATAGTTAGATGGCTAAATGGTTACAACGATTCGTACATCAAGAAAGCGTTTAACCGAGAGGTGAAGACAATTTCGAAGACAGTTACATCGACGGAAGACGCCAACGCCACGGAAACGGTAGCAGAGTCGGTTCCTATCGCTATTTTGCCATATGTAAGGAATACAACGGACAGAATAAGCCGGATATTAAAACAGTATGATGTGAAAACGGTTTTTACAACGGTAAATAAAATTGAGAACGTTTTGAGGAGTGTAAAAGATAGGATACCATTTGAGAACGCGGGTATTTATGAGATTCCTTGTGGAGAATGTTCGCAGACTTACGTTGGAGAGACTGGCAGAAAAATCTCAATAAGAATGTCAGAGCATGAGCGAGATGTTAAGTGGGCAATCATCACATCGTCACTTGCCCAACACAAAGGAGAATATGGCCACGCTATAGATTTTGAAGGGACGAGAGTGCTGAATATCCAAGAAAGATGCTTACAAAGAAAAATTGGAGAATCCATTGAATTGGAGAAACGACCTCTAAATTTAAACAGCCGAGATGATAGTTCGAGACTCCCTCCGGCATGGAAACCAGTTCTGACAAGATACGTAGTCAAAAGCAAAGTTCCATCTGAAGAAGCAAAACATCGTGCTCGTTTCCCAGTTCCAAAAAGAGATAGAAGGAAGAGAGAGACACAAGTCGAACCGATGTCAGCTCCCTTGACGAGAAGTAAAACTGCGAGGAAGAAAGTTTCGTCAAAATGCTGATGTTTTGCAGCAACTAAATCACACTCAATTTGTATTCGTATTTTATTCACGCATTTATTGTTTTCTTCTTTCTTTTACATTTTTACTTCTTCTTAGGAATATCTAGACCAGAATTTTCGACTTTCATGCCAAAAAACAGTACAGTTATATATTTTTTAAAGTGTTTGATATTTCATACACAGAAGGCTCTGGTTTTTTATCGGCATATTGGAGCGATATTTGTTAACGGCTTGTTGGATCAGGATTTGTATTATTAATTGTTTTTGTTTACCTTTTCTATCATCAAGTATTGTTATTGGCATTGGAATAGAAAATTCTGTTTTGCAGTTCATTTTGTGCCTGTGACCAGGGTGTGTGCGAACACATCGAAACGTTAGGCTTCTTTATTATTTTATTTAATTTTAAAATAAATAAAGCCCTTACTTGATCAACCGGAAATTTTATCTTTATCATATATATATATATATATATATATACAGAGAGAGAGAGAGAGAGAGAGAGAGAGAGAGAGAGAGAGAGAGAGAGAGAGAGAGGTGAGAGAGAGAGAGAAGAGAGAGAGAGAGAGAGAAATATTACGGGACAATCTCACCATTGACGTTTATCAGTACGCTTTTATACGCATGCTTCATCTGCTCGTGATACCTCGCAGTACATCGCAGTTCTTTGCCATTGTCTCCGACGCTCAGTTGCAAGGTCAAGTTCTGTGTGGTGGACTGTGGTTCCCAAGGCCACGTCCAGGTGTCTTCCAGAGCGTCATTGATTGCGTCATCGCGCACGACGTCAGTGCCCAGGTACCACGTGATGTTGGCAACTGGTCGGCTGTTCCTCACAGTGCAAGAAGCATGGAGACTGTCTCCGGCGACAAATGTGGTCTTCAACAAGTTGAGCTCGATAGCAGAAGGTGGAGCTGTAATAATATGTTTCCTCATGGAATATTCCGGAAGTGACTACAGTAGACATGAATTATGAAAATTTTCAGAAACGTTGAGATCCAATACAACCTATCTGTTTATATATAAATCATTTTCTGAGGTATTTGAATTGGACCAATTCCATTCAAAGTGATATTGTCACACTATTGTATGGTACAAGACATCGTTTACCCCGACAAGATGGTATGTACGCTGTGATGTTACGTGTGACGGGCGAGGGTTCGCCGACGTGGGAGTGAGCGAGGGAGTCTGCGTCGAACGAGTGAACAGAGAAGACGTGAAGGACAAGAAATGTGTGCATGCTCCTGGGATGGACGCCACAAGGTACATAGCCTGGCCAAATCAAACTACTCAGTCGGAGTACCCATGAATAATCCGTCATTGGACGTCAGAATACTTACCTGCTACTTCAACTTAGCATAGGTCAGATATAGTGTCAGGGGCGACCAGCCAAACCTCAGGCTGATTTCTGTTCTCCTCCTATCAGTCATGGAGTGGAGTCATAGTTAGTGTGCGTTCTTATACCACTGCTGTGGACAATTGGGTCCGCTATCAATAAACTAACGTATGTCACGGCAGCGTTACCAAACTCTCTCACTTCATATAACAGGGAGACACCCTACTCTGAAGTGCATAATCATTTGCTCAAATATCCCTCTCGACATCTTGTCACATGGCAATGCACCCTGGCATCAATCAGGGACCTGGGATACGTTCGTCTTCCCCCTTGTCTGAAGTGCATAATCATTTGCTTCAATATCCCTCTCGACTTCTTGTCACGAGGCAATGCACCCTGGCATCAATCAGGAACCTGGGATACGTTCGTCTTCCCCCTTGTCTGAAGTGCATAATCATTTGCTTCAATATCCCTCTCGACTTCTTGTCACGAGGCAATGCACCCTGGCATCAATCAGGAACCTGGGGTACGTTCATCTTCCTCCTTGTCTGAAGTGCATAATCATTCGCTTCAATATCCCTCTCGACTTCTTGTCACATGGCAATGCACCCTGGCATCAATCAGGAACCTGGGGTACGTTCGCCTTCCACCTTGTCTGAAGTGCATAATCATTTGCTTCAATAACCCTCTCGACTTCTTGTCACGAGGCAATGCACCCTGGCATCAATCAGGAACCTGGGATACGTTCGCCTTCCCCCTTGTCTGAAGTGCATAATCATTTGCTTCAATATCCCTCTCGACTTCTTGTCACATGGCAATGCACCCTGGCATCAATCAGGAACCTGGGATACGTTCACCTTCCCCCTTGTCTGAAGTGCATAATCATTTGCTCCAATATCCCTCTCGACTTCTTGTCACATGGCAATGCATCCTGGCATCAATCAGGAACCTGGGATACGTTCACCTTCCTCCTTGTCTGAAGTGCATAATCATTCGCTTCAATATCCCTCTCGACTTCTTGTCACATGGCAATGCACCCTGGCATCAATCAGGAACCTGGGGTACGTTCGCCCTCCCCCTTGTCTGAAGTGCATAATCATTTGCTTCAATATCCCTCTCGACTTCTTGTCACATGGCAATGCACCCTGGCATCAATCAGGAACCTGGGGTACGTTCGCCTTCCCCCTTGTCTGAAGTGCATAATCATTTGCTTCAATATCCCTCTCGACTTCTTGTCACGAGGCAATGCACCCTGGCATCAATCAGGAACCTGGGGTACGTTTACCTTCCTCCTTGTCTGAAGTGCATAATCATTCGCTTCAATATCCCTCTCGACTTCTTGTCACATGGCGATGCACCCTGGCATCAATCAGGAACCTGGGGTACGTTCGCCTTCCACCTTGTCTGAAGTGCATAATCATTTGCTTCAATAACCCTCTCGACTTCTTGTCACGAGGCAATGCACCCTGGCATCAATCAGGAACCTGGGGTACGTTCACCTTCCCCCTTGTCTGAAGTGCATAATCATTTGCTTCAATATCCCTCTCGACTTCTTGTCACATGGCAATGCACCCTGGCATCAATCAGGAACCTGATGTACGTTCACCTTCCCCCTTGTCCGAAGTGCATAATCATTTGCTTCAATATCCCTCTCGACTTCTTGTCACAAGGCAATGCACCCTGGCATCAATCAGGAACCTGGGGTACGTTCACCTTCCCCCTTGTCTGAAGTGCATAATCATTTGCTCCAATATCCCTCTCGACTTCTTGTCACAAGGCAATGCACCCTGGCATCAATCAGGAACCTGGGGTACGTCCGCCTTCCCCCTTGTCTGAAGTGCATAATCATTTGCTCCAATATCCCTCTCGACTTCTTGTCACATGGCAATGCACCCTGGCATCAATCAGGAACCTGGGGTACGTTCGCCTTCCCCCTTGTCTGAAGTGCATAATCATTTGCTCCAATATCCCTCTCGACTTCTTGTCACATGGCAATGCACCCTGGCATCAATCAGGAACCTGGGGTACGTTCGCCTTCCCCCTTGTCTGAAGTGCATAATCATTTGCTCCAATATCCCTCTCGACTTCTTGTCACAAGGCAATGCACCCTGGCATCAGGAATCTGGGGTACGTTCGCCTTCCCCCTTGTCTGAAGTGCATAATCATTTGCTTCAATATCCCTCTCGACTTCTTGTCACATGGCAATGCACCCTGGCATCAATCAGGAACCTGGGGTACGTTCACCTTCCACCTTGTCTGAAGTGCATAATCATTTGCTTCAATATCCCTCTCGACTTCTTGTCACATGGCAATGCACCCTGGCATCAGGAACCTGGGGTACGTTCGCCTTCCCCCTTGTCTGAAGTGCATAATCATTTGCTTCAATATCCCTCTCGACTTCTTGTCTCAAGGCAATGCACCCTGGCATCAATCAGGAACCTGGGGTACGTTCGTCTCCCCCTTGTCTGAAGTGCATAATCATTTTCTTCAATATCCCTCTCGACTTCTTGTCACAAGGCAATGCACCCTGGCATCAATCAGGAACCTGGGGTACGTTCGCCTCCCCCCTTGTCTGAAGTGCATAATCATTTGCTTCAATATCCCTCTCGACTTCTTGTCACAAGGCAATGCACCCTGGCATCAATCAGGAACCTGGGATACGTTCACCTTCCCCCTTGTCTGAAGTGCATGATCATTTGCTCCAATATCCCTCTCGACTTCTTGTCACAAGGCAATGCACCCTGGCATCAATCAGGAACCTGGGGTACGTTCGCCTTCTCCCTTGTCTGAAGTGCATAATCATTTGCTTCAATATCCCTCTCGACTTCTTGTCACAAGGCAATGCACCCTGGCATCAGGAACCTGGGGTACGTTCGCCTTCTCCCTTGTCTGAAGTGCATAATCATTTGCTTCAATATCCCTCTCGACTTCTTGTCACATGGCAATGCACCCTGGCTTCAATCAGGAACCTGGGATACGTTCGTCTTCCCCCTTGTCTGAAGTTTATAATCATTTGCTTCAATATCCCTCTCGACTTCTTGTCACATGGCAATGCACCCTGGCATCAATCAGGAACATGGGATAAGTTCGCCTTCCCCCTTGTCTGAAGTGCATAATCATTTGCTTCAACATCCCTCTCGACTTCTTGTCACAAGGCAATGCACCCTGGCATCAGGAACCTGGGGTACGTTCACCTTCCCCCTTGTCTGAAGTGCATAATCCTTTGCTTCAATATCCCTCTCGACTTCTTGTCACATGGCAATGCACCCTGGCATCAATCAGGAACCTGGGGTACGTTCGTCTTCCCGGGCAACTAATGCCCATGGATAGATTCAAGTCGTAACAATGCCTACATATATTTTGAGTTATATACACTACGAGTGTACATGAAAGTTAGTAACACTTATTGCTAAGTTGTGAATTATCTTAATTACGCGGTCTTGGTTTCTGAGATGGCCAGAAGGGAGACTCACATTTATCCCCTTCAAAATGTTTAGATCGCACAGAGTTCTCTCATGACTTTGAGATGTGGTTACAATATTTTTGTTTCAATATATTGTATTCTGGATTAGATTTGTGTCAGTAAATTCCTCATATTCAGGATTTACAAAACAATTCAGTCACAACAGTCTCAAAAATGTTGAGCAACAATAGTATTTAGAAACCTTGCAATGAACAGTTTTGCATGGCAATCAGGATGTCATCAACGTCAAGTGGGTTTGAGGAACAACATATTTCACCGCCACTAAGAGGCCCTTGCTTGCCTGCGATCACAACCAGCAAGGTTTCAGGAAAAGGAAAGAAAAAGTTTCGAACTACGAAAGTGTTTGGGTGATGCATGACCGATAAAAATATCAAGACATTCGAACATTCAGAAAAAGAAAGGAGGAGAGAATAAGTTCGACGATCTGGAAGAAAATGAATGGTTCGAGACGAACAAATACATTTTTTTCATCCATCCCGACGTGGTTTTCCATGGTC
The DNA here is from genome assembly GCA_964007535.1 of Brachyptera risi. Lineage (NCBI taxonomy): Eukaryota > Metazoa > Arthropoda > Insecta > Plecoptera > Taeniopterygidae > Brachyptera > Brachyptera risi. The sequence continues at coordinate 290,823 of OZ023336.1, forward strand.
TCTAACAATCCTTGAAGTGAATGCTCGGATGATGAATGCCCTACTATTTGGCAACGACCTCTTATTAGTCGAGTGACAGGCCCATCACCCATTTTTCCACTTTTCATTGTTTGATGATGAATTTCGGATCCGCTGTTGATGGAATTATGTGCGCATTGCCTGAGAGGCTTGATTCAAATGGATGAAGAAAATATCACCTACTCACTATGAGAATAATGAAGAATATTTCGCAATTTTTCAACCAATTTATTGTAAACGAGTCCTTACTTGCCACATTTATATGCATTGCCAATTCATTGAAGTCTGTGGAACTGACGTTCTCCCGGCAAATATAAACCCCCGACTCCTTGTGAGTGATTGACCTCATCGTCAGGCCACAGTCTCCTCTGCTCAGGCCTCTGCCGTTGTACTCGAACACGCCGACGCGCGACGACTTGTACCCCATGTTGAACGTCATCGGGCGCTTGTATCCCGGCAAGTAGAACATACACTCCACCAACACCTGGTCGTCTGCAGAGAACTTGAAGGACTTGGTCCTGCCAGGAACAGTGGCAATGACGGGGCTGTCTGTACTCATCGTGAGTGGTGTTGTTCCTTCTCCTGCAATCAAGAGGTTCCAAGATGTGGAAGACAGCACATTAACACTGCATGCAAGAAATCAATCAAAAGGAGTTCTTTTCGTAAGTGTTTGAATATTGAGCGAATATTTAGGTCAATTTTCCAGCTCATGAATGAGATGAATGAAGGACCGTTTTCATAGCTCGCGGCAGGCGGCAAGCGGCAGGCGGCAAGTGGTTAAAAAAACGCCTGCCGTCTGCCCTGTTCACATAGTCGCGTTTCTTCGCACTCACTTCGAGATTTGTCCAATTTATTTAAATATGTAATTCTTGTTCAATTCAGGCGGTCAAGTAATTTTTAATATCGTATTACGTGGCACGCAAGAACCATCATGGTGTATATCTGAAAAGTACTGTTTTGGAAGAAATATTCCGACATAACCCTACCACTTGTATGACCACTTGTATGAGTGAGGGTATTTAATCGCGGCGTTTTTTCCAAAGTTGAATTTATTCCATGTCTCACGGTAGAGAGCAACAAGTGCAAGCGGTAGGGATTTCATTCATTCTGATTGGCCAGGGGGAAAAACGCCTGCCGCCTGCCGCGAGCCATGAAAACGGGCCTTAAGACTAGGAAAACGCGGGATGCGCGTTTTTTTAAATTGTGAGATGAGCTTAGAAGTATGGAAATCTAGATTGAAAAATATTTCGTCAGCTCAATCCACATTAACGGACCTTGGATTACTTCAAACCTTCAAAAACCTCACCTGCAACTTGTTGATATTTATAGTGCTGCAACCTGTCGCATATATACTTAGCAAAACCAATTGATCCAAATATTCAATAAAAATGTACTCATTTCTCATCCGATTGTTGCAAAAATCTCTGAAAAGGTGTTTAATAGTATTGTCCGTATGCTGTGAGCTTTTGAAGAATTCTTGTTTTTCAAGTATTTTTCCTCTGGGTTATTCTCATGAGGGTTTTTCAAAATCTACGATCTTTTTCCGGAAAACCTTTCGACCGATTTCTCTGGAAAACAATCTCAGCCCATTCTGGTATGACAAAAATATGTAGGGAAATTTTCAAGTCGATAGAAATTTTTTCCTGACCTGTATGACACGTACAACCAAAAACATAAAAACGAAGCTCCTTCTTTTATGAATGTCGAATGGAATCTTTGCTACGCTCGTCCAAAACTCGCGCAAAGTAGAATTTTCAATTATATTCCAGTGAGTACTATCTGACCCTTCCTAAGAGTTACATGGAAATCATGCGTCATGCCTCGAAACTGAAGTCATTATTGAACTGGGTTTGAGTCACACATGAGGAATAGGGTTTCGTGAACGTCTTTTCACTCATCATCAGTACATAGTTTCATTATCACCTGATCATTCGTACTCCCGTATAACCCAACCATTGGTGGGGTCGTTGAGAAAACAATGGTCAATAATTATATGGGGACTCAGAGATTTATGTGGTTCTAATGTAACATTCACTTTTTCATAACACCCGTAAAAATGTCTTCACCACCGCGTAGGGACATGTATTCGAACAATAACAAGATTCCGTGAGATCAATCATATCGATCACGTTGAAAGTTATCTACATTTGTGAGATGATTATCATTCGCCAGTGAATTATTCATCAAGTTCAGTGATGAAACCGTATTGCCATCAGAGAAGAAGTGGTTGGGAGTTGATTCAGCGAAATATCAGTTGTTTGGTGATAGTCTTTGAACGATATAAGATATCAGAATCCTAATGAGGAGGAGACACGTACTTGTGATAACTCCAAATGGTAGAAGTTATAACTATTCAACTCTTGTCGCATCACTGTCAAGCGTATGTACGACTATTTCAGTCGTATACCCTCGACAATTATACGACATGAGTCCTATAGCTATATTCCATAACGTCTTCAAGGTATCAAAAATACATGTGTATTCTCTATAATAAAATTATGATATCTCATACCGTTGAAAAGTTATCACCAAAAAACTGTTATTTCTCGAGATTGACTCGGATGGCCTCTGATGGGCTACTCGAGGATATCAGTGACCTCTGACCTAGCAGCTGAGTTGTGGGATCAACAACCTAACCTCCGGACACTGAGACACGCGACCATCAACACAAGTCTCCATATCGACCAGTCAGAACAGTTGGAAGTACTTCTCAATATAATTTCCAGGCCACATCAGATAAATTTGAATTGAATTTGTTCGAACATGTATATTATCTGAATCAAATCGCATCAGAAACACTCGCACAATTGTTTCGATGGTGGTACAACAATGAATATATATCAAGCCGCTAGTTTCACTCACTTCTGGTGAATAACAAGAATTATTTGTACGCATGGAATAAGTTTGAATACAAACTATGAGAATAACCCATATCCATGATCGCATACTCATATTCATGAAATCATTATCGTCAATAAAACCCGTTTCACGATTAAATGTCATTATTTTCAGATCATTTCAAGATTCTGTTAAATTCTTGAAAACATATTCAATTTGAGGATCACATGCTGAATTGAAGGTACATTTGAAAACTGCAATTGATGTATCTCAAAATTCCACCTGGATACCATATCACTTGGATGTAACCAGCTGATCGAGACGGAACGAGTGAAAGAGATTCATGATTGTGTGCCTTCAACATGCGACGGACCCAATCGGCTGAAATGTCCCCGAATAACTGTATTACTCTGTGTGGTTCTGATGGTGCTGTATGTCAACGCCCATCCCCCAGCCTCCACGCGGACCCGGCAGCCGATGATGTAGCTGTCAGCCCGGTCTTTGGCCAGGTCGAGCGCGACCCCACAGTGTCCTTGCTCCAGGCCTCCGCCGTCGTAGCGCGCGAGGAACGTCGTGTCGGGGTAGCCGAGCGCGGCGATCGAGCCGTTCCGCTCGCCCGAGCCGTGCCCGAGGCTCAGGTCAATGACCTGGCTATCCAAGCCGCTGTGTTGGTAATCTCGCAGTACGAACTGACACTTCGAGATGCGCGCGTCGGCCAGACACATGACATGCGCAGTGAGGTGTCCACCAGAGTGGTAGTCCAGTGACGTCACCTGGGGGTCAGCAAGCTGCAAGCTCGTCGCGTCTGGAATGAAAAGATGTTTGTTAACGTCTGTGAACTTGTCCCCCCCGCTCCTGATGAAACTGTTCAGGATTCAAGGACATCGTCAAGTCAAGTTTGAGATGATTGCTCAGATAGTGCTGGAGATATTTGCTTTAATTGGTGGGGGGAGGGCGTCATCTTCACGCTCCCCTTCTCCACTCGGGCACTCATGCTGTGACATTTTCAGGATCAAGAGCTACATGTTTGCAAAGTTTCAGGATTGTGATTGCCTAATCCTTGACATAGTTGCGCCTGGAAGTGTGGTTAGGGGTCAAATTACGCTCCTTCCACTTGAGCACTGAATTTAAGACCTCGCCAAGATGTGGTGCTCAATCAGACAATACTTCTCGGAGTTGTAGAATCGGTGCGTATATAGATCCCGAGATAACTTTGTTGGGAAGTGAGGGGAAGGGGGAAATTGGGAACGATTAGGATCAATATTCGAGTCGAATGAGGAATATTTTCAACTCTTCCCAACATCCCTTAATGATTGATATTGAATCAATAACAGATCTCCTTCATCTCTGAATATCGATAACACTAGGAGAATGCATCATCTGCGTTGAAATATGGGCAAGAGCGAGATTTATGAATGGAATATACTCGAAAGTCTTCTACACACATTGATTTTGAAACTACCAAGCTTTCTTCACTCATACATCATATATTTTCAATCCCTCGACTCACAGCCTCCGTTATACTATGCAACCTATTGGTTTATAATAATAATAATAATAATAATAATAATAATAATAATAATAATAATAATAATAAAAATAACAATAATAATATAATAATGATAATTCTTCTATTCTTCATATATAACAAAGTACATTGTTGAATGACAAGTCAAGATAAGATGTGTTTCATTCATGAACCTATAGTTCTGAATTCATAAAATAATAATTCAGTTTTTTAGATTGGCCAATCCAAGAATATTCCACCTCATCAGTAAGAGCATCACTGAAACAAAATCAACATCCTGTGAAAACCTTATTTCGAATAGTTTGAACTGAGAAATTGAACATTCACTCAGCGTTTTTCTCGAGGGGATTCTCCCAAAGTTTCCCGAAAAAACCATGGAACCAAAATGCTAAAAACCATCACAACCTATACTGGCATGACACCGACGGGCAGAAAAAGTCTCGACCCGAATGTTCCTCGATTGTGACGAATATTCGCGTACTTTCATATACTCATCCTTCATCAGAGTCAGAGATTGGATTATTTAGAGATGAGTAATGATGAAACAAGATGCCTGGGAGTGATGGCAGATGATCAACTAAACTTCGAATGCCATGAAGAGTACATTGCGAAGAATGTTGAGAGAAGAATGATTGGTTTCATGACTCGTTGCAGTGGAGAACCAAAGCACAGATAAGAGCATATGCTGAATGGTCTACACTGCTGTGTGTTGGTGAACTAGGCAAACGCGTTATGTGTTGCCGCGTTGATGGATGAGCTGGAACATATCAACTTATCTTTGGATTGGTTATTAGACGAGCTTTAGCGAGGATTCAATTTGACATACTGAAAAAAATTGGTGTTCGTTTTTATGTTTTTTTTTTTTTTTTTTTTATGTTTTTTTGTCGGTTCTCCACAGGTCAAACGGCTACAGCTATCAACTTCAAACTTTTTTTCGTCATGGTTCCTCATCTAACTTAGATCTGTATAGTTTTGTGGCATTATCGGGTGGTAACTTTTTTTTTTATGAATTTTAGAAATTTCAAAAATCCCCATTAGAATAACCCGGAGAAAAATACTTGAAAAATCAAAATTTTTCAAGACCTCTCAAATTTTCGCCGAATATAAAGGAAACTATTAAGCACATTTTGAGAGATTTTTCGCATCAATCGGATGAGAAATAACGAAGAAAACGCATTTATAAAGCATTTTCCCATCAATTTAGGCTATTACGGGAACCAATTAAATCTATAGCAACAAGTGTCACCAATTAATTCAAAACGATTGAAATGAATGAAGAGGAAGGCCGTGACATAACTGATTCTCGTAAGGTTTTTGAACGTTTGGAGTGATCCAAGGTCTGTAGATGTAGATTGGGTTGACAAATTATTTTTCATTCTAGATTTCTATACCCCTAAGCTCGTCTAACAACGCGCATCCCGCGTTTTCCTAGTTATATATATATACACCTTGAGATCCAAACCATTACATCACTGCCATCTTAGTTTCCATTATTGATTCATATGATAATAAAGAAGGCTTTGTTTTAATCGTTTGAAATCAAGTGGTGACACTTGTTGCTTTGATTTAATAGGTATCTTCATAGCTTTGGATAATTGACAAGAATTACATTATATATTTTTTTACATCGAAACGGCTGATCCGATTTCAGTGAAAGTTCGAAATAATGTGTATCACTAGTCAAACGCGAAATATGCGTTGTAAGATGAGCGAGATATCTGAATAAGGTATAAAAGTCCTTGAAATAGTTCTACCCTTGCTGCTTTATCGACTCTGGTATTCTACACACCTTGATATCTGAATATGCTATAAAAGTCGTTAAAGTAGTTCTACTCTTGCCACTTCATTGACTCTGGTATTCTACACACCTTGACACACATAAAAAATACTTCATTGTTGGTCAACTCTTGAATCTAGAAAACGGTGAATCTCGACAACTTAATTCTGTCACAATTTTTATGATATATTTTATGAATATTATCAGTCATTTAATTTTTTTTCTTCAAAATGACTGATCAGAATTGCTTAAATAATCGAATAAATGTGTAAAATCCATGTATACACATTTAGAGAGAATTTCATTCCATTTGAAGAGGTTTTATTTTTCAACATTTTCTGCCCAGCCAAATCTTATGGGGTTTTTAGAAACTTTGAGATGATGATTCTCAAAATCGGTCCGACTGAATCATCCCAAAAACTGAACAGTTCTAAGTTGGATGAGTTTGCGTGTACAAAAAAAGTTTCATGTTGATCAGTCAACCCATGCGACCTGTGGAGTGCTTACAAAAAAAAAAAAAACGGACAAAGCCCTATAAGATTGGGATGGAGACTTCGCTACGCTCATCAACAAAGTCGAACAAAAAGTTACATGCAGTATCACTAGTCAAACGCGAAATATGCGTTGTAAGATAAGCGAGTTATCTGAATAAGGTATGAAAGTCCTTGAAGTAGTTTTACTCTTGCTACTTTATCGACTTTGGTATTCTAAACACCTTGGTATCTGAATAAGCTATAAAAGTCGTTAGAGAAGTTCTACTCTTGCCACTCCATTGACTCTGGTATTCTACACACCTTGACAAATATAAAAAATACTTCATTGTTGGTCAACTCTTGAATCTAGAAAGCAGTGAATCTCGACAACTTAATTCTGTCATAATTTTTATGATATATTTTATGATTATTATCAGTGATTTTATTTTTTTTCTTCGAAACGACTGATCAGAATTGCTTACAAAATCGTCATAATGTGTAATATTGTCACAATGTCGTATGATTCGATACATTGTATACCCCTGACAAGAGGCAGCCGTAAGGAGTTTTACGTGCTGAGCTAGCAATGCTGGGTTAGGCAAGACGGGCGAGGTTTTACCGACGCGGGAGTGAGGCAGTGTGTGTGAAGCGAGCTCTCGAACAGGGAAGACGGAAGCCTACGTACAAGTGTTGTGGTGAAGACTGAAGATGGACGAGACCAGACGCGGGGAATAGCCAAACCAACCTACCCGGCCGGCGTGTCCATGAGTATTCCGTCTTCGGACGTCTCACTACAATTACTTAACATGTGTAGATTCCTTGTACAAGGGGCGACCAGCCGGGCCTAGACTAGTTTCTTCTCTCTTACTATTAGTTAAAAGGTAGAATCATAGCTAGAGTGGGTTCAATACCGCTGCTGTAATTAACTGTGTTAGTCGCCAATAAACCCATGTATGTCACAGCAGCGCAACCAAACTCTTTTCCTTTAAACGATGGGTAACCTCTTTGTCTGTAATACATAGTCATACAGTTCCTTATCCCTTTCGACTTCCTCTCACAAGCCAATGCACCCCGCATTGTTCAGGAACCTAGGATGCGTTTGCCTTCCCAGGCACAAACGACCGTAGGTAAATTCAAGTCGTAACACTGGTGGAGGTTTGGCTTTATTTTAAGTTCCACCTTGAAATTTTGATTTATGTATTACTTTTGATGACAGTTTTTTTTTTGTCATTTTGGTATGTTTTCTTTTTTCATTTTGTTTTATTTTTGAAAAAATAAAATATGCTCAATATCTAGATGGCATATCAAACATCTGAATGGTAGAAGAATTAGGTAGCGACTTTTGTCATGTATTGAGAAATATTCTTGTTTCAATGATGTGTGTAGGCCGACGTAGACGTAGGCGTAGGCGCATGCGTGGGGGTAGGAGCCCTCGCTATTTTAGGTTCATGAGGTTATAGCGAACTGAGGCAATTTGGGCAAGGAATTTCAAAAGCACCATTAAGGAATCAAAGGTATCTTCTCAATCCCTAATAAAGCTAGAAACATGCCGTCTCAATTGAACCTGGAAGTATTTCGTGTAGGCGTGGATACAGTCGACGAATGGTTAGCACAGTTTGAGAGAATCGCCAGAGTCAATAATTGGGATGATAAAGATAAAATAAATCAATTGGGCTGCTATCTCAGAGGGGCTCAGCTGAAATGGCTGATAACGCTAGAAGAAAGTCATGCGTCAGCGCATTCCGAGGAGGCTAATCCACCGGCTTTACAGTGGGGTACTGTTAGGGGAAATTTGATTGAAGACTTTATAGGTGAGATTCAAAAATGGGAATGGAAATCCACTCTTGAATCACGTGTCCAGGGTCCCACAGAGAGTATCGAAGAATATTTTTATGACGTCTTAGATTTGTGTAGAAAGGTTAATTCCAAGATGGCCGAGCTTGATAAGGTGGAGTCGGTAATGTCGGGTCTTCTGCCCAGCGTTTTAGATAAGATTCTCATGTTAGAAAACAAAACTCTTGAGCAGTTGAAATCTAATCTCAAGAAGGCAGAGTCTTCAAGGTTCATCTTTCAAAAACGCATGATAAAAGCGGGGGGTGTAGCTCAGAAGGCGGCGACGTTAGCAGCGATAGCATCGGTATCAGCTTTATCTCTTTCTGACGTTAGTGGTATTGAGGACCAGCTAAAGGCAGTGACCAATGAGCTCTCGAAACAAAAGGAGTTGTATTTCAATGTCATTCAGGCTCACAAGCAGGCATCTACACTCGTGCAGCCTCAATCATACGCGGCGCCGAGATGTATTAGTGTACCGGCTCAGAAGCGGGATAGTTCTAAACAAAGAAAAGAAAAGAAACCGCAGGTGGTTCCAGATCAGGGTAAAGAGCGCACTAGGCAGAGGAATTACAATGGCAAGCCGTTCTGTCATTTGTGTAAAAAAATAGGCCATTTTGTTCTGACTTGTCCACTGTTAAAAACGGTACAAGAGCAGCTAGGGGTCGACGACGGTCTTTCTTTCAGGGGGGAGAAAATTTCAAATGTAGTTACACAATCAGAAGATGTGGTTGTGAGTTCGTCGGGTTATAGAACTCCTGAGTTTTTCAAACAGGTCGCAGAGGATAGAAATTACTTCATTCAAAACTTTGAACTATATTATCCGTTTCGCGTTTGTCGGCATGTAGCCAATTCAAGTCAGGTCGACTTACAAATAGAGGTGATTCGTAGTATGGGTTCTTTGAAAATTCTCTCTACGGTGGAAGATAGGCAGGTTGCGTCATTGTTAGATTCGGGGGCTGCTGTGTCATGTGTTGAAGAAAGTTTGGTTAGTCATTTGCCTCATTCGCCGGTACATAATTTGATTTTGCGAGCAGCTAATAATTCTACGTTACATGTGATAGGAAAAGTAGACGCACAGGTTATTATTGAGGGTGTTCAATTCGTAGTTCCAATGATTTCAGTTAGAGGGTTGTCAGCTTTGTGTATTTTTGGAAATGATTTTTCTGATAAATTCAAGACTACTATTTCATATGGTGAGAAAACGGTATGGTTAGAACACAAGACAGGCTTAGTGACAGTTCCTTTTCACAATGGTATCCTTACAGAGGATAAGGTTATTGACGTTTCGGAGATTGCGAATATTTTAATTGATGATTTCGAGTCAACGGACGAGTTGGTAACTAGTGAAGAGGTTGTTATTGAGGGTGGAAAGCAAGGATATTGCAGGTTCACTCTCAAAGGTCGTTCGAAGCCGGGTTTGTGTCTTTTCGAACCAAATGTACAAGTCATGAGAAATAAACAGCTGTTTTTGCCTAGTTTACTGTTGGATAGCGTACAGAATAATACACTTTTAATAAGTAATGCGTCACTACTTCCTAGGGTTATTCTTAAAGGCACATGTTTAGGCGAAATACTCGACGTTGTTGACATTGTTGATGGTAGTTCAGCGGAGGATGAAGTCGTTCAGATTAACTCGTTAGACCAAAGCGAGTCGTCGAGCAAGGGTATTGCACAAAAGTTAGACATCAATCAGAACTTGAACGTTGAAGACAAATCAAAATTAGTTGAACTTCTTGATAGTTTTAAAAATCTATTTGCATGGTCTCCCGATCAGTTGGGTAAAACATCTTTGGTAGAATGTGAGTTGAAACTGATAGATGGCAAGCCAGTGCATAAGGCACCATACAGGGTAGCTAGAAAAGAAAGGGAAGAGATACAGAGACAAGTAGTCGAGATGGAAAAGAACGGTGTAGTGCGTAAATCACGGAGTTTTTTCTCGTCACCAGTGGTGTTAGTCAAGAAAAAAAATGGACAGTGGCGGTTTTGCGTAGATTATAGGCAAGTCAATCGCGTGATTCAGCAAGATTCTTATCCATTACCACTGATTGCGGATATATTGACGCATTTGAACGGCTGTAAATACTTTTCTACTCTTGATCTATTTTCTGGTTATTGGCAGTTACCTATGGCTGAAGGCAGTAAGCATATCACAGCGTTTTGTACACCTGATGGGTTATACGAGTTCAATAGGCTTCCTTTCGGTATTTCTGTGGCGCCGGGGTTATTTCAAAGGGCTGTGGATCAGATTCTAGCTGGTTTAAAATGGTCCACTGCACTTTGTTATTTAGATGACATAGTCACAATGGGCGCTACGTTTGACACGCATTTGGAAAGATTAAAAGTGGTCCTTGAACGATTTAAAGAATCTGGGTTAACATTAAATCCTGCTAAATGTGCATTTGGGTATCAAGAGATCTCTATCTTAGGTCATGTAGTAAATGAATTAGGTATCTCTCCATGTCCGAAGAAGGTCAAGGCCATGTCAGAGTTTCCGACGCCGACCAAGGTTAAACAGGTGCGCAGTTTTTTAGGCTTAGCTAACTTCTATCGACGATTCATTGAAGGCTTCGCAAGCACAGCTCGTCCATTAACAGATTTGACACGTAAAGATACGAAGTTCGTATGGGGACCTGATCAGGAAGAGGCGTTTAGGGAATTACAACGACGATTGATTTCTACCCCATTACTGAGACATTTTTCAGAGGAAAATGACACGGAACTTCATACGGATGCGTCGCAGTACGGTGTTGGAGCTATCCTCATGCAGCGGTTCGACGGCGAATTGCATCCTATTGCGTATGCTTCTAAAAAGTTTTCAGACGCTGAGACGAGGTACAACACGACGCAACAGGAGTGTTTGGCGATTGTGTACGCTATTCGAGTCTTCAGGCCTTATCTCTATGGTCGGTTCTTTACTATCTTTACAGATCATGCAGCTCTCAGTTATCTGAGTAATAATACTGAGTCTAGTGGAAAGCTGGCCCGTTGGAGTATTCTTCTGCAAGATTTCACATTTCGTATTTGCCACAAGGCTGGTACACTGAATATGGGTCCCGACTGTCTCTCTAGGAGTCCGCTGGATGATGGTTCACCGGTCGAAGGAATAGGGGATGAAGGCGACGGTGAGTTCAAGGTAATGTCTCTTGATATTGCAGATATAGTTCGGTTACAACGAGAGGATGCAGAGCTTCTTGAACTTATCGAGGCGGTGGAGGATCCTGATTCAGCTACGTCAAAGATGCGTCGTAAAACACGGAGTTTTGTGCTAATTAAAGATATTCTTCACAGACGTGGATTCGGGAAAAAGGGGTCGTTAAACTTGTTGGTGATTCCCGATAGTCTCAAGTATGAAGTTCTTTACGGTGCTCATGATGCGGTCACTTCGGGTCATCTGGGGTTCGCTCGAACTCTGGGTCGCATCAAGGATAAATACTATTGGGATACAATGGTGAAGGAAACTGAGAACTACGTGAAGTCGTGTCCTGATTGCCAGTCAAGGAAGAGGGAGTTTCAGCGTCCTGCTGGTTTGTTACAGCCTATTCCAGTTAGTCCAGTGGCCTTCACTCGGGTTGGAATAGACATTTTGGGTCCGTTTCCGAAAACTGAGAGGAATAATCGTTACGTCATTTGTTGCACGGACTACACTACGAGGTGGGCGATTACAGCGTGTCTTCCTACTGGTGGAGCGGGCGACGTCGCTGATTTCATTGTCCGTGATGTGATATGTAAACATTCTTGTCCTAAGGAGATTCTGAGTGACAGGGGCGCGGTGTTTCGTTCCAGTTTGGTCACGGGTATTCTTCAAGGCTTAGGCACAAGGAGCACGTTCACGAGTTCGTATCATCCCAGTTGCAACGGTTTGACTGAAAGGTTTAACGGCGTATTGAGCCAGATTCTCTCATTATATGTTTCTAGCACGCACAATGATTGGGATTATTTCGTGGATCTTGCTACGTTTGCGTATAACACTTCTAGGCAGGAGACGAGTCGTTTTACTCCGTTTTATCTCTTATATGGTAGAGATCCTGTTCTTCCTATGGACGTGACACTTCGTCAAGGTTTAGACCTCACTGAGGACGCCACTGCGGTCGTTAAACGAGTAAACGACGCTCGCAAGTTGGTAGTGGAGAGGATAACCAAGTCTCAAAGTAAACAGAAAGAGAGATTCGACGCTAGGCATCGAAATGTAGAATATTCTGCAGGAGACATGGTTTCGGTTTATTTTCCAAAACGTAATGTAGGGTTGTCCGATAAGCTTCAGAAGCGATATTTGGGTCCCTATAAGATTACGCGAAAACTCTCACCCGTAAACTACGAGGTGATGATTAAAAAAGGCAGGAAAATGGTACCCGATGTGATTCATGTTATAAGATTGAAACCGTTTTATTCGCCGAATAATTGGAGGGTAGGACGAGATAACGTGGTACATAAGGGGTAGTATTCAGATCATTGTCAATTGCAGTGCGTATGCATGTTAGCGTATTATAGTTGTTTTAATACGAGCTTAGGAGTTAGATTGCTACGTGTTACGTACAATATTTAGTTTTATGTGTCTTACACATAGTTATTACAAAGGCTCCAACAATAGGAGAAGTAATTGTATATAAACATAGTGTTCATATTCTAGAAAGTATTTAGTTTGACAAATAGTTGTCATAGAAATATAATTACCAGAAATAGATGTACAAGTTACGGGTTGAACTGAACTTTGCTTGCCAGGATGTGCGAGTTTTTTTTTTTTTTTTTTTTTTTTTTTAGGAAAAAAAAAAGACTTGTTTGGGTCACGGGACTCGAACCAAGGGTTTTCGTATTTTATTTTTGTCAGAATAATAGGGATTCGAACTCTGATCACTTTCAGGTGGCAGTGTTTTTGGACATGATCAATGAAGGCATAAGTCTAGTCGTGCTAGCGCAAAGGTTAGGTTGTTTAACGACGTATACTGTATTAGTCATTATTTCCGGTATTATTTTCTTTGCTGTAATTTAAAATACGGTATTGATGTAGACTGCATAAATATCTGTGCATAGTGACAAGTTTTACCTGACGCGACAGGATTGCGTTCTTGGTGGTCGAATAGACTTGCTGAGTGTTACATTTCTTGGACTTTGGATAAGACCTAGCGGATGTTATGAGAGCGAAGCGAACGAACTACCTGTCTAGTTATTATAAATATCAATTTTTCTTCGGGAATTAGTTTTGATGCTCAATGAGGGCAATGGTGGTAGTATATTAATGCGTTCTGCGTCAAACACGTTTGTGTGTTGAGTCTTATAACATTGGGATGTTAGGTTACCTCTTATGTAAATGATTTCGCGAACAAATTATTTTGGGATCGTCACCGTACCAAATTAAAATTGGTTGAACATATTGTTTAAAAATCAATCTTGATTGAGTCAAAAATAGTGTGATAAATTCATGATATATTGACCCAGAACTAGGAATATTCGTATTGACTTGTTGGCTTGGTCTGCTTATCACAAGTGAGCTGTTGTTTAAATTCAAGACAGACATGAAACTCGCCTATCAGTACACGCAAGGGCGTGCTGGTCAGAGGTTAGGGGTGTATATACTCTGAGGTTATAGATATCAATACCATTATGGTTGTTTGTGTTTAATTTTGGCAAGACATTAAAGGTGGGCGAAATTTATTGCGTAGTTTTATGGCAAAGTGAGGGTTCGAAACTTTACTCAGCTGTATTTCATACGTTATTGTTTTTTTTCTCACGTTAGGTTTAGAAAATGACTCATTTTATTGGGAAATGAACATCTATCGATATTTTAAACGGAAAGAATAGTGGCCACGTTTAATTGTTTGTGTGTTCCTTGTATGTGAAAGGATCGAGTTTAAAATAACGAAGGATGTTGGTAGGTTAGACTTGACGTGACGCGTGTAGGCATGCTCTGTAGGTCGGGAGGCGGCGCGACGAGGGCCAAATTCCGGGTCGACAGGCTAAATGCGGTTTAGGAAATTCCATAGAGATTTTTGATTCACTTTATTTTTGTTTTGTTTTTAATTAATTTTGATAAGGGAATATTTTTTGAAATAAGTTCATTTATTTTCTTATGGGTATTTGCAGTATATGAGATGACCTCGCGGAGTTTGTTTTAGATACCCCTAAATTATTGGTTTCATGTCACCGAAATGTAATGGGAGATCAAATGTTTTCTCTTTACAAGTTAGTCTTAATTTTTGTTGCCAACAAGGTATATCGTTGTTCTTGATATCTCTTGAGGGGATAGTTTATGTGGGTGTTTTTTTTTTGAGTTATCATGACTTATAGGCTATTAGTGGGTTGATTGAATAACTATTCCATTGATTGAATATGGGTTATTGATTGATATTTTTTTTTTGTCTATTTGATGCAATTGGGTTCAATGGGTTCATCTTGATTGCAACGTGAGCAATGGAGATTTCCGGTGATAAGTGTCCACCTTCGCGGAATTAAATAAAAAATGAGGTAAAGGTTTTTAAGTCGTTGTCCTGGGGAGTGTAATGCTCTGAAGTTATTTGCAGTCATAGCTTATTTATTTTAATTTGTCAAGAAATCACCTGACGGTGTTAGGAAACCAGTGTGTTCTAATAAGTTCATGTGGTTTGCAATATTTCAATTATTTGCTTAGGTGGTTCATGTGTTAGGAAATCTAAAGTGTGTTATTAGGAATGTATGTAGTTTGCACTTTTGCAATAAATTAATTAGGTTGTTCATGTGTTAAGAATCTGGTGAGGTAATTGAACTCACGGAGAAAAATTCCTGTCACTGATAGGAAGTTGATTATTATTCTAACACTGGTATTACTGGCAGTAGGGAGACCATAGGTTATGGTCGTGTTTACTTTTCAAGTGTTATCTACACATTGAAGAATCAGGCCTAAGGGTGCCTATATAAAGATCCAGTTTATGTTTGAGGTTGGTAATGATGGTTTTCTTTTCTTCTCAAGGGTTCATGAATAAAGTTAGTCGACCTAATTATTGAATTTGATTTGTTGATATGACGTGTTTTGCTATTTTTTCTAATGTTTGTATTATTTCGACAGATCAACGGTCAACCCAGTCACATCGTCACCTCATAAACGCAACGCGACGATCCAGTGTTGAGCAAGTCCGTGCGGCATCGAGATAACATTATGATACGTCACGTGGCTACGGAGTTACCGGTTGTCTTCGTGTTGCTGGTTGCGGGGGTGATGATGGTGACTGGGCGGGTGGTGAGTACCTTGAGAGGGGGAGTTGCTGTGGTCTCGGGGGGTTGTTGGGCTCAATTATCGGGCTCAATACTCTACGAGTCCACAGTACCTCTCGGTTATATAGGGGTGTGGCCAAATATCACAGATAACGTACAAACACAACATTTCGTAGCTGGTTTTTGCGAGCCTGGAAATGCGTTTGAAAAGGTTGCTACCTGGGATACGATTATTAGTAAACAATTAAGTACCAATTTGGAATGGCTAGGTGCACTGGTTGGACAAAATAGAACTAGTGAAGTTATGTCTGTTCGAACAGTGCATAATTCCAGTTGGATAAGGGCAGACACCTTATGGTGTTGTACTGCTGCAACAAGGAAAAACATGGGAGCCATGTTCCACATAAAGTGAGATTTCAAGCGACTCCTTGCCTACTTTCAATTGTCCATCCATCAGGGTCGGACTATGTTGCGTAACAGCACATTTCCAGTCAAATGGCTCGATACGGGGTTTAGTGACTTCATGGCGTTAGTTTCAAGGGAAAAGCAAAACCAGGTATCTAATGTTGTGTCCGTAATGCTTGCGAATGTACATATGAATTATGATATGTCGTCTATCGGGGCGCAACAACAACTTAGTATAGCGTCAACGACGTTATTGTGGCAAATTCAATGTTTGTATGTAAATAGGAAGGATAAAGTTCCACATTCCAGGCTACGTAGTTTAAAATCAGTTCAAGGGTCAAGCCACGGGTTTCATGTACGGCATGACGACTGGAAATATTTGACCACATACTCACTGTATTTAGGAGTTGTAAACACGCTACTTCTCATTGTAGTAGGCGTAGTGGTTACTCAAAACCCGTATTTAATTTTCGTTTGGGTACCTCGGCCAGTTTTAGCGGGCTCATTGGAGGACGATCCATTCGCATGGCGTAAATTACCGGTGTATGGTTTATGTGCGACCATAGTGGGCCTGGTGTTGTTGGTGTGCTGTGGATGTTGCTGCTATCTCTTTTCCAAGTGTGTGCTGGTGAACGAGTCGGGGAGCACGGTGACGGTTCCTCGGGACGACGCTGTCAAGTTTGATGTCGGCATGAGTCCGGGTACTCCGGTCGTGGCTGCAGGAATTAGACCACTCAGCGCTCCACGACGGGTGCTCTCGCTGAATACCCAGGCGGACATTCGGATGGGTCAGGTGTGGACAGGGGAGCTTATAGGCAAGTTCGGGCATTCGGAGCAGGTCGTCGTCGACACGCGTGCTTATCCTGAGTCGTCCGTACTCAGTCCACAACGGAACCAGGGATACAATGGGGAAAAGATAAGTGAGGAGGGGCTATAATAGCCAGGGTTCTCCACATTCAGCCCAGCACACGCATAATACATATTGATGAACACACGGATACTGCATGGTCGAAATCAGTATATTGGAATAATGTTCACATCATCATGACGAGTAAATACTACATGCCTAACTTATCAAGGAACCTATATTTTCTATTGTATGTTGTCTTCTACGCATTCACATGACTAGTTCTAGATACACCGTCAGTGTGAGTTGTTGTGTTAGTCTTGACGGGTTCGTCTGACACCTTTCAGAGTGTAGATTGGGACTTGTTAAGGTCCGACTAATTTTTGTTTTGATTTAATTTCAAATAGATGTAACTCACTGTAACCGGATAAGTACAGTACAGTTGTTACTTGCCCTGTTTGTGGGTCATTGTTGCTTATTACGTTTTGTGTTGAGATTGTTATACTTAATGTGCAGGTATAAAGTCAGGTAACTTAGTTGTTGGTTTCGGTTTTCTGTATTCAATGTACAGAGTAGTTGATTCGTTTCTTGAATCATGTGTCCTTGCGTTCGAGAGTGTACATGTCATCGGGGACTAAATCATTAGTCGGCATTCACTCATTGAACACCAGGAAAAATTTTGCTTATAAGAAACCTGATACTGTACTTTGTTCGATAGGTGAAGCCGAGAGTCATCAGCGGCTGTCTTCCATCGTGTTTCAAGTCTCCGTGCGTCGGAGTTCGTCTCACGTGATAGTCTGATGTCGCTCGTCAGTCTTCGCTCTGCAGTGGTTCTCTTAAAGACAATATTTACGTGTAACAGACTGACACAGTTTTGTCAAGTGATGAACGATTAAATTATATCGAAGTGTCATTGTTCTGTTTTGTTCTAAGTGTTCCGTTTGACGGATTTATATTGTACACGTTATTATGTAATAATGATGTATTGTGTAGGTTAGGGACCACCATTGTTGCAATTTTTGTATTTGCTCTTTTTGCTAGGTTTGGCAAATGTGGTGGCTAAATGTAAATGATGATGTTTGTTTTGAGTTAAGGAGTAGGGGTTTTAAATTGTTCATTCAATAATTTTGAGCAGAGAGTAGATCCTAGTTTTGTGCTTGGTGGAGTTTATGTGTAGTTAGTTGAGTCTCATTGGGGGATGGAACACGGCGGGTTGGTTTGGTTTGGCAACATCGTTAACACTGAAGAAGTCAGAAGTCAGAAGTCGGAAGTCAGAACATCAACTGGAATTTCAGCGGGTGTCACGGAAGTCGACGGAGTCGGTACCTATGGACGGTTCGGCACGTTTCGGAGGATCATGGTCATCGTCCCTGTTGATACAATAACGAATTGTGGGTGGCCGTATTCTCGACGTCGAGGGGTGAAACTCTACCTGCCGAACTGTCAACAATCATGGATGGAAGATCCGTTCGCTTGCCTTGTCAGTGGTGTTTCTTTGGCAGATGTGTGGCACTCACATCCAGGGAGGTGGGGGTGTGTCACAATGTCGTATGATTCGATACATTGTATACCCCTGACAAGAGGCAGCCGTAAGGAGTTTTACGTGCTGAGCTAGCAATGCTGGGTTAGGCAAGACGGGCGAGGTTTTACCGACGCGGGAGTGAGGCAGTGTGTGTGAAGCGAGCTCTCGAACAGGGAAGACGGAAGCCTACGTACAAGTGTTGTGGTGAAGACTGAAGATGGACGAGACCAGACGCGGGGAATAGCCAAACCAACCTACCCGGCCGGCGTGTCCATGAGTATTCCGTCTTCGGACGTCTCACTACAATTACTTAACATGTGTAGATTCCTTGTACAAGGGGCGACCAGCCGGGCCTAGACTAGTTTCTTCTCTCTTACTATTAGTTTAAAGGTAGAATCATAGCTAGAGTGGGTTCAATACCGCTGCTGTAATTAACTGTGTTAGTCGCCAATAAACCCATGTATGTCACAGCAGCGCAACCAAACTCTTTTCCTTTAAACGATGGGTAACCTCTTTGTCTGTAATACATAGTCATACAGTTCCTTATCCCTTTCGACTTCCTCTCACAAGCCAATGCACCCCGCATTGTTCAGGAACCTAGGATGCGTTTGCCTTCCCAGGCACAAACGACCGTAGGTAAATTCAAGTCGTAACAATATCCATATATACACATTTAGAGAAAATTTCATTCCATTTGAAGATATTTTATTTTTCAACAGTTTCCGCCCAGCCAAATCTTATGGGGTTTTTAGAAATTTTGAGATGATTTTTCTCAAACTCGGTCTGACCGATTCATTCCAAAAACTATACAGTTTTAAGTTGGATGAGTTTGCATGTACAAAAAATATTTCATGTTCATCAGTCAACCTTTGCGACCTGTGGAGTGCTTACAAGAAAAAAAAAAACACAGACAGAGCTATATGGGAGTATATGGGATGGAGACTTCGCTACGCTCATCAATGAACGATACAATGCGATGTGAATGGTCTACACTGCTGTGTGTTGGCAAATGAACGATACAATGCGATGGTAATGGTCTACACTGCCGTGTGTTGGCAAATGAACGATACAATGCGATGTGAATGGTCAACTCTGCTGTGTGTTGGCAAATGAACGATACAATGCGATGTGAATGGTCTACACTGCTGTGTGTTGGCAAATGTACGATACAATGCGATGTGAATGGTCTACACTGCTGTGTGTTGGCAAATGAACGATACAATGCGATGTGAATGGTCTACACTGCTGTGTGTTGGCAAATGTACGATACAATGCGATGTGAATGGTCTACACTGCTGTGTGTTGGCAAATGAACGATACAATGCCATGTGAATGGTCTACACTGCTGTGTGTTGGCAAATGAACGATACAATGTGATGTGAATGGTCCACACTGCTGTGTGTTGGCAATTGAACGATACAATGCGATGTGAATGGTCAACTCTGCTGTGTGTTGGCAAATGAACGATACAATGCGATGTGAATGGTCAACTCTGCTGTGTGTTGGCAAATGAACGATACAATGCGATGTGAATGGTCCACACTGCTGTGTGTTGGCAATTGAACGATACAATGCGATGTGAATGGTCTACACTGCTGTGTGTTGGCAAATGTACGATACAATGCGATGTGAATGGTCTACACTGCTGTGTGTTGGCAAATGAACGATACAATGCGATGTGAATGGTCTACACTGCTGTGTGTTGGCAAATGAACGATACAATGCGATGTGAATGGTCTACACTGCTGTGTGTTGGCAAATGAACGATACAATGTGATGTGAATGGTCCACACTGCTGTGTGTTGGCAATTGAACGATACAATGCGATGTGAATGGTCTACACTGCTGTGTGTTGGCAAATGTACGATACAATGCGATGTGAATGGTCTACACTGCTGTGTGTTGGCAAATGAACGATACAATGCGATGTGAATGGTCTACACTGCTGTGTGTTGGCAAATGTACGATACAATGCGATGTGAATGGTCTACACTGCTGTGTGTTGGCAAATGAACGACACAATGCGATGTGAATGATCTACACTGCTGTGTGTTGGCAAATGAACGATACAATGCGATGTGAATGGTCCACACTGCTGTGTGTTGGCAATTGAACGATACAATGCGATGTGAATGGTCAA
The DNA here is from genome assembly GCA_964007535.1 of Brachyptera risi. Lineage (NCBI taxonomy): Eukaryota > Metazoa > Arthropoda > Insecta > Plecoptera > Taeniopterygidae > Brachyptera > Brachyptera risi. The sequence continues at coordinate 311,386 of OZ023336.1, forward strand.
CTCTGCTGTGTGTTGGCAAATGAACGATACAATGCGATGTGAATGGTCAACTCTGCTGTGTGTTGGCAAATGAACGATACAATGCGATGTGAATGGTCAACTCTGCTGTGTGTTGGCAAATGAACGATACAATGCGATGTGAATGGTCCACACTGCTGTGTGTTGGCAATTGAACGATACAATGCGATGTGAATGGTCAACTCTGCTGTGTGTTGGCAAATGAACGATACAATGCGATGTGAATGGTCAACTCTGCTGTGTGTTGGCAAATGAACGATACAATGCGATGTGAATGGTCCACACTGCTGTGTGTTGGCAAATGAACGATACAATGCGATGTGAATGGTCCACACTGCTGTGTGTTGGCAAATGTACGATACAATGCGATGTGAATGGTCAACTCTGCTGTGTGTTGGCAAATGAACGATACAATGCGATGTGAATGGTCCACACTGCTGTGTGTTGGCAAATGAACGACACAATGCGATGTGAATGGTCTACACTGCTGTGTGTTGGTAAATGAACGATACAATGCGATGTTAATGGTCTACACTGCTGTGTGTTGGCAAATGAACGATACAATGCGATGTGGATGGTCTACACTGCTGTGTGTTGGCAAATGAACGATACAATGCGATGTGAATGGTCCACACTGCTGTGTGTTGGCAAATGAACGATACAATGCGATTTGAATGGTCTACACTGCTGTGTGTTGGCGAATGAACGATACAATGCGATTTGAATGGTCCACACTGCTGTGTGTTGGCAAATGAACGATACAATGCGATGTGAATGGTCCACACTGCTGTGTGTTGGCAAATGAACGACACAATGCGATGTGAATGGTCTACACTGCTGTGTGTTGGCGAATGAACGATACAATGCGATTTGAATGGTCCACACTGCTGTGTGTTGGCAAATGAACGATACAATGCGATGTGAATGGTCCACACTGCTGTGTGTTGGCAAATGAACGATACAATGCCATGTGAATGGTCCACACTGCTGTGTGTTGGCAAATGAACGATACAATGCGATTTGAATGGTCCACACTGATGTGTGTTGGCAAATGAACGATACAATGCGATGTGAATGGTCTACATTGCTGTGTGTTGGCAAATGAACGATACAATGCGATTTGAATGGTCCACACTGCTGTGTGTTGGCAAATGAACGATACAATGCGATGTGAATGGTCCACACTGCTGTGTGTTGGCAAATGAACGATACAATGCCATGTGAATGGTCCACACTGCTGTGTGTTGGCAAATGAACGATACAATGCGATTTGAATGGTCCACACTGCTGTGTGTTGGCAAATGAACGATACAATGCGATGTGAATGGTCTACATTGCTGTGTGTTGGCAAATGAACGATACAATGCGATTTGAATGGTCCACACTGCTGTGTGTTGGCAAATGAACGATACAATGCGATGTGAATGGTCCACACTGCTGTGTGTTGGCAAATGAACGATACAATGCGATGTGAATGGTCTACATTGCAGTGTGTTGGCAAATGAACGATACAATGCGATGTGAATGGTTTACACTGCTGTGTATTGGCAGATGAACGATACAATGCGATGTGAATGGTCTACACTGCTGTGTGTTGGCAAATGAACGATACAATGCGATGTGAATGGTCCACACTGCTGTGTGTTGGCAAATGAACGATACAATGCGATGTGAATGGTCTACATTGCAGTGTGTTGGCAAATGAACGATACAATGCGATGTGAATGGTTTACACTGCTGTGTATTGGCAGATGAACGATACAATGCGATGTGAATGGTCTACACTGCTGTGTGTTGGCAAATGAACGATACAATGCGATGTGAATGGTCCACACTGCTGTGTGTTGGCAAATGAACGATACAATGCGATGTGAATGGTCTACATTGCAGTGTGTTGGCAAATGAACGATACAATGCGATGTGAATGGTCTACACTGCTGTGTGTTGGCAGATGAACGATATAGTGCGATGTGAATGGTCCACACTGCTGTGTGTTGGCAAATGAACGATACAATGCGATGTGAATGGTCTACATTGCAGTGTGTTGGCAAATGAACGATACAATGCGATGTGAATGGTCTACACTGCAGTGTGTTGGCAGATGAACGATATAGTGCGATGTGAATGGTCCACACTGCTGTGTGTTGGCAAATGAACGACACAATGCGATGTGAATGGTCTACACTGCTGTGTGTTGGTAAATGAACGATACAATGCGATGTTAATGGTCTACACTGCTGTGTGTTGGCAAATGAACGATACAATGCGATGTGGATGGTCTACACTGCTGTGTGTTGGCAAATGAACGATACAATGCGATGTGAATGGTCCACACTGCTGTGTGTTGGCAAATGAACGATACAATGCGATTTGAATGGTCTACACTGCTGTGTGTTGGCGAATGAACGATACAATGCGATTTGAATGGTCCACACTGCTGTGTGTTGGCAAATGAACGATACAATGCGATGTGAATGGTCCACACTGCTGTGTGTTGGCAAATGAACGACACAATGCGATGTGAATGGTCTACACTGCTGTGTGTTGGCGAATGAACGATACAATGCGATTTGAATGGTCCACACTGCTGTGTGTTGGCAAATGAACGATACAATGCGATGTGAATGGTCCACACTGCTGTGTGTTGGCAAATGAACGATACAATGCCATGTGAATGGTCCACACTGCTGTGTGTTGGCAAATGAACGATACAATGCGATTTGAATGGTCCACACTGATGTGTGTTGGCAAATGAACGATACAATGCGATGTGAATGGTCTACATTGCTGTGTGTTGGCAAATGAACGATACAATGCGATTTGAATGGTCCACACTGCTGTGTGTTGGCAAATGAACGATACAATGCGATGTGAATGGTCCACACTGCTGTGTGTTGGCAAATGAACGATACAATGCCATGTGAATGGTCCACACTGCTGTGTGTTGGCAAATGAACGATACAATGCGATTTGAATGGTCCACACTGCTGTGTGTTGGCAAATGAACGATACAATGCGATGTGAATGGTCTACATTGCTGTGTGTTGGCAAATGAACGATACAATGCGATTTGAATGGTCCACACTGCTGTGTGTTGGCAAATGAACGATACAATGCGATGTGAATGGTCCACACTGCTGTGTGTTGGCAAATGAACGATACAATGCGATGTGAATGGTCTACATTGCAGTGTGTTGGCAAATGAACGATACAATGCGATGTGAATGGTTTACACTGCTGTGTATTGGCAGATGAACGATACAATGCGATGTGAATGGTCTACACTGCTGTGTGTTGGCAAATGAACGATACAATGCGATGTGAATGGTCCACACTGCTGTGTGTTGGCAAATGAACGATACAATGCGATGTGAATGGTCTACATTGCAGTGTGTTGGCAAATGAACGATACAATGCGATGTGAATGGTTTACACTGCTGTGTATTGGCAGATGAACGATACAATGCGATGTGAATGGTCTACACTGCTGTGTGTTGGCAAATGAACGATACAATGCGATGTGAATGGTCCACACTGCTGTGTGTTGGCAAATGAACGATACAATGCGATGTGAATGGTCTACATTGCAGTGTGTTGGCAAATGAACGATACAATGCGATGTGAATGGTCTACACTGCTGTGTGTTGGCAGATGAACGATATAGTGCGATGTGAATGGTCCACACTGCTGTGTGTTGGCAAATGAACGATACAATGCGATGTGAATGGTCTACATTGCAGTGTGTTGGCAAATGAACGATACAATGCGATGTGAATGGTCTACACTGCAGTGTGTTGGCAGATGAACGATATAGTGCGATGTGAATGGTCCACTCTGCAGTGTGTTGGCAAATGAACGATACAATGCGATGTGAATGGTCTACACTGCTGTGTGTTGGCAAATGAACGATACAATGCGATGTGAATGGTCTACACTGCTGTGTGTTGGCAAATGAACGATACAATGCGATGTGAATGGTCTACACTGCTGTGTGTTGGCAAATGAACGATACAATGCGATGTGAATGGTCTACACTGCTGAGTGTTGGCAAATGAACGATATAGTGCGATGTGAATGGTCCACTCTCACTACATGTTCTCACAATTGATTCAATCAACGTCATGTCAAATCATCAACAAAGACACGTGTAGCTTTATCCTACATGGCAATTGTGTCTTCTATTCCCAATCTCTTGAGTATGGTTTGGAACGTTCTCATATAGATGGCGGTTAATTTGTCAAGATCGCACCAAATCACTTCGCTAGCTCACCTCAACCCACAGTTTGAGGTTGTTATTATTGCTATTTCTTTCTCTCATCTCTAAAACAATGAGAATAGAAAACAGTCATACTTGTGGTAAAAATGACGACAATCTAAAACATACTAGAATAGCAATAGTCAAAATGATGCTTGAACGATGTTGAAACAATATTCACTAAGCAACAGGAAACCTGCCCCAGGGGGTTGTATCTCCTCAAACAAGTGGCTGGACACCGCATGGGACACTCACCCTTCAACAGGCTCAGCGCTGCGGTCGCCATGATGACGTCACGTATCCAGCAGCTGCGTGTCGACATGTTGAATGTATCTTGTCAGTCCAATGAACCCTCAGGTTCGATTCACTCTATCCCAGTAACCTGGTTTATTCGAGGGGAACAATGATATGTAGGCCTGCAAGTGAGTACAACCCGACTCCTATCCGATGTGCTGTACGTTGTCACACGAATGTTGGCCTGAACGCAATTAGGCATATCGGGCGTGCTGCCCATGTTTGACCGATACGGCTTATCTCGGGAGTCAGTGGCGGTAGACCATTTAGCTGCCGTGTAATCACTGATAATCGCCCCGCGCTCACCTGGACACACGGCTCGACTGACAGTTGGCTAATGTTACCATTACAATTAGAGTTGCTCACAATATTACCGCCAACATGCAATAGGTACAATTCAAAGCATGGGCAATGACGATAGGCCCACATCCTGCATTCCATGGCTACAAGTGTTTGGTAAACTCTTATTGATCTCGCCGTCATTTGTATCAACTCTTCTGGTTTTCATGCACGTTTCAAACTCTTCTAGTGTGAGTGATTTCTCGTTTACAATTGCCCTATTTCATGGTATTGAGACTGACTGACCTGCTTCCCTTGCTCGAACGGCCAGTAGACGCATCTTCTTTCTAACCTTCCGAACATCTTGACTAGTCTTCATCGATATATACTCTGGACCCTTTGAGTTTACTCCAGTTCTTCAAGACATCCAGTCTGCTTTTTGAAGATAGCATTCCAATAAGTACAGGTCGTTTCCGGTGATGTTTCCTCCTATACGCCTGGCACTGTCGATATCATAATAGTCCAAATCAGCTCGTAGTCAGGGCCAAATTGTTAACCCGTGGGCTTTTATAACAGATTTTGTAATTCCTGAGAATATTGGTTGCTTGGATATAGTTATATGAGAAAGCCAATGTTTGACTTTGATTTTCCACCCCCGCCGCCCCCACCGCCCCCCGGACCAAATTTAAAGTTTTTGATCATAACTCTGACATCATGAGTTGTAAATCAATTTGGTGAAATTCTGCATACAGGCATTATTCATGACTTCATTTCACGTCATGACGTGTACCACGTTTTTTGCGTATTTTAATAGATCCCGGGGATCCAATAAAAACAGAACAAAAAACAAGAAAAAAACATTTAAATCTTCATTTTGAAAAAAAATGTCCATAGGAATTTCATGAAATTCAATCAACTACATCAAATATATCGTCTTTCAACAAGCTGGAACGTTTAACACTACTTCTATCGTTAAAAATATCTTCGACGCATTTTTACAACATTTTCAAATTATCGAATATAAGTCCGATAACATACATTTTACGTAAAGTCATGGCATATATTGATACACAATTATTCGAGGAATCAACAAGATCATCAAAACACGCACATTGTTCAATGATTTACATTGCTTAAATGGAAAACAGCTGGAAAATTGCCAAATTTCACGTTTTTGGCCCTAACTCTGGCAACATCGGTCGTAAGTGGGTTTTGTGGAATCCTCTGTACAGGTAATATCATCAGCTTCATATTACAACATGGCGTTGATTGCTTCTTTCCGCCTATTTCAGGAGATAACGGAGATTGAATGAAAAAAGCTCTGAATAACAAAAACATTTGAATCTTCATTTTATTTTATTTTTCATTTTTTTACCGATTATCATGAAATACGATCATCTACATCAAACATGATGTATTTTCACGATCACCAATGTGTATAACACCACTCTTATTGTGAAAATATCATCGTCGCATTTTGACAAAATATCCAACTTGTCGAATTACGTAACATATATGTGATGCGAAGACAGCATATTCTGCGCCAATAACATGTTGATACACATATACAACTAAATCATCCACAGTTCAACAATACCATACGAGAATTCGAGCATTCTTGAATGATTCTCATTGTTTAAATGGAAAAAGCACGTATATTCTGTAATACTAGGCAAACGCGAAATATGCGTTGTAAGATGAGCGAGATATCTGAATAAGGTATAATAACAGTCCTACATTTGCTACTTTATCGACTCTGGTATTCTACACACTTTGTTCCTCATTCAATTGCTACTTTATCTTCTCTGGTATTCTACACACCTTGACGAATATGAAGAATATTTAATGCTTGGGCAAATATCGAATCTAGGAAGCAGTGAATCTTGGCTCATTTCCATATATTTGATGTATAAAAACAGTTATTTGATTTTTTTTCTTAGAAACGGCTGGTTCGAATTGCTTACAAAATGGTGGTTATGTGTATCATTCATGTTTGAACACTCGGAGAAAATTTTATTTTTTTCGGAGAGGTTTCATTTTTACAAATTTTCTTACCCGGCCCAATCGTATGGGGTTTTTGAAAACTTTGACATGATATTTCTCAAAATCTAATCGACCGATTCATTCCAAAAACTATACAGTTCTAAGTTGTAAAAGTTGGCCCGTACAAAAAAAAGTTTCATGTTGATCAGTCGAACCCTGCGACCTGTGCGGTGCCCACAAACAAGCAAACAAAAAAACACACACAGACAAAGCCCTATAAGAGTGGGATGGAGACTTCGCTACGCTCATCTAACTATCAGATAAATATGAAAGTGCACACAATATATCATATAATAAAACGTATATGTCAAGTAGTATTCATGATATTCACGAACGAATAGATCATCATCAATTCAATTCCATTGTTGGAAGATCTTATGTGCTAGAAAGTTTCTATAACTGGGAAAACGCGGGATGCGCGTTGTGAGATGAGCTTGAAAGTATGGAAATGTAGAATGAGAAATAACTTGTCAGCTCAATTCACATCTACGGACCTTGGATTACTTCGAACGTTCAAATACCTTACCTGCAACTTGTTGATATATATAGTGCTGCAACCTGTCTCATATACACTTTGCAAAACCCAATTGACCACTAGTGATAGGCGTGGCTTATCGGTAGGCCACCTAGATCTATACTTCATGTGGGCATTTAGAGACACTCTGATAAGCTATGCCAATTTTCCCACATAAAAAACCGCACATTTGATTGGATGTTTTGTTTTGTGACGTTTGTGGGCGGGTCAATCACTAGTCGTCAATTGACCACTAGTGATAGGCGTGGCTTATCGTTAGTCCACCTAGATCCATACTTCATGTGGGAATTTAGAGATACTCTGATAGATAAATGTGAAATTTCCCACATAACAAATGGCACATTTGATTGGATGTTTTGTTTTGTGACATTTGTGGGCAGGTCAATCACTGGTCGTCAATTGATCCAAATATTTGCAATAAAATGTACACTATTATTGCGTTTTCTTTGTTATTTTCCATCTGATTGTTACGAAAATCTCCGAAAAGGTGTATAATAGCATTGTTCATATTCGGTGGAGATTTGAGAGCTTTTGAATAATTCTTGTTTTTCAAGTATTCTTCGTCCGGGTTATTCTTATGAGGATTTTTCAAACTTGACGATTTTTTTCCGGAAAAATCTTTCGACCGATTTTTCTGAATAAAAATCCCAGCATATTCTGGTATGACATGAATATATGTGGAAAAAGTTTCAATTCGATTGGTATTTTTTCCTGACCTGTATGCCACGCACAAAATTACAAAAAAATAAATTAAAACATAAAAACCAAGCCCATATTTTTCGGTATGTGAAGTGGAATCTTTGCTACGCTCATCTTATAATTGCTGATGATAATCTGCTCGGCAATAAGAACGGGGAGGGGGGGGGGGGGGGGAAGGGGGGGAGGAGGAACCTCGAGGATGTCGCTGGAAAATGCCATTCAGTCACACTATAGAATAGAGAATCAGGTCCATACCTCAAGCACCCCTTCTGATGTTCTCAACCTTCTGATGATGCCAATCGTATGTGTCACGTTTGTGCTGGTTTGTGCCATTGGCATCTGCGTTTGTACTGCCTTCTGCCCTGGAATCCCGTTCTAAAAAAAGGGTGCTGGAGGTGAGCCAGCACCCCCTTTTGAAAAATTTGGAAATAAAGATACGTCGATCGTTTGTGCTACGTTTGTGCCGTCAACATTTTCGTTTGTGCTGCCCTCCTTCAGCGCCGGAATCGCATTTTAAGAGAGGCGGTGCTAGCTAGGGTTGGATCAAACCCCGCTTCTCAAAATTGGATTTCTGATCACGCCAGTAGTTTGAAATTGAAATACATCACATTCAGTCCATTTCATTATGAGCTCACCATTCACTGATTTCATCCATTTCCATGGAACAGCGGTATATTCAACACATTCAACATGTTCAACATGTTCAACATGTTCAACACATTCAACATGTTCAACATCTTCAACATGTTCAACACACTCAACATCGACTACGGGCCACACTGACATGTCGTGGAAACATTTTCGCATAAGCAAGAATTATTATTTTCTCATAAGAGTTTCTCATTTTCCTCAATTTAACAATTCATTAAGAAATAGATGATGATTATTGTATGCTTAAAATATGTGCATTTTATTTTTCAAAAATAGCAAGTGTTATCTTCTATTTCAATTGGATGTATTTCATCAATGGGGATATCATGATCAAGAACATCTCAATATTTATATATGTAGCATTTTAATGGGCATGACCAGAAAAATACATGATGAAACAGAAAAATACGGTACATGATAAAAAAGAAAAATCACCTATAAAATTGAACGCTCCTGGAATCTGGACGCATGAAATTTTGTCAATCCAACAGGCATAAATGAACAGAATGTACAATATTCTTTCAGAATACACTTTCAAAACTTTCGCCCCCGAAAAGAGTAGCCAATATTGCTTCTTGAACAAATTTTCACCAGATTCATTACTTTCGACGTATTTTCGAAATGGCGGCGAATTCATAATTTTTTAGAATACAAATTCCTTTGAAATCAAATTTTCAATAGACTATGTTGTTTTGTGCTCAGAATAACTCGACTTCAAACTATATACTCGACTTCATTTTTTTTATCAAATTAAAAAATTTGACCCGAGTTTGGACATCCCTAGAAGTCAAACCCACGGAACGTCGATATTCCAACAATTATAAATGAACAGAATGTACAATAATCTCTCAGAAAACACACTTATAACTTCTGCTTTCAAAAAAGGATGTCCAATATTGCCCATAATATGTGTTTAACCAAATTCATCACTTGTGACGTATATTCAAAATGCCGACGAGTTTTCTTTTTTTTCAGTGGAATTGCTTTTGAATCAAAATTTCAATCAGAATGTTATTTTATGCTCGAAATTACTCGACTTCATACTCCTGATGAATGTTAATTTCTCAACAAATTCGAAAAATTTGACTCAAGTTTGGACACCCCCGAAAGTCAAACCCACAAAATGTCGATAATCCAACAGAAATGAATAAAATGGGTGTACAATATTTCCTCAGAAAATATCTTTCAAACTTTTGCCCACCAAAAAGGGTGGCCAATATTGCATCTTGAAAAAATTTCACCAAATTCATTACTTATGATGTGTTTTCGAAATGGCGATCCATTTTCGATTTTATTTCAATACAATTTGTTCAAAATTCAAATCTCAATGGAAACTCATTGATTTTCACTCAAACTTGTTCCATTGTTCCTTTATACAATGTTAATTTGATGATTATTGCACTGAATCAAACACTTGATCAAGGTTTGGACGACCCTGGAAGCCAAACTCACCGGCCTTCGAGCATCCAAGGAGCAGAAATGGAAAGAGCGTAAAAAAATGTATAATAAACCATTCTCAAACCTTCCGCCGCCGAGGGGGGGGGGGGGGGGGGGTGATTTCGATTACTAGCTCATAGCTCATTGTGTTTGGTAAGTACAATCTGTTACTGAGGAAATGAGTTAATTTCGAATTCGAGTTTTGCAACTTCTATGTAGTAATACCTGTTTACATTACTTCCAATCTCCAGTTATTTCTTACAGGTCATTTTATTTTCGATTTTGTGAATTTATTGTTTTTCTGTTTAAAAAAAAAACCTGAACTTTTGGCTTGCAAGGGCGAGGACTTTAGGCGGTAACTGAATTGATATTTAGTGTAAATTCAATCGATTTTAATCTCACGAAACATTTTCCAACACAGTGTTGGGAGCAATGCATAGCATGTTTTAGAGACTAGGAAAACGCTATATACGCGTTGTTAGACGAGCGGAAAGTAATAGTATGTCGACTTCATTGCCAAACTTTTGCCTAAATTCGCCAATTGGGTAACATTTTAGTTATAAATGGGTAAAAACTGCTTCGAGTGGTGCCAATTTAGTACATTTCATGTTTTTTCTTCAAAATGGCTGACCCGATCAAGCTGAGAATTTCCAGAAATGTGTATCAAGATGTTATTCAACTTCACACAGAATTTCAATTTTTTTGAAAATAAAATTTTCAATTTTTTTTCCGCCGTGTTATTCTAATGGGTATTTTTGAAATTTCTAAAATTCATAAAAATAAAAGTTACCACCCGATAATGCCACAAAACTATACATATCTAAGCTAGATGAGGAACCATAAAGAAAAAAAGTTTGAAGTTGATAGCTGTAGCTGTAGCCGTTTGACCTGTGGAGAACCGACAAAAAAACATAAAAAAAAAAAATAATAAAACATAAAAACGAACACCAATTTTTTTCAGTATGTCAAATTGAATCCTCGCTAAAGCTCGTCTAATAATGCTGGAAGTGAAATATGAAAATACGTATGTGGGAGAAGGACATAAGGTTCCAAAAAAATTAACAATTGATTATCATCAAATTGTCTCATATACATGAGCTGAGGGAATAATTATGTCACGTGCTTAGTCAATATAACAATATATATCACGTTGTGTTGAAGATGAAACGCAAGAAGACTGACTCAGACTCGTGTGGATTGCTTCTGCAGTACCGTGCCATAGGCCTACAATCAACCTGATCATTACAGAGCAAAGTGAGTTCTTCAGTATCTATCAGTATGCAAGAAATGAGAAGTCTCTCCAGCAAGTAATGTGGCGTTTCCCCGTGTGGAAGCTATTGTTGAATCAGTTATATTGTTACCACTTAGCTTTTATGGGGATGTATACTAAGTTGTGGGATCGGGTTCGGGACCAGACTGGGTCTCACTTCTCAAAGAACTGAATGACATAGTTAAAAAGAGAATACTATTTAATGTATGTAACTAATTAACATACCCCGGAACCTTAGAATTAGAGCCCCCCCATTGGGTGAAGCCCTAAATAAAAATAAACCCACCCAATTATAGGTCCTACTCCTACCGTATAACAGTTGAGGTCGCCAGAGTGGGGTCGCGATGAAGATGCTCGTCGGAAGGTCGTCGGAGTCTAGGTTCTCCCCTCTCGTTCGATCTTCGGGGTCTGTCGTGATCACCTGTCTCCCTTGAATCACTTAGATCAACTCCCAGATCAGAATCTCATTAGAAGTCACTACCCATCCGGTCATTGGTAGTACCTGGTTCTGCGCATGCGCACTCCTGCCGGGTTCTAGGTAGACTACCCGCTTAGCGTAGATGTTATGAGGCTAGCGGGTTCCAGGGTTGACGGGAATAGACACTGTGGTGGCCTATGATGGAACTGAGGTATAGGCGAGGTATATGCGCATACACGTACAGAGGCAAGAAGGATAGAGGGTAAAGGTCTAGGGGTCTCAGGTGAGTGGCCATAGAGATACGTATCTTCGTGACACACCTCCACCTCCCTTGAAAATCGTCCCGATTTTCCGTCTGGGACACTCTATTCTCCATCTAGAACCAATTTCTGCTCAGGTACCGCTGGTCGCATACTCTCTATCACTTGGTTGGGGAGTCCTTCTTTCTCCACAGGATCTATCCGTCTTCAGTGTTCTCTTCAACTCGATGCCACACTGACGTCCCTCACCTGCTGGAACTACCTAGGCGGCCTTCATAAATCCATAAATTAAAATGACCCCAATAGTAACAAATTGATGATACAATATACATTAATCCAATTGAAGGTTCCAGGGAAAATACATGTTTTCAGTAGGTATAATAATTCCATATATCTTATTTTCTATCTGAAAATGTACCGTTGCTACAAGAAAAAAAAGAGAACATTCATCCTAATCAATAATTATGATAATACCCACAATAATGGTATGAAAAACATAGTGAATAATGTTAAAATAAGCACAAAGATTTGTCACTTCACTTATGAAATAAATATATAATGTCACATCAGTGTCTATATAGTGACAACAATGTCGTGATAAGTCCAGTGGAGATGAATCTATCAAATATCATCCCATCATAATCATGTTATATTCACATTATTGAAGTGTAATACGTAGTGGATCATGCTGAAATATAATCACATGTAATTGTCACTTTCACTTATGAATTCGATATTGAATGTCACATCAGTGTCCATAGTGACAACAATGTCATGGTAAGTATAGTGGAGATGAATCTTTCTTCTGAATGTCTTTCATTCTTCATCACTATTACTATATGCACTTTCAAAAAGCAGCCGATTCACTGGTACATTCCATGGACCATCGCCATCCAACTTCTCTGACGGCGATCAACTGTTGTTTTCCTTATACAAAATAGATCCCCAATAAAAATAATGTAAATTGTGAAGCAAATTTTGACATCAACGTCAAGGAGAACAAAAAAAAATGTTATTAAATGCATTAATAATTATGTCATTATGTGTTCATTAAGAAAGAGGTGGTAGTTTGAGACCTAGTCCCTCCCACACAATGATGGCTGCTGAGTGTACGTGCTTTCTCTGTTATGGTTGACAGATTGTATGACTTTATCATCTTTCCCTATCAACGACACCTACACACACATGGCTCAGTTGGCTCTCATTGGACGCCAAGAAGAAGATTACCATAAACAAACTAGATATCCACCAACCACCTAATCATACAACTGACAACTATATACTCGCTCTATTGGATCTATCCAAATGAATCTAAATTGAAATCTAACAATGAGAAAAATTGATCCACAAATTGCAATGGAATTAATTGTAATTTTTTTTTCATTTTCATGGTTTGCAACCGTGGTAGAGAAAAAGGTTCGTATTTTCCACCTGGACGCGTATCTAAATACACTTGTTCAACGTTGCCGGCTTTGGTTGTCACCGCAGCTTCCCACACCTGCCCCTCCGTTAGGCGACTCGATCTCGTCAATGGGATAACTCGTTCACCCGACACCTCTGTCGTGATAATGTTTACATCGTTGAGGACTCGGTTGTTAGCGTCAACTCCACTTCCCCTTGCCATAATGGCCTGCAATTTTCTTCCAATTTTGTAAAACATGTAAAACACGACGAGTCCAAGTAAAACTAGTCCACTATATTCTAAAATCCTAAGAGATTTGATAATTTCGGCCTCATTGTCTAACGCGGCTGTCGGCTTGGGCATCCAAAAACAAATAAGGTACGGGTTACGTATTACGATTATTGCCACGATCACAACTGTGATAATGTTGATGATACTACCCCAGAATGTATGGGTCGTCAAATGTTCCCAATTGCCAGGTGTGATAATATCGGGAAGTTCCAGAGAGGGCAGCGGATCGACGTGTGACACGTTAAAATGTGGCACGTTCATGGTCCAGTTATAATCTATACAATCCTCGAACGAGTCATATGTGGGACGCGCATATGAATCCATCAAGGCCGGTTGTAAGGTTCGTATTTTGCTCCACATGTGTGGTAAGATATGCGTAACTTTTATCGCGGTGACCGTTCTCTTATCGCAAGGGTATAATTCGGGGATTATAGTTTCGTCTTTTTTCTTCAGTTCGCAATCGCAAGGGACCGTTAACTCGATCGCACCGGGTGCCTCTGCGAAGGGGATGCTTATTGACTTGTCCTCATGTAGACGGCAGACCAGAGCAAGCTCACCCGACATGTGCGTTAACGCGTATCGTTCAGGAGACAGTTGTGTCACGATGGGTTCGGAGGTCGGTGTGCATTTGAATGTACAAACTTTTGCTAATTCTGATGCAGGACAACCCTCAAATAATCTCCGAACGCAACTACTTACTCGCCCTGTTTCTAATTGTGACGATATTCGAGGCAATAAACATAGTCCATTATCGTGTGGTTTGCAATACATTAAATTACGACCCGTCACTTCGACCATATTGTGTCCGCTTACAGCCACATATGTCGTTAGCGCGTCAATGGCACAGGTGCCTTTGTTCCATGCAAACGGCACCGTACTAAACTCAAAAAGACGCCATTTCCGGTTTATTGTCTGTATTGGTATTTTTATACTAACCGAAATTTTACTTCCTGAAATTATGCACGTCGCGATATTAAATTTGAATAGAGAGGCCACTTCGTCGGGATGTATGGCCAATTCCCGGCCGTCTTTATTAAGTGCTGTCTGTAACTTTAACAAGTCCTTATACAGTGCTTCTGGCGACACTACTACGGTAGGGATCCTGCCATCCTTGCAATCTGCAATTATTTCCAGGCGAAAAATAGATTCTAAAATTTGAACTTGTCGAAGCATGGTTGTTACTACCATGCTTAGCACTTGCTCCATTCGTTTGTTCGTTAATTTTGAAACCGACAAGGACTCCTATCGTAGCCTGTCCAACGTCTGAGTTAACTGATTCTGATGATGTTTTACTGATTTCTCTACATATGTTGACATTGCGTCATTAAAAGTTTGCATTGACGCTGACAAGTTGGCTAAAGTACTGTGTTCTTGGGTCAATGCATTACCTAATTTTGCGATATGAATTTTAAAACTTTCCTCGTTTTGGTAAATATTCATCAAGTCCTTCTTTGTTACTACATCACAGCACCAGCTGAAGCCTTCGCCGATCCAGCTCAAAGCGCGTTTACTCATCCGTGGTCTGTCAGCTGGGGCCTACTCGTTCTGTTCTCTCCTAAACTAGAATCGAGCCAATTTAGTTGGTCAGAAATTCTCTTGTTTAAATTTTGAAACCATATGGCTACTAGACATTCGGTAGAGTTTTCTAGTTCACGAAATGAGCGTGTAAAGTGCGAATCTCGTACTTCATCCGTCACGGTTGGCCACGTCCCTATATAAATTACTGGCACGTGACCCTCGTAGAGGACCGTGGAGTCGATTTCTGTCCAGAAGCCACCCGACACCACGGCGACTCCTTGCTGTACTAAGAGTCGACGGCAGTGTACGTCATCCTCCGGTCGTTCGTACTATAACAAGGTCAAGTTCCCAGAGTGATAAAATTGAATCGCATTCAACTAAAACTAAAACAAAAGTATTCACTAGATATTTAAAAATATATAGTAAAAATTACGAACCTGTTCGATATATAACTACAAAAACACTCGAACTCTAACATTCAATTTATTTGTTCGCTTCACTTCAATTGTCACTATGTGAGAGATTCAATACGACGATCTGAGAAACTGTGTCGTATCCTACCGTGAACTTCGTTGGTGATAGACTATAGATCTTATTTTAAATATATTGCATAATACATCAGATTTCCCCACATCAGCACCTAGAGTCATTTCATCAGGTGTGAATTGCTGATTCATATCCCGTGAGTCGATGGACTTGAAACGCCTGACGCGTCTCATGTCAATACTACATGTTGCAGATCGCACGATCATGTGTGCTGACACATTCAAGAACAAAAAACTAACAAATATTCGATTACAGAGTGAAGACAGAAAATATCTCATAGCCAATATCTTGTTTTGTATAGAGGTGTCTACTTATAAAAAATGCTCGTGTTAAAACAATTGACATGCCACGACGTTAAACAAACTGAAGCCCTACCCTCAAGAAGTTGATAATTAAATGCCGGTATAATTGAAACAACAATACACAGAAAAAAGAAGTTTTTTGTACGAAAACAAAAAAAAATGGAACCGAAAAAAAAAATGCGAAACGAGTACCGTACTATCCCAATTTCTTTCTCAGGCGTGCACTCCCAAGGAACAAATATAGTGTAGTGTCAACCAATAATACAAATAATTTTCTCCGTGCACATGGAGACTACAAAATGTAGAGAGAATGACAATTTATTGACGGCTGTCCGCATAGCGGGATACCAAGATGGTACAGCGTAATATAGTCAATACAAAATAGTACAATGGTTATTTACAAAAGTGATAAAAAATTGAATACAGAAAAATCCTGAAATATTATAAAACTAACTTAATTGAGGGTAGATAACAAAAGTATGAAAAAAATATGAAAATGGAACAAGGTAATAGAAAAAGAAGGTATTATTAATATTATTAAAATGATTCAAATTATTTGAAAGAATATAAATGGTGCTGTAAAAGACCTACCGAATCTATCAAAACTGAGTTTACAATATTTCTTAATAATACCTTCTTTGGGATTTTTATATTTTTAGATTTTATAGTATTTTTTTGTTTTGTTTGATGAAAATGAATAAAATCAGAATTGAAAATTACTATTTGTGAAAGCTACATTATTAGACGTCGTGAATGTAACCTATACCAAGTTGGGAGCGACCCTACTCACAACACCCATAGCCCATTACACCCCTAAAATCCCATTTGTTATGATTCACCCATGTGTAACCTATAACATTCAATTCACTCGACTCCGTAAAACAAACCCACATTCAAATCAAATCCATTTGATTGAAATTACTTGAAAAGTTTTTTGCTCTGCGTGTTGCTACATCACGCCGACCTTGTGACGTAAACACTGTATACGAGACACTGATTCTCAGTCACTATACTGAAATATTATTCCTACATAATTTCACTGTGAAAAGAAATACAAGACACACCTTTTCTAGCATACTCACTTCCAACAGAGTAATGTACAATAATATATGAAAAAAAAACGGCTGAAGTTACACCACGTGTATAGTAAGTAGTAACTATGAATTTCTAAAATAACATCTGTAATTATAACTCTATGATGATAATTATAACTATAATAACTTCATGGATCGTCTACCCACATTTTTATTCATTTACTGATTTCTCCCCTAAACGCCAATCATCTGGAGAAAAGAATGGTTTCAACCTACTGACATGAAGGGTGTCTTTAACAAGCTTTCTACCCTTTTTGATCATGACCACGTAGTTGAGGTCAGATAACCTGCGAACGACACGATAAGGACCTCTCCATCGTTTTTGGAGCTTATCTGATAGACCCACTTTTCTTGTCGGAAAATAAACTTTCACCAATTGATTGACCTTGTATTCTGCGTGTCTATGTTTACCGTCATATCGTTCTTTCTGTTTTCCTTGGGCTGACTTTATTCTTTCAGCCACGAGTTTACGGGCATCGTTGACTTTAGTTATCACGTCCTGTGCATCCTCTGTCAAATCCAACCCTTGTCGGAGAGACACGTCTATAGGCAAGACTGGCTGACGACCGTATAGTAGGTAAAAGGGGGAGTAACGTGTGGTTTCTTGGGTTGCCGTATTATAGGCAAATGTCACTAGATCTACGGAGTAGTCCCAATCGTTGTGCGCCGAATTGACGTACATTGAAATCATTTGTGCCATTACCCCGTTGAATCTCTCTACCAATCCGTTTGTGCTTGGTTTGTAAGACGTGGTGAATGAGCTCCGAGTGCCCAACCCCTGTAATATACCGGTAACTAGACTCGATTGGAAAACTTTGCCCCTATCTGTCAAGATTTCCTTAGGGCAGCCATGTTTACAAATGACATGTTTTACAATAAAGTCAGCCACATCGGCGGCTCCTCCTGTAGGTAGGCATCCGGTTACAGACCATTTTGTTGTATAGTCTGTACAACAGATCACGTACCTATTACCTCTGTCTGTTTTTGGGAACGGACCTAGAATGTCACACCCACACAATGTGAACGGTATAGGGCCTACTGGTATTGGCGTAAGAAGCTCAGCTGGTCTAGTTTTGGGTGACTTCTTAGCCTGACAACTTGGGCAACTAGCCACGTATTTTTCTACCTCTTTGGCCATCCCTTCCCAGAAGTACTTTCCCCTCAAACGACCAAGAGTACGCATATATCCTAGATGGGCTGACGTGAGTGCGTCATGCGCATGAAAGAGAACCTCGTATTTCAGACAGTCAGGAATTACTAAGAGCTTGGTATCCCCCTTGTGAGCGTAGTTTTTTCGGTACAACAACCCTTTATCCAAAACGTAGCTTCTTGTCTGTCTACGTATCTTCGTAGTAGCCTTATCGGGGTCTAACAGAGCCTCTCTCAATTCTCCCAGCTTGTCATCCTCCTGTTGTAGTCGTGCTATGTCGGAAATGTCTATCGAAAAAACTTTGACCTCATCGTCGCCCTCATCCCCCTTGCCTTCGACTGGTGAACCCTCATCGAGTGGGTACCGCGATAAACAATCCGGTCCCATATGCAATGTGCCGGGCTTATGGCGAATTTTGAAATCGAAGTCCTGTAACATAATGCTCCATCGAGCTAATTTCCCTGACGCGTCTGTGTTATTTTGAAGGTAGCATTGGGCACTGTGGTCACTAACGATGGTGAAAAAACGACCCCAAATGTACGGGCGGAATGTCCTGAGCGCAAAAACTATTGCTAGACACTCTTGCTGTGTAGTATTTAGTTTCATCTCTGCGTCTGAGAACTTTTTCGACGCGTACGCAACGGGATGAAGTTCGCCCTCGAAACGTTGTTGTAAAATTGCACCCACCCCTTTCAGACTAGCGTCTGTATGAATTTCGATATCATTATTGTCCTTGAAATGACGTAGAATAGGACCGGCAAGTAATTTCGATTTAAGTTCTCTGAAAGCTTCTTCCTGTGCTTGTCCCCAAACAAATTTGACATTTTTCCTTGTTAATTCCGTTAACGTCACTGCCAACTTCGAAAAACTATGCACGAATTTGCGATGAAAGTTTGCGAGGCCTAAAAATGATCGAACGTCTTTGAGTTTTTGGGGTGTAGGGAATTCGGAAACCGCTTTAAGTTTGTCTCTGTCCAGAACGATGCCGAAGCTGTCTACCACATGACCTAAAATTTTTATTTTCGTGTAACCGAAAGTGCATTTCGCTGGATTCAACTTGAGATTGGCCTCTTTGAATCTCTCTAGTACCGCTCTCAGGCGATCTATGTGCATATCGAAGGTTGGCCCCATAGTCACTACATCATCGAGATAGCACAATGCGGAATTCCATTTTAAACCCGAAAGAACAAGGTCCATATAACGCTGAAAAAGTGCTGGCGCAACAGCCATCCCAAAAGGAAGTCGGTTAAATTCCCACAGGCCGTCTGGTGTTATGAATGCTGTCAGGTGTTTACACTCTTCAGCTATGGGTAATTGCCAGTATCCTGAGGAAAGATCCAACGTCGAAAAGAACTGGCTTCCATTTAGATATGAAAGTATGTCGTCGAATAACGGAAGCGGGTACGAATCGGGTTTTATCACGCGGTTGAGGCCCCTATAATCGACACAAAATCTCCAATCTCCCGTCTTTTTCTTAACCAAAACACATGGACTAGCGTAACCTGAACGTGATGGTCGTATGATGTTATTTTCCTCCATTTGTTCAACCTGCTCCCTTATAATTTCCCTCTCCTTCATACTGACCCGGTAAGGGGGTTTATGTACGGGTTTTTGATCTAATAGGTCAAAATGGCATTCTCCCACAGTTGTTGATCCCATGTCGTCCAACGACCACGCAAACTGATCATACAAATAATCAAGGAGGCTTGTTAGTTTTTCTGTTTGAATCGCATCTAAATCTGGGTTTATGTCCACCTTCCCTGTTACGTCGGAAACCGCAACATTCAAAATTTCGGGAACCGGGAGATTCGGTGAGTCTAAGGAAAATACCTCCCCATTGTCGAACGCGACTTCGACGTTTCGAGTTTCGTGTGCGAGCCACACCTTACGCTTGCCATACGAAATAGTTGCTTCATGTTTTTCGGAAAAATCGTTACCAAGTATACATTCTGTTGACAAACCTCGCACGGCTATCATGGGAATAATAAATTTAACATCCCCTATTTCCACTGTAGCATCTACCCTCCCTATGACTTTCAAAGTTGAATTATTTGCTGCACGTAAAATCAAGTTTCGGACAGGTGTATGAATTAAATCCTGAACTAAGGTCTCGTCCACACAAGACACTGCCGCTCCCGAATCCAAAAGTGAACTAACATCCTTGTTTTCAACTTTCGTTTTGATGTGAAGCGAACCCATCGTCCGTATGACCACAACCTGCAGTTCAACGCCCTGATCCTCAGTTTCTGTTTCCTTATTAGAGAATGGGTAAAATGAACGGAAGTTTCGGTTGTAATCATCCCGGTCTCGCTTGATTGACTCATAAAACTCAGGACTCCTGTATTTAATCTTACCCACAGACTCTCCTCCTGACTGAGAGCCTATGGGGAAGAGTTTCCCCCCCATTTGAGTGTCCAGCCTCCTGTTCATCCTGATCGCACATGTTCCTTGCGTTCTGTAAATTGGGACATTTTAAAATATAATGGCCAACCTTGCGGCATAAAAAACAAGCAGGCCTCCCTGTATGACTGCGCTGTTGACCCCTGTCATCCCCTTGATTGGGAACAGACTTATTTTTTGAAAACCCCCCATATTGTGGCCTGAAATTAGTCCGTTGTTGATTGTTAGTTTGCGGTTGTCGCTGTTGTTGTTGTTGAAATTGCTGTTGTTGAGCCTGTAGCATATTCACCTGCATAGTCTGGAACATATCTGTCAACCTGGCCACCTGTTCTTCTACCCTTGTAGTTGCACTATTAACTTTTTCCAACGACGGGCTAGCACTAGATTGATTCAAAGATTTTTCGACCCTGTAAAGAATCGAAGACTTGGCCGACTCTACCTTATCGATGTTTGCAACCAGCTGATCAATGGAACCATTCTCCATGAATAAAACCTTATCCAGTAAGCTAGGTGACAGACCCATTATGACGTGTGACACCTTTGCCTTTTCCGTCATATTTCTGTCCACCCTGTTGCATAGAGAGATAACGTCATACACGTATTCCATCGCCGACTCGTCTGGCCTTTGCACTCTGTCTTTCAACTTGAAGTGACAATTCTCCGACTTGCCATCTCCGTCGAACCTATCTACAATAGCCTCCCTCAGGGCTTGCCAGGTGATCGTAACCTGAGGTGTGGCAGCATTAATTTTATCCTGGTAGGTCAACCACCATTGCAAAGGAGGACCATCCAAATAGCATGGTAGACACGCAACTCGCTTGCTACCATCCCACGAGTTGGCATCGGCCGCCCTCTCGAATCTACCAAACCAATCGTGGAACGATTCCTCCTTGAAACGGAACACTTCCGGCTTGACGATCGTCGACATTGTTGACTTTTGTTCCCTTCTTTTCCAAATAGAGCGATCAATAGACTCTAAATCCTTCCTACCGGTGTGTCCCAGCCGACCAACACTTTTAGCCCTACAACGAAAGGGTGGAAGTTCGCCAACTTTCTCTGCACTCAAGTCAAGAAGTCGTCTACTCGCCCTTGTCTTCGCTAAGCTCGTTGTGTCCTCAATTACTCTAGTTACAATGTTGTCATAAGCCTTCAGCGAGAGTTGCTGGTCTCTTACTTTCGCTGCAAGTTCATCCAATAACGCGGAAGGTGAATCGTTTACCTCAAATACGTCATCAGTATTTTCCGGCAAAATAACACCTCCACACGCTTCGTCATACAACAGTCTGCCAAGAACTACTCTGCAGTTGTTGTCTTGAGTGTTCGACATTCGATCTGATTTCAATATTGTAGAAAACGAGAGAAGGAAAAAAAAATTGAGGAAGAAAAAAAAATGAAAGATTTAGAATAAAAAATGATTGAAAATTGAAAAAAAAAATGAAATTTGAAATTGTGGCACAATTTGCTCAGTGAAACACAACCTAACAACAACCAACACTAACAACCACACAATGAGATTTACCATCTCACTCCCACGAAAACTGATTGATGTTCAACGTGAAGCGACCCTATCTGTAAAAGAAGCTTGCACCACTCCATCACAAAATAACGGACGTTCCTTAATACTCGATAGAAATACCCGAGAAAAAACTACTGAACACACCTGGCCACGAACCCATACAATATCGATGAAACATAACTCAAAGAAAGCTCGCACCTCCACCAGTGTTACAACTTGGGTTCTATGGGGATGTATACACTAAGTTGTGGGATCGGGTTCGGGACCAGACTGGGTCTCACTTCTCAAAGAACTAAATGACATAGTTAAAAAAAGAATACTATTTAATGTATGTAACTGATTTACATACCCCGGAACCTTAGAATTAGAGCCCCTCCATTGGGTGAAGCCCTAAATAAAAATGAACCCACCCAATTATAGGTCCTACTCCTACCGTACAACAGTTGAGGTCGCCAGAGTGGGGTCGCTATGAAGATGCTCGTCGGAAGGTCGTCGGAGTCTAGGTTCGTCTCCCCTCTCGTTCGATCTTCGGGGTCTGTCGTGATCACCTGTCTCCCTTGAATCACTTAGATCAACTCCCAGATCAGTATCTCATTAGAAGTCGCTACCCACCCGGTCATCGGTAGTACCCAGTTCTGCGCATGCGCACTCCCGCCGGGTTCTAGGTAGGCTACCCGCTTAGCGTAGATGTTATGAGGCTAGCGGGTTCCAGGGTTGACGGGAATAGGCACTGTGGTGGCCTATGATGGAACTGAGGTATAGGCGAGGTATATGCGCATACACGTACAGAGGCGAGAAGGATAGAGGGTAAAAGGTCTAGGGGTCTCAGGTGAGTGGCCATAGAGGTGGCCATATCTTCGTGACAATATACAACGAAAAAAGCAATGAGCCCAACACGGATCCCTGGTGAACTCCGATAGTTACATTCATATCTTCAGAAAATAGTGAAGATACAAACCTCTATTTGATGTTCCGACTTTCTGAATCCACCTCCAATCGAAAGTCCTCCATGCTTCAAGGACAAACCCTATCGCATTCTACGTCCTAGCTCGCACACAAGTGCCTCTACCACTTTCTGAGAATACAAGGAAAACAATAACTAGTGGAGGAGAGAATCATATATATGAAAGAAATTCTAAACGTATCAACGAGAATAAAGAAAGTAAAGTGAATGAAGGAATGTTGTCATCAGACAATAAATCTTCAGCATCACAAGATTCCTTACATTCTAGCATGAGTCAGGGTTCTATCAAATGTGTGATCATGATTAGTGCAAACAAAATATCTCTGTGATAATTCGAAATCATGAACAAATTCAGGTCAATAGTGTGGAGCAAATGCTCATATCACATATCCACTATCATGAGATGAATAAAAACAGCATTGAATATTAGTCAACGAATGCACCAAACATTTAGCGGGCCCATCAAGAACGACAGTAGAACTGGCGACACATGCCAGGGAATACAATCTTGGACGAAGACTGATGAAAATGAGTGGAGTGATACAATGAATGAATGAATATTAGAGTTTTAAGGCGCATCGACAGCGAGGTCATTTAGCGCCTGTCGAAAAAAGTTGCTGAACAAAAGGTGAGAAGTGTGATATAAAGGTGGAAGTGGAATTTAGATGAGAACACTTTGATATATTTAACTAAGACTAAACTATGTCTAAAGACGTTATACACTAATTTGTTAAAACCGAACATGTGTGTGCTGTAAAGGGTCACACCCATGGGACTAGAATGAGAACGTTTTGTTACTTGTTCTCAGTTCAAACTCGCACTCAAATGAGAGAGGAGGAACGACAAACCATACTAAATGTGTTGAAATATGGTTAGGTTTAAAATATTCCTGATGTCTATCCCAAGAGATCGACATCGACTAGATCGTTTCCCTATAGACTATGATTTGAACTAATTCAAACCAACTATCATCTAAACTAACTATTTACTGAACCAAAGTTGACTAGATTATGAATATCGCATGCTCCGGTGTTAATGGCCGGAACAAGCGACGTAGCAACACAAATAAATAACATATAACACATAAACACAATAATTATTATTACGACTCATATCAAGTTAAAAAGTTGTGACTCTTTTAAAAACACCAACAGACAATCAACAGCCTTTTGATCGTCACCTAGGATCAATGACAGGTCCTCCGGCATGCGCAAACGCCGGCGCAGATCCCGGAACCTGTCACAGTCGATCAGCAGGTGACGAACAGTGAGTGGCTCCAGGCACTCCTCACATTCAGGCTGTTCCTCACCCCCAAGGAGGAACCCATGTGTAATCTTTGTATGTCCTAGGCGCAAGCGCGACAATACAACTTCTTCTCTTCGGACTGATCTACATGAGGTGTGCCATGGACAGATTGATGGTTTGATTGATCTCAATTTATTGAGAACACTTTCTTCATTCCAGGAGTTTTGCCAGGTGCCCTTCACAATCTGTTTGAACGCATTTTTCAGATCTGCTGTCGGAACGTACGGGTAGTCGGTTCGGGAACGTAGAGTAGCTTCTTTCGCTGCCTGGTCTGCCTCCTCATTACCAACAATTCCAGCATGGCCAGGGATCCAACAGAAGACCACTTTAGTTCCGCGAGAATCAAGATAAAAAAGGAGTGATTGAATTTTCTGTACAAGTTTTTGGGTTGGGAAGAAGACAGAAAGGGCTTGTATTGAGCTCAAAGAGTCGGAGCAGATCATAAAATGATGATCTCCACTTCCTTTCACATACACGAGAGCTTGGTGAATGGCGAAAAGTTCAGCAGTGAAGACACTGCAGAATTGACTAAGTTTAAAACCTACGCGAGTAAAATCAACTACATAAGCACATCCAACCGCTTCGTTCAATTTAGATCCGTCCGTGTAGATAAAAATATACTCTCTGAAAGAGTCACGCAATGCATAGAAATACTGCTGGTACACAGATGAAGGGGTAGAAGCTTTGACGTGTTGCGCCAATTGCGTCAGACAGACTGGCTGTGGCACGAGCCAAGGAGCAACGACACTGATGCTCGTATTCTGAGTGTTTGGGAGTTCAAAGCGGTATCGGTCCAGGAGCTCGCTGGCACGTATACCGAGAGGTCTTGTTGCCTTATCGCGCGTATCGTAGATTCTCTTATAACTAGGGTGGAACACTTTATTGTACGTAGGGTGCAATGCCATACCACTAAGACTTGACAGGTAGCTACACAGCAGATAGTTCCTCCTGATCTCTAATGGCGGCTCTCCTGATTCACAGTATAAGCTGACTACAGGGCTTGTGCGAAACGCTCCTGTAGACAGTCTAATTCCTGTGTTGTGTATGGTGTTGATAGTTTTCAGGTATGATGGTCTAGCAGATGCATAGACTATGCATCCATAGTCTAGCCTGGATCGAATGAGAGATCTATAGAGCCTAAGCATAGTTATCCGATCAGCACCCCATGATGTTCCACCAAGTATCTTCAGAATGTTCAGTGATTTCCCACATTTACGCTTTAGTGCTTGTAGGTGTGCCTTCCAGTTGAGCTTCTTGTCAAACGTCATACCCAGGAACTTGACGGTTTCAGAAACAGTGAGGTCAGCACCACCAAGTTTCAAGACAGGTTGTTGGTGAAGCCCTCTCATGCGATGAAAATCAATGCAATTTGTTTTGCTTGGAGAAAACCTGAAGCCGGTTTCATCGGCCCATGTTTCCAAGTGTGTTAATGTCAGTTGGAGCTGACGCTCAGCTGTGCGGAGATTTGCAGATTTATAAAAAATGGCTAAATCATCCACAAAAAGTGAACAACTGACAGGTCTTTTGATGCACGAGGTTATACTGTTCATAGCAATGAGGAAGAGGGTGCAACTCAGAACAGAGCCTTGTGGGACTCCATTCTCTTGAATATGGGAAGACGACACAGTGTTGGCGTAGCGAACTCTAAAACTTCTATTCGACATGAAATTTGAAACGAAGATAGGTAAATGACCTCTGAATCCCCACTCATGCAATGTTCTCAGGATACCGTATCTCCACGTCGTATCATAGGCCTTATCAAGATCGAAAAAGACAGCAACAAGATGTTGTTTGGATATGAATGAATCTTGTATGAGAGCTTCCAAGTATACGAGATGGTCCATGGTCGAGCGATTTCGACGAAAGCCAGACTGCTCTGTAGTGATGAGACCTCTCGATTCCAGGGTCCACATCAGTCGCCTATTAATTATTCTTTCTAGAATTTTGCAGAGGCAGCTTGTGAGGGATATGGGTCGATAGCTTTCTACTCTATGCCGATCCTTTCCTGGTTTCGGTATGGCTACAGTTATGGATTCTAGCCAAGAAGAGGGGAAATCATCTCCTAAAAATATATTGTTAAGAAAGCTTAAAATATACTCTGTTGCATGAGCAGAGAGTGCTTTTAGCATCTTATTATGGACTAAATCAGGCCCCGGCGCGGTATCTCTCGACTCCTGTATTGCCGACGTTAGTTCCCATAATGTAAGAGGCTGGTTGTAATTCTCATCGACTCCAGAGGCAAAATTTAAAATTTTTCGTTCCTCCGCAGCCTTAGTTCTCAGAAAAACGGCAGAATAATGGGCTGAGCTCGAGACATTCTCCATATGTTGTGCGAGTGCTTCTACTATAATATCATGTGATGTTTCGATGTTATTTCCAATCAAGAGACCAGGTATGTAAGGATGGGTGCATTTACCTGAGATCTTCTTCACTTTGTCCCAAACTTTGGAAGCAGGTGTGCGGTGATTAATTGTAGAAACATACATTTCCCATGATGATTTGCGAGCTTGCCTAATAATGTATCGAGCTTTCGCTCTGAGTCTACGGAAGGCACTCAGGTTCATCTGAGTCGGGTGTTTGTTGAAAATCCTCAATGCTCTTTTCCTTTTCGTTATTGCCTGGCCACACTCTTCGTTCCACCAAGGAACTGGAGTACGACCAGGTCTACCAGATGTCATAGGTATTGTTTCTTCAGCGGCGCGAATAATGGTGTCTGTGACATATGCCACCTGTTGTTGTATGTCAGTGAAAGCTTTGTCGCCTTGAAAGACGACAAGCTCTCTAAAACGACACCAGTCGGCACGCTGAAGTTTCCATTTCTTATGTCTAAGATGTTCACCATGGATGAAAGATGCATTTAAAAGGATGGGAAAATGATCACTTCCACAAAGATCGTCGTGCACCTTCCATTCGAAAGTTAGTGAAATAGAAGGTGAGCAAGCGGCGAGATCGATCATCGAGGAGGTACCATGAGCTGTACTAAAATGAGTTGCAGCACCAGTATTTAAAAGAACCATGTTGTTACAAGTTAAAATATTCTCTACAAGGGATCCTCTAGTGTCAGTCTGCTCACTGCCCCACAATGTGTTGTGAGCATTGAAGTCTCCAGCAAATAAAACAGGTGGTGGAAGTTGGGCAATAAGATCATTAATATCGTGAATTAAAATCCTGTCTGTTGGCGGAAGATAAAGGCTGCATACTGTTGTTGGGCTAGGCAGGGTCACTCGGACAGCCACTGCCTGCAGAGGCGTCCGTAAGGTTAGTTCCTCTGCATAGCAGCTGTCATGGACGGCAAGCGCCACTCCTCCACTAGCCCGTTCACATTCAGTTTTATCTTTACGAAATAATGAATAACCTTTTAAAATATGTGAGTCGTTGGGTTTAAAATGGGTCTCTTGTAGAATAATACATGTGGGATTAAAATTCGAAATAAGTATACGAATTTCCTCGATGTGTGCTCTAAACCCGTTGCAGTTCCACTGCAACAAGGCCATTATCACTGTTCACTTCTACTCTCTTGATGGGATTTCCTGAGGCTAGCTCAGGAAATACCAACTACCTTTTGAGGTATGAGGTTTTACCCACAGGAGGTTTATCGGGAGAGCCGAGCGTCGCGGCTACATCCATTGAGGCCTTAGAGGTAGCCTCTCTACCTCTTCCACGTTTCTTATCAGCTTTCACTTTCTGATCAGCGTGACATCAGCTTCACTGCCTGACGCAGATGGTTCAGTAGTGTTATTTATAGGATGCTCTATAGCTGTTTCCATTGATTCAACAGTTATAGTAGCAGCTTCCGAAGCAAATTTCTTCTGAATCATTGATATGAGGTGATCGATTTTGGTTTGCATAGTGTCCATCTTCTTATTCTGTTCAGCTATCGTCTCTTCCAGAACTTTCTGAGAAGCAAGAAGACGTTTATTCTCTTCCCTCAACGCAAGGAGCTCCGTTGGCTGCTGAGGTGTAGTTGCAGGAGCTACGACTTGAGCGAAGGTTGAGGTCAGATTGTTCGCTGGATATAGATCTCTGTATTTCAATCGAGCTTGCGTGTACGAGAGTTTATGCACTGTCCTTATTTCGGAGATCTTCTTTTCTTCGGACCACTTCTTGCAGTCCCTGGACGATGCCGCGTGTTCACCACTGCAGTTAATGCAGCGGAGTTTGGACACGCAGGACTCTGTGCTGTGATCGTCCAGACCGCAATTAGGGCAGGTTGGTTTCCCTTTACAATATAACCTCGTATGACCGTATCTTTGGCAGTTCAGGCATCTGATAGGGTTCGGAATGTATGGGCGTACTTTCAACGAGTGGTAACCAGCCAATATCTGAGTGGGAATTTCTGAAGAGGAAAAGGTAAGAATCAAAGTTGCTGTATCTTCCTCCTTACCGTTTAATCGTCGCGTTATTCTATACACATCAGTCACATTCTGACTTCCTAGCTCAGATTGGATTTCCTCAACGGCACAACACATCAGGTCATTACAAGTCACAACCCCCTTCGATGAATTGAGAGAGGGATGTGAAGTGACTTTCACAGCACACAGGTTCACGAAATCGGTGGTTTTCAACAAAATGTCGGATTGAATGCTATTGGCAGTTTCAACAAGCAACACGGTCTGATCTTTAATTTTGGAAATATTCCGAACGGATCCAGCTAAACCGGAAATGGCCTTTTCAATACCGAAGGGAGAAACTTTTCGAAAAGATTTGTCACCGTCGCACCGTTCAATTAATAGAAACCTGGGACTCATGACTTTACTTGCAGTTCTGTTGGAATGCATGAAAGGTAGAATTTGATCTCTGCTGATTGGATCAGCTAATAAAGGTCGGGGTCTTTTCTTTGAGTGGGATGGTTGGTCCCTGTTCATTGGGGGGGAGAGATTGGGGTTTGAATTTGATGATTTCATGTTGGTCCCACGAGAAGCTAGGGAAATAAAAGTCCACTCGCACAGAGCCCCGCATGTGAAAGTAAGGTTACATTAAAACTGGAGGTCACCAGGTATCCAGAGTTCATCGTTTGAGACTACATCAACCTGTAGCCATTCATCCCTTCGGCACGATTGTTTCCACCTTGGGATTAGGTTGGTGCATGTCCATGGTTGATGCTTGGTCGTCAATAAGGCATGGAATCATGTCATGTTCATAGCCATGGTTGTCAACAGTCGTGGGCGTTCTAAGCGTGCAGAGGAAGCCGGCAGAAAGAGAGAGGTAGAAAGAAGAAGAAAGGTGAGAAGGAAGATAAAGGTGAGAGAAGAACGAGAACAGGATAAGACCAGCATGAAAATAGGAGTGAGGGAAGAAAAAGGGCTCGGTGCTCCCTCTATACACTCCGGTCACCAAAGTGGAACCCACTCGACCGACGGTTCGAACTTGGTCTGGACCCTCACTCCAGACCTAATCGCCATGGGTGACCCTGCTGGGAGCAAGTGAATTGCTCCCGACGATATAGCCCCAGAGATCACGGGGCCACGCAAGCCCCCACACCACGTCAAGGTGTCGAACCTTCGCGGGGGGAAGTGATACAAGAATATCATGAAGAGACGTTGGAGATCACAAATGAGACACTCTATACAATAAAAACGCATATTGCGATTTGAAATGGCTCATTTTCTTACTCCCGATGTGAGAGTACTATTTCATCCGAGAAATATAATGATTAACATGAATTGTCTTCATCAAGAAGGTGTAACGGTGAACAGAATATTTCTGTGAGGGATAAATCTTCTCGCCGAATCATCAACATAATATCCGAGGGATTATAACTCCGAATGAATTATGCGATGCCAAACTCTGGGACTGTAATTGCATCTCACAAACCAACACAATGATTCATTGTTGTACTGGAACATGATTTCTCTGAGCTGGGATGACTTGCAGGATATCTAGAGCTATATAGGTATATGCGAGCAGAGTGTGAACTCATGAATACTGAGGGAATGAAACATGAGGATGACCGTGGATGAGAGTTGAAGATGGGAGAAGAGGAAGGATGCTTGGAGAGAAACACATGATGATAAGGATTCATAATCACGGATGAATCAAGTTTAATTCGTCAAGAGAATAACAATTGAGTTTTAATTGATCATTAACATTAAGTATGATGTAACTTAATTTTTGACACCTCACTATTCGAATGATGAATTCAGAAGCCATTATCTCTCTCTCTCTCTCTCACTTGGCAGCATTGAGTTCTTCGTCGACGTACTCTTCAGCATCCACCGGGCCCGGCCAGTGCTTGTACTTGGCGACGACGACCGCCAGCAGCACACAGTCACCACACATCAGCCCCGTGAAGAAGACGTAGTAGTAGAGCTGGAGCAAGGAAACACCAGGATCACATACTATACAAGCAGAGACACATCAGCCCCGTGAAGAAGACGTCCTAGTAGAGCTGGAGCAAGGAAACACCAGGATCACATACTATACAAGCAGAGACACATCAGCCCCGTGGAGAAGACGTCCTAGAAGAGCTGGAGCAAGGAAACATCAGGATCATATACTATACAAGCAGAGACACATCAGCCCCATGAAGAAGACGTCCTAGTAGAGCTGGAGCAAGGCAACACCAGGATCACATACTATACAAGCAGAGACACATCAACCCCATGAAGAAGACGTCCTAGTAGAGCTGGAGCAAGGCAACACCAGGATCACATACTATACAAGCAGAGACACATCAGCCCCATGAAGAAGACGTCCTAGTAGAGCTGGAGCAAGGCAACACCAGGATCACATACTATACAAGCAGAGACACATCAGCCCCATGAAGAAGACGTCCTAGTAGAGCTGGAGCAAGGAAACATCAGGATCATATACTATACAAGCAGACACATCAGCCCCATGAAGAAGACATCCTAGTAGAGCTGGAGCAAGGAAACACCAGGATCACATACTATACAAGCAGAGACACATCAGCCCCATGAAGAAGACGTCCTAGTAGAGCTGGAGCAAGGCAACACCAGGATCACATACTATACAAGCAGAGACACATCAGCCCCATGAAGAAGACGTCCTAGTAGAGCTGGAGCAAGGAAACACCAGGATCACATACTATACAAGCAGAGACACATCAGCCCCATGAAGAAGACGTCCTAGTAGAGCTGGAGCAAGGAAACATCAGGATCATATACTATACAAGCAAAGACACATCAGCCCCGTGAAGAAGACGTCCTAGTAGAGCTGGAGCAAGGAAACATCAGCATCATATACTATACAAGCAGAGACACATCAGCCCCATGAAGAAGACGTCCTAGTAGAGCTGGAGCAAGGCAACACCAGGATCACATACTATACAAGCAGAGACACATCAGCCCCATGAAGAAGACGTCCTAGTAGAGCTGGAGCAAGGCAACACCAGGATCACATACTATACAAGCAGAGACACATCAGCCCCATGAAGGAGACGTCCTAGTAGAGCTGGAGCAAGGAAACATCAGGATCATATACTATACAAGCAGAGACACATCAGCCCCATGAAGAAGACGTAGTAGTAGAGCTGGAGCAAGGAAACATCAGGATCATATACTATACAAGCAGAGACACATCAGCCCCGTGAAGAAGACGTCCTAGTAGAGCTGGAGCAAGGAAACACCAGGATCATATACTATACAAGCAGACACATCAGCCCCGTGAAGAAGACGTAATAGTAGAGCTGGAGCAAGGAAACATCAGGATCACATACTATACAAGCAGAGACACATCAGCCCCGTGAAGAAGACGTCCTAGTAGATCTGGAGCAAGGAAACATCAGGATCATATACTATAAAAGCAGAGACACATCAGCCCCGTGAAGAAGACGTCCTAGTAGAGCTGGAGCAAGGAAACATCAGGATCATATACTATACAAGCAGACACATCAGCCCCGTGAAGGAGACGTCCTAGTAGAGCTGGAGCAAGGAAACATCAGGATCATATACGATACAAGCAGAGACACATCAGCCCCGTGAAGAAGACGTCCTAGTAGAGCTGGAGCAAGGAAACATCAGGATCATATACTATACAAGCAGACACATCATCCCCGTGAAGAAGACGTAGTAGTAGAGCTGGAGCAAGGAAACATCAGGATCATATACTATACAAGCAGAGACACATCAGCCCCGTGAAGAAGACGTCCTAGTAGAGCTGGAGCAAGGAAACATCAGGATCATATACTATACAAGCAGACACATCATCCCCGTGAAGAAGACGTAGTAGTAGAGCTGGAGCAAGGAAACATCAGGATCATATACTATACAAGCAGAGACACATCAGCCCCGTGAAGAAGACGTCCTAGTGGAGCTGGAGCAAGGAAACACCAGGATCATATACGATACAAGCAGAGACACATCAGCCCCGTGAAGAAGACGTCCTAGTAGAGCTGGAGAAGGAAACATCAGGATCACATACTATACAAGCAGAGACTCATCAGCCCCGTGAAGAAGACGTCCTAGTAGAGCTGGAGCAAGGCAACACCAGGATCACATACTATACAAGCAGAGACACATCAGCCCCGTGAAGAAGACGTCCTAGTAGAGCTGGAGCAAGGAAACATCAGGATCATATACTATACAAGCAGAGACACATCAGCCCCATGAAGAAGACGTCCTAGTAGAGCTGGAGCAAGGCAACACCAGGATCACATACTATACAAGCAGAGACACATCAGCCCCATGAAGAAGACGTCCTAGTAGAGCTGGAGCGAGGAAACATCAGGATCATATACTATACAAGCAGAGACACATCAGCCCCATGAAGAAGACGTAGTAGTAGAGCTGGAGCAAGGAAACACCAGGATCACATACTATACAAGCAGAGACACATCATCCCCATGAAGAAGACGTCCTAGAAGAGCTGGAGCAAGGAAACATCAGGATCATATACGATACAAGCAGAGACACATCAGCCCCATGAAGAAGACGTCCTAGTAGAGCTGGAGCAAGGAAACATCAGGATCACATACTATACAAGCAGAGATACATCAGCCCCATGAAGAAGACGTCCTAGTAGAGCTGGAGCAAGGAAACACCAGGATCACATACTATACAAGCAGAGACACATCAGCCCCGTGAAGAAGACGTCCTAGTAGAGCTGGAGCAAGGCAACACCAGGATCACATACTATACAAGCAGAGACACATCAGCCCCGTGAAGAAGACGTAGTAGTAGAGCTGGAGCAAGGAAACACCAGGATCACATACTATACAAGCAGAGACACATCAGCCCCATGAAGAAGACGTCCTAGTAGAGCTGGAGCAAGGCAACACCAGGATCACATACTATACAAGCAGAGACACATCAGCCCCGTGAAGAAGACGTAGTAGTAGAGCTGGAGCAAGGAAACATCAGGATCATATACTATACAAGCAGACACATCAGCCCCGTGAAGAAGACGTCCTAGTAGAGCTGGAGCAAGGAAACACCAGGATCACATACTATACAAGCAGAGACACATCAGCCCCATGAAGAAGACGTCCTAGTAGAGCTGGAGCAAGGCAACACCAGGATCACATACTATACAAGCAGAGATACATCAGCCCCATGAAGAAGACGTCCTAGTAGAGCTGGAGCAAGGAAACACCAGGATCACATACTATACAAGCAGAGACACATCAGCCCCGTGAAGAAGACGTCCTAGTAGAGCTGGAGCAAGGCAACACCAGGATCACATACTATACAAGCAGAGACACATCAGCCCCGTGAAGAAGACGTAGTAGTAGAGCTGGAGCAAGGAAACACCAGGATCACATACTATACAAGCAGAGACACATCAGCCCCATGAAGAAGACGTCCTAGTAGAGCTGGAGCAAGGCAACACCAGGATCACATACTATACAAGCAGAGACACATCAGCCCCGTGAAGAAGACGTAGTAGTAGAGCTGGAGCAAGGAAACATCAGGATCATATACTATACAAGCAGACACATCAGCCCCGTGAAGAAGACGTCCTAGTAGAGCTGGAGCAAGGAAACACCAGGATCACATACTATACAAGCAGAGACACATCAGCCCCGTGAAGAAGACGTCCTAGTAGAGCTGGAGCAAGGAAACATCAGGATCACATACTATACAAGCAGAGACACATCAGCCCCATGAAGAAGACGTCCTAGTAGAGCTGGAGCAAGGCAACACCAGGATCACATACTATACAAGCAGAGACACATCAGCCCCATGAAGAAGACGTCCTAGTAGAGCTGGAGCAAGGAAACATCAGGATCACATACTATACAAGCAGAGACACATCAGCCCCATGAAGAAGACGTCCTAGTAGAGCTGGAGCAAGGCAACACCAGGATCACATACTATACAAGCAGAGACACATCAGCCCCATGAAGAAGACGTCCTAGTAGAGCTGGAGCAAGGAAACATCAGGATCACATACTATACAAGCAGAGACACATCAGCCCCATGAAGAAGACGTCCTAGTAGAGCTGGAGCAAGGCAACACTAGGATCACATACTATACAAGCAGAGACACATCAGCCCCGTGAAGAAGACGTCCTAGTAGAGCTGGAGCAAGGAAACATCAGGATCACATACCATACAAGCAGAGACACATCAGCCCCATGAAGAAGACGTCCTAGTAGAGCTGGAGCAAGGCAACACCAGGATCACATACTATACAAGCAGAGACACATCAGCCCCATGAAGAAGACGTCCTAGTAGAGCTGGAGCAAGGAAACATCAGGATCACATACTATACAAGCAGAGACACATCAGCCCCATGAAGAAGACGTCCTAGTAGAGCTGGAGCAAGGCAACACCAGGATCACATACTATACAAGCAGAGACACATCAGCCCCATGAAGAAGACGTCCTAGTAGAGCTGGAGCAAGGAAACATCAGGATCACATACTATACAAGCAGAGACACATCAGCCCCATGAAGAAGACGTCCTAGTAGAGCTGGAGCAAGGCAACACCAGGACCACATACTATACAAGCAGAGACACATCAGCCTCATGAAGAAGACGTAGTAGTAGAGCTGGAGCAAGGAAACATCAGGATCACATACTATACAAGCAGAGACACATCAGCCCCATGAAGAAGACGTCCTGGTAGAGCTGGAGCAAGGCAACACCAGGATCACATACTATACAAGCAGAGACACATCAGCCCCATGAAGAAGACGTAATAGTAGAGCTGGAGCAAGGCAACACCAGGATCACATACTATACAAGCAGAGACACATCAGCCCCATGAAGAAGACGTAGTAGTAGAGCTCGAGCAAGGAAACATCAGGATCATATACTATACAAGCAGAGACACATCAGCCCCGTGAAGAAGACGTCCTAGTAGAGCTGGAGCAAGGAAACATCAGGATCACATACTATACAAGCAGAGACACATCAGCCCCATGAAGAAGACGTCCTAGTAGAGCTGGAGCAAGGAAACATCAGGATCACATACTATACAAGCAGAGACACATCAGCCCCATGAAGAAGACGTCCCAGTAGAGCTGGAGCAAGGCAACACCAGGATCACATACTATACAAGCAGAGACACATCAGCCCCATGAAGAAGACGTCCTAGTAGAGCTGGAGCAAGGAAACATCAGGATCACATACTATACGAGCAGAGACACATCAGCCCCGTGAAGAAGACGTCCTAGTAGAGCTGGAGCAAGGCAACACCAGGATCACATACTATACAAGCAGAGACACATCAGCCCCATGAAGACGTCCTATTAGAGCTGGAGCAAGGCAACACCAGGATCACATACTATACAAGCAGAGACACATCAGCCCCGTGAAGAAGACGTAATAGTAGAGCTGGAGCAAGGAAACATCAGGATCACATACTATACAAGCAGAGACACATCAGCCCCATGAAGAAGACGTAGTAGTAGAGCTGGAGCAAGGAAACATCAGGATCACATACTATACAAGCAGAGACACATCAGCCCCGTGAAGAAGACGTCCTAGTAGAGCTGGAGCAAGGAAACACCAGGATCACAAACTTTACAAGCAGAGACACATCAGCCCCGTGAAGAAGACGTAGTAGTAGAGCTGGAGCAAGGAAACATCAGGATCACATACTATACAAGCAGAGACACATCAGCCCCGTGAAGAAGACGTCCTAGTAGAGCTGGAGCAAGGAAACACCAGGATCACAAACTTTACAAGCAGAGACACATCAGCCCCGTGAAGAAGACGTAGTAGTAGAGCTGGAGCAAGGAAACACCAGGATCACATACTATGCAAGCAGAGACACATCAGCCCCATGAAGAAGACGTAGTAGTAGAGCTGGAGCAAAGAAACACCAGGATCACATACTATACAAGCAGAGACACATCAGCCCCGTGAAGAAGACGTAGTAGTAGAGCTGGAGCAAGGAAACACCAGGATCACATACTACACAAGCAGAGACACATCAGCCCCGTGAAGAAGACGTAGTAGTAGAGCTGGAGCAAGGAAACATCAGGATCACATACTATACAAGCAGAGACACATCAGCCCCGTGAACAAGACGTCCTAGTAGAGCTGGAGCAAGGAAACATCAGGATCACATACTATACAAGCAGAGACACATCAGCCCCGTGAAGAAGACGTAGTAGTAGAGCTGGAGCAAGGAACATCAGGATCATATACTATACAAGCAGAGACACATCAGCCCCATGAAGAAGACGTCCTAGTAGAGCTGGAGCAAGGAAACATCAGGATCACATACTATACAAGCAGAGACACATCAGCCCCGTGGAGAAGACGTCCTAGTAGAGCTGGAGCAAGGAAACACCAGGATCACATACTATACAAGCAGAGACACATCAGCCCCATGAAGAAGACGTCCTAGTAGAGCTGGAGCAAGGAAACACCAGGATCACATACTATACAAGCAGAGACACATCAGCCCCATGAAGAAGACGTAGTAGTAGAGCTGGAGCAAGGAAACATCAGGATCACATACTATACAAGCAGAGACACATCAGCCCCATGAAGAAGACGTCCTAGTAGAGCTGGAGCAAGGAAACATCAGGATCACATACTATACAAGCAGAGACACATCAGCCCCATGAAGAAGACGTAGTAGTAGAGCTGGAGCAAGGAAACACCAGGATCACATACTATACAAGCAGAGACACATCAGCCCCATGAAGAAGACGTAGTAGTGGAGCTGGAGCAAGGAAACATCAGGATCACATACTATACAAGCAGAGACACATCAGCCCCATGAAGAAGACGTCCTAGTAGAGCTGGAGCAAGGAAACACCAGGATCACATACTATACAAGCAGAGACACATCAGCCCCATGAAGAAGACGTCCTAGTAGAGCTGGAGCAAGGAAACACCAGGATCACATACTATACAAGCAGAGACACATCAGCCCCGTGAAGAAGACGTAGTAGTAGAGCTGGAGCAAGGAAACATCAGGATCATATACTATACAAGCAGAGACACATCAGCCCCATGAAGAAGACGTCCTAGTAGAGCTGGAGCAAGGAAACATCAGGATCACATACTATACAAGCAGAGACACATCAGCCCCGTGAAGAAGACGTAATAGTAGAGCTGGAGCAAGGAAACATCAGGATCACATACTATACAAGCAGACACATCAGCCCCATGAAGAAGACGTAGTAGTAGAGCTGGAGCAAGGAAACATCAGGATCACATACTATACAAGCAGAGACACATCAGCCCCATGAAGAAGACGTCCTAGTAGAGCTTGAGCAAGGAAACACCAGGATCATATACTATACAAGCAGAGACACATCAGCCCCATGAAGAAGACGTCCTAGTAGAGCTGTAGCAAGGAAACATCAGGATCACATACTATACAAGCAGACACATCAGCCCCGTGAAGAAGACGTCCCAGTAGAGCTGGAGCAAGGAAACATCAGGATCACATACTATACAAGCAGAGACACATCAGCCCCATGAAGAAGACGTCCTAGAAGAGCTAGAGCAAGGCAACACCAGGATCATATACTATACAAGCAGAGACACATCAGCCCCATGAAGAAGACGTCCTAGTAGAGCTGGAGCAAGGAAACATCAGGATCACATACTATACAAGCAGAGACACATCAGCCCCGTGAAGAAGACGTAGTAGTAGAGCTGGAGCAAGGAAACACCAGGATCATATACTATACAAGCAGAGACACATCAGCCCCGTGAAGAAGACGTCCTAGTAGAGCTGGAGCAAGGAAACATCAGGATCACATACTATACAAGCAGGGACACATCAGCCCCGTGAAGAAGACGTCCTAGTAGAGCTGGAGCAAGGAAACATCAGGATCACATACTATACAAGCAGAGACACATCAGCCTCGTGAAGAAGACGTCCTAGTAGAGCTGGAGCAAGGAAACATTAGGATCACATACTATACAAGCAGAGACACATCAGCCCCATGAAGAAGACGTCCTAGTAGAGCTGGAGCAAGGAAACACCAGGATCACATACTATACAAGCAGAGACACATCAGCCCCATGAAGAAGACGTCCTAGTAGAGCTGGAGCAAGGAAACACCAGGATCACATACTATACAAGCAGAGACACATCAGCCCCGTGAAGAAGACGTAGTAGTAGAGCTGGAGCAAGGAAACATCAGGATCATATACTATACAAGCAGAGACACATCAGCCCCATGAAGAAGACGTCCTAGTAGAGCTGGAGCAAGGAAACATCAGGATCACATACTATACAAGCAGAGACACATCAGCCCCATGAAGAAGACGTAGTAGTAGAGCTGGAGCAAGGAAACATCAGGATCACATACTATACAAGCAGAGACACATCAGCCCCGTGAAGAAGACGTAGTAGTAGAGCTGGAATAAGGAAACATCAGGATCATATACTATACAAGCAGAGACACATCAGCCCCGTGAAGAAGACGTCCTAGTAGAGCTGGAGCAAGGAAACATCAGGATCA
Source organism: Brachyptera risi (assembly GCA_964007535.1). Classification (NCBI taxonomy): domain Eukaryota; kingdom Metazoa; phylum Arthropoda; class Insecta; order Plecoptera; family Taeniopterygidae; genus Brachyptera; species Brachyptera risi. Next base: position 350,876 of record OZ023336.1, read on the forward strand.
CATACTATACAAGCAGAGACACATCAGCCCCGTGAAGAAGACGTAGTAGTAGAGCTGGACCAAGGAAACATCAGGATCATATACTATACAAGCAGAGACACATCAGCCCCGTGAAGAAGACGTCCGAGTAGAGCTGGAGCAAGGAAACATCAGGATAACATACTATACAAGCAGAGACACATCAGCCCCGTGAAGAAGACGTAATAGTAGAGCTGGAGCAAGGAAACATCAGGATCACATACTATACAAGCAGACACATCAGCCCCATGAAGTAGACGTAGTAGTAGAGCTGGAGCAAGGAAACATCAGGATCACATACTATACAAGCAGAGACACATCAGCCCCATAAAGAAGACGTCCTAGTAGAGCTGGAGCAAGGAAACACCAGGATCATATACTATACAAGCAGAGACACATCAGCCCCATGAAGAAGACGTCCTAGTAGAGCTGTAGCAAGGAAACATCAGGATCACATACTATACAAGCAGACACATCAGCCCCGTGAAGAAGACGTCCTAGTAGAGCTGGAGCAAGGAAACATCAGGATCACATACTATACAAGCAGAGACACATCAGCCCCATGAAGAAGACGTCCTAGAAGAGCTAGAGCAAGGCAACACCAGGATCATATACTATACAAGCAGAGACACATCAGCCCCATGAAGAAGACGTCCTAGTAGAGCTGGAGCAAGAAAACATCAGGATCACATACTATACAAGCAGAGACACATCAGCCCCGTGAAGAAGACGTAGTAGTAGAGCTGGAGCAAGGAAACACCAGGATCATATACTATACAAGCAGAGACACATCAGCCCCGTGAAGAAGACGTCCTAGTAGAGCTGGAGCAGGGAAACATCAGGATCACATACTATACAAGCAGGGACACATCAGCCCCGTGAAGAAGACGTCCTAGTAGAGCTGGAGCAAGGAAACATCAGGATCACATACTATACAAGCAGAGACACATCAGCCTCGTGAAGAAGACGTCCTAGTAGAGCTGGAGCAAGGAAACATCAGGATCACATACTATACAAGCAGAGACACATCAGCCCCGTGAAGAAGACGTCCTAGTAGAGCTGGAGCAAGGAAACATCAGGATCACATACTATACAAGCAGAGACACATCAGCCCCGTGAAGAAGACGTCCTAGTAGAGCTGGAGCAAGGAAACATCATGATCACATACTATACAAGCAGAGACACATCAGCCCCGTGAAGAAGACGTCCTAGTAGAGCTGGAGCAAGGAAACATCAGGATCACATACTATACAAGCAGAGACACATCAGCCCCATGAAGAAGACGTCCTAGTAGAGCTGGAGCAAGGAAACACCAGGATCACATACTATACAAGCAGAGACACATCAGCCCCGTGAAGAAGACGTCCTATTAGAGCTGGAGCAAGGCAACACCAGGATCACATACTATACAAGCAGAGACACATCAGCCCCGTGAAGAAGACGTAGTAGTAGAGCTGGAGCAAGGAAACACCAGGATCACATACTATACAAGCAGAGACACATCAGCCCCATGAAGAAGACGTCCTAGTAGAGCTGGAGCAAGGCAACACCAGGATCACATACTATACAAGCAGAGACACATCAGCTCCGTGAAGAAGACGTAGTAGTAGAGCTGGAGCAAGGAAACATCAGGATCATATACTATACAAGCAGACACATCAGCCCCGTGAAGAAGACGTCCTAGTAGAGCTGGAGCAAGGAAACACCAGGATCACATACTATACAAGCAGAGACACATCAGCCCCATGAAGAAGACGTCCTAGTAGAGCTGGTGCAAGGCAACACCAGGATCACATACTATACAAGCAGAGACACATCAGCCCCATGAAGAAGACGTCCTAGTAGAGCTGGAGCAAGGAAACATCAGGATCATATACTATACAAGCAGAGACACATCAGCCCCATGAAGAAGACGTAGTAGTGGAGCTGGAGCAAGGAAACATCAGGATCATATACTATACAAGCAGAGACACATCAGCCCCATGAAGAAGACGTCCTAGTAGAGCTGGAGCGAGGAAACACCAGGATCATATACTATACAAGCGGAGACACATCAGCCCCATGAAGAAGACGTCCTAGTAGAGCTGGAGCAAGGAAACATCAGGATCACATACTATACAAGCAGAGACACATCAGCCCCATGAAGAAGACGTCCTAGTAGAGCTGGAGCAAGGAAACATCAGGATCACATACTATTCAAGCAGAGACACATCAGCCCCATGAAGAAGACGTAGTAGTAGAGCTGGAGCAAGGAAACATCAGGATCACATACTATACAAGCAGAGACACATCAGCCCCCTGAAGAAGACGTAGTAGTAGAGCTGGAGCAAGGAAACATCAGGATCACATACTATACAAGCAGAGAAACATCAGCCCCGTGAAGAATACGTCCTAGTAGAGCTGGAGCAAGGAAACACCAGGATCACATACTATACAAGCAGAGACACATCAGCCTCATGAAGAAGACGTCCTAGTGGAGCTGGAGCAAGGAAACACCAGGATCACATACTATACAAGCAGAGACACATCAGCCTCATGAAGAAGACGTCCTAGTAGAGCTGGAGCAAGGCAACACCAGGATCACATACTATACAAGAAGAGACACATCAGCCTCATGAAGAAGACGTCCTAGTAGAGCTGGAGCAAGGAAACATCAGGATCACATACTATACAAGCAGAGACACATCAGCCCCATGAAGAAGACGTCCTAGTAGAGCTGGAGCAAGGAAACACCAGGATCATATACTATACAAGCAGACACATCAGCCCCATGAAGAAGACGTCCCAGTAGAGCTGGAGCAAGGAAACATCAGGATCACATACTATACAAGCAGAGACACATCAGCCCCATGAAGAAGACGTTCTAGTAGAGCTGGAGCAAGGAAACATCAGGATCATATACTATACAAGCAGACACATCAGCCCCGTGAAGAAGACGTCCTAGTAGAGCTGGAGCAAGGAAACACCAGGATCACATACTATACAAGCAGAGACACATCAGCCCCGTGAAGAAGACGTAGTAGTAGAGCTGGAGCAAGGAAACATCAGGATCATATACTATACAAGCAGAGACACATCAGCCCCATGAAGAAGACGTCCTAGTAGAGCTGGAGCAAGGAAACATCAGGATCACACACTATACAAGCAGAGACACATCAGCCCCATGAAGAAGACGTCCTAGTAGAGCTGGAGCAAGGAAACACCAGGATCACATACTATACAAGCAGAGACACATCAGCCCCGTGAAGAAGACGTCCTAGTAGAGCTGGAGCAGGGAAACATCAGGATCATATACTATACAAGCAGAGACACATCAGCCCCATGAAGAAGACGTCCTAGTAGAGCTGGAGCAAGGAAACACCAGGATCACATACTATACAAGCAGAGACACATCAGCCCCGTGAAGAAGACGTCCTAGTAGAGCTGGAACAAGGAAACATCAGGATCACATACTATACAAGCAGAGACACATCAGCCCCGTGAAGAAGACGTAGTAGTAGAGCTGGAGCAAGGAAACATCAGGATCATATACTATACAAGCAGAGACACATCAGCCCCGTGAAGAAGACGTCCTAGTAGAGCTGGAGCAAGGAAACATCAGGATAACATACTATACAAGCAGAGACACATCAGCCCCGTGAAGAAGACGTAATAGTAGAGCTGGAGCAAGGAAACATCAGGATCACATACTATACAAGCAGACACATCAGCCCCATGAAGAAGACGTAGTAGTAGAGCTGGAGCAAGGAAACATCAGGATCACATACTATACAAGCAGACACATCAGCCCCATGAAGAAGACGTCCTAGTAGAGCTGGAGCAAGGAAACACCAGGATCATATACTATACAAGCAGAGACACATCAGCCCCATGAAGAAGACGTCCTAGTAGAGCTGTAGCAAGGAAACATCAGGATCACATACTATACAAGCAGACACATCAGCCCCGTGAAGAAAACGTCCTAGTAGAGCTGGAGCAAGGAAACATCAGGATCACATACTATACAAGCAGAGACACATCAGCCCCATGAAGAAGACGTCCTAGAAGAGCTAGAGCAAGGCAACACCAGGATCATATACTATACAAGCAGAGACACATCAGCCCCATGAAGAAGACGTCCTAGTAGAGCTGGAGCAAGGAAACATCAGGATCACATACTATACAAGCAGAGACACATCAGCCCCGTGAAGAAGACGTAGTAGTAGAGCTGGAGCAAGGAAACACCAGGATCATATACTGTACAAGCAGAGACACATCAGCCCCGTGAAGAAGACGTCCTAGTAGAGCTGGAGCAAGGAAACATCAGGATCATATACTATACAAGCAGGGACACATCAGCCCCGTGAAGAAGACGTCCTAGTAGAGCTGGAGCAAGGAAACATCAGGATCACATACTATACAAGCAGAGACACATCAGCCTCGTGAAGAAGACGTCCTAGTAGAGCTGGAGCAAGGAAACATCAGGATCACATACTATACAAGCAGAGACACATCAGCCCCGTGAAGAAGACGTCCTAGTAGAGCTGGAGCAAGGAAACATCAGGATCACATACTATACAAGCAGAGACACATCAGCCCCGTGAAGAAGACGTCCTAGTAGAGCTGGAGCAAGGAAACATCAGGATCACATACTATACAAGCAGAGACACATCAGCCCCGTGAAGAAGACGTAATAGTAGAGCTGGAGCAAGGAAACATCAGGATCACATACTATACAAGCAGAGACACATCAGCCCCATGAAGAAGACGTAGTAGTAGAGCTGGAGCAAGGAAACATCAGGATCACATACTATACAAGCAGAGACACATCAGCCCCGTGAAGAAGACGTAGTAGTAAAGCTGGAGCAAGGAAACATCAGGATCACATACTATACAAGCAGAGACACATCAGCCCCATGAAGAAGACGTCCTAGTAGAGCTGGAGCAAGGAAACATCAGGATCATATACTATACAAGCAGAGACACATCAGCCCCGTGAAGAAGACGTCCTAGTAGAGCTGGAGCAAGGAAACACCAGGATCACATACTATACAAGCAGAGACACATCAGCCTCATGAAGAAGACGTCCTAGTAGAGCTGGAGGAAGGCAACACCAGGATCACATACTATACAAGCAGAGACACATCAGCCCCATGAAGAAGACGTCCTAGTAGAGCTGGAGCAAGGAAACATCAGGATCACATACTATACAAGCAGAGACACATCAGCCCCATGAAGAAGACGTCCTAGTAGAGCTGGAGCGAGGAAACACCAGGATCATATACTATACAAGCAGACACATCAGCCCCATGAAGAAGACGTCCCAGTAGAGCTGGAGCAAGGAAACATCAGGATCACATACTATACAAGCAGAGACACATCAGCCCCATGAAGAAGACGTCCTAGTAGAGCTTGAGCAAGGAAACATCAGGATCACATACTATTCAAGCAGAGACACATCAGCCCCATGAAGAAGACGTAGTAGTAGAGCTGGAGCAAGGAAACATCAGGATCACATACTATACAAGCAGAGACACATCAGCCCCGTGAAGAAGACGTAGTAGTAGAGCTGGAGCAAGGAAACATCAGGATCACATACTATACAAGCAGAGAAACATCAGCCCCGTGAAGAATACGTCCTAGTAGAGCTGGAGCAAGGAAACACCAGGATCACATACTATACAAGCAGAGACACATCAGCCCCGTGAAGAAGACGTAGTAGTAGAGCTGGAGCAAGGGAACATCAGGATCATATACTATACAAGCAGAGACACATCAGCCCCATGAAGAAGACGACCTAGTAGAGCTGGAGCAAGGAAACATCAGGATCACATACTATACAAGCAGAGACACATCAGCCCCATGAAGAAGGCGTCCTAGTAGAGCTGGAGCAAGGAAACATCAGGATCATATACTATACAAGCAGAGACACATCAGCCCCGTGAAGAAGACGTAGTAGTAGAGCTGGAGCAAGGAAACATCAGGATCACATACTATACAAGCAGAGACACATCAGCCCCATGAAGAAGACGTCCTAGTAGAGCTGGAGCAAGGAAACACCAGGATCACATACTATACAAGCAGAGACACATCAGCCCCGTGAAGAAGACGTCCTAGTAGAGCTGGAGCAGGGAAACATCAGGATCATATACTATACAAGCAGAGACACATCAGCCCCATGAAGAAGACGTCCTAGTAGAGCTGGAGCAAGGAAACACCAGGATCACATACTATACAAGCAGAGACACATCAGCCCCGTGAAGAAGACGTCCTAGTAGAGCTGGAGCAAGGAAACATCAGGATCACATACTATACAAGCAGAGACACATCAGCCCCGTGAAGAAGACGTAGTAGTAGAGCTGGAGCAAGGAAACATCAGGATCATATACTATACAAGCAGAGACACATCAGCCCCGTGAAGAAGACGTCCTAGTAGAGCTGGAGCAAGGAAACATCAGGATAACATACTATACAAGCAGAGACACATCAGCCCAGTGAAGAAGACGTAATAGTAGAGCTGGAGCAAGGAAACATCAGGATCACATACTATACAAGCAGACACATCAGCCCCATGAAGAAGACGTAGTAGTAGAGCTGGAGCAAGGAAACATCAGGATCACATACTATACAAGCAGACACATCAGCCCCATGAAGAAGACGTCCTAGTAGAGCTGGAGCAAGGAAACACCAGGATCATATACTATACAAGCAGAGACACATCAGCCCCATGAAGAAGACGTCCTAGTAGAGCTGTAGCAAGGAAACATCAGGATCACATACTATACAAGCAGACACATCAGCCCCGTGAAGAAAACGTCCTAGTAGAGCTGGAGCAAGGAAACATCAGGATCACATACTATACAAGCAGAGACACATCAGCCCCATGAAGAAGACGTCCTAGAAGAGCTAGAGCAAGGCAACACCAGGATCATATACTATACAAGCAGAGACACATCAGCCCCATGAAGAAGACGTCCTAGTAGAGCTGGAGCAAGGAAACATCAGGATCACATACTATACAAGCAGAGACACATCAGCCCCGTGAAGAAGACGTAGTAGTAGAGCTGGAGCAAGGAAACACCAGGATCATATACTATACAAGCAGAGACACATCAGCCCCGTGAAGAAGACGTCCTAGTAGAGCTGGAGCAAGGAAACATCAGGATCATATACTATACAAGCAGGGACACATCAGCCCCGTGAAGAAGACGTCCTAGTAGAGCTGGAGCAAGGAAACATCAGTATCACATACTATACAAGCAGAGACACATCAGCCTCGTGAAGAAGACGTCCTAGTAGAGCTGGAGCAAGGAAACATCAGGATCACATACTATACAAGCAGAGACACATCAGCCCCGTGAAGAAGACGTCCTAGTAGAGCTGGAGCAAGGAAACATCAGGATCACATACTATACAAGCAGAGACACATCAGCCCCGTGAAGAAGACGTCCTAGTAGAGCTGGAGCAAGGAAACATCATGATCACATAATATACAAGCAGAGACACATCAGCCCCGTGAAGAAGACGTCCTAGTAGAGCTGGAGCAAGGAAACATCAGGATCACATACTATACAAGCAGAGACACATAAGCCCCATGAAGAAGACGTAGTAGTACAGCTGGAGCAAGGAAACATCAGGATCACATACCATACAAGCAGAGACACATCAGCCCCGTGAAGAAGACGTCCTAGTAGAGCTGGAGCAAGGAAACATCAGGATCACATACTATACAAGCAGAGACACATCAGCCCCGTGAAGAAGACGTAATAGTAGAGCTGGAGCAAGGAAACATCAGGATCACATACTATACAAGCAGAGACACATCAGCCCCATGAAGAAGACGTAGTAGTAGAGCTGGAGCAAGGAAACATCAGGATCACATACTATACAAGCAGAGACACATCAGCCCCGTGAAGAAGACGTAGTAGTAAAGCTGGAGCAAGGAAACATCAGGATCACATACTATACAAGCAGAGACACATCAGCCCCATGAAGAAGACGTCCTAGTAGAGCTGGAGCAAGGAAACATCAGGATCATATACTATACAAGCAGAGACACATCAGCCCCGTGAAGAAGACGTCCTAGTAGAGCTGGAGCAAGGAAACACCAGGATCACATACTATACAAGCAGAGACACATCAGCCTCATGAAGAAGACGTCCTAGTAGAGCTGGAGGAAGGCAACACCAGGATCACATACTATACAAGCAGAGACACATCAGCCCCATGAAGAAGACGTCCTAGTAGAGCTGGAGCAAGGAAACATCAGGATCACATACTATACAAGCAGAGACACATCAGCCCCATGAAGAAGACGTCCTAGTAGAGCTGGAGCGAGGAAACACCAGGATCATATACTATACAAGCAGACACATCAGCCCCATGAAGAAGACGTCCCAGTAGAGCTGGAGCAAGGAAACATCAGGATCACATACTATACAAGCAGAGACACATCAGCCCCATGAAGAAGACGTCCTAGTAGAGCTTGAGCAAGGAAACATCAGGATCACATACTATTCAAGCAGAGACACATCAGCCCCATGAAGAAGACGTAGTAGTAGAGCTGGAGCAAGGAAACATCAGGATCACATACTATACAAGCAGAGACACATCAGCCCCGTGAAGAAGACGTAGTAGTAGAGCTGGAGCAAGGAAACATCAGGATCACATACTATACAAGCAGAGAAACATCAGCCCCGTGAAGAATACGTCCTAGTAGAGCTGGAGCAAGGAAACACCAGGATCACATACTATACAAGCAGAGACACATCAGCCTCATGAAGAAGACGTCCTAGTAGAGCTGGAGCAAGGAAACACCAGGATCACATACTATACAAGCAGAGACACATCAGCCTCATGAAGAAGACGTCCTAGTAGAGCTGGAGCAAGGCAACACCAGGATCACATACTATACAAGAAGAGACACATCAGCCCCATGAAGAAGACGTCCTAGTAGAGCTGGAGCAAGGAAACATCAGGATCACATACTATACAAGCAGAGACACATCAGCCCCATGAAGAAGACGTCCTAGTGGAGCTGGAGCAAGGAAACACCAGGATCATATACTATACAAGCAGACATATCAGCCCCATGAAAAAGACGTCCCAGTAGAGCTGGAGCAAGGAAACATCAGGATCACATACTATACAAGCAGAGACACATCAGCCCCATGAAGAAGACGTCCTAGTAGAGCTGGAGCAAGGAAACATCAGGATGATATACTATACAAGCAGACACATCAGCCCCGTGAAGAAGACGTCCTAGTAGAGCTGGAGCAAGGAAACACCAGGATCACATACTATACAAGCAGAGACACATCAGCCCCGTGAAGAAGACGTAGTAGTAGAGCTGGAGCAAGGAAACATCAGGATCATATACTATACAAGCAGAGACACATCAGCCCCATGAAGAAGACGTCCTAGTAGAGCTGGAGCAAGGAAACATCAGGATCACATACTATACAAGCAGAGACACATCAGCCCCATGAAGAAGGCGTCCTAGTAGAGCTGGAGCAAGGAAACATCAGGATCATATACTATACAAGCAGAGACACATCAGCCCCGTGAAGAAGACGTAGTAGTAGAGCTGGAGCAAGGAAACATCAGGATCACATACTATACAAGCAGAGACACATCAGCCCCATGAAGAAGACGTCCTAGTAGAGCTGGAGCAAGGAAACACCAGGATCACATACTATACAAGCAGAGACACATCAGCCCCGTGAAGAAGACGTCCTAGTAGAGCTGGAGCAGGAAAACATCAGGATCATATACTATAGAAGCAGAGACACATCAGCCCCATGAAGAAGACGTCCTAGTAGAGCTGGAGCAAGGAAACACCAGGATCACATACTATACAAGCAGAGACACATCAGCCCCGTGAAGAAGACGTAGTAGTAGAGCTGGAGCAAGGAAACATCAGGATCACATACTATACAAGCAGAGACACATCAGCCCCATGAAGAAGACGTCCTAGTAGAGCTGGAGCAAGGAAACATCAGGATCACATACTATACAAGCAGAGACACATCAGCCCCGTGAAGAAGACGTCCTAGTAGAGCTGGAGCAAGGAAACACCAGGATCACATACTATACAAGCAGAGATACATCAGCCCCGTGAAGAAGACGTCCTAGTAGAGCTGGAGCAAGGAAACATCAGGATCACATACTATACAAGCAGAGACACATCGGCCCCGTGAAGAAGACGTCCTAGTAGAGCTGGAGCAAGGAAACACCAGGATCACATACTATACCAGCAGAGACACATCATCCCCGTGAAGAAGACGTCCTAGTAGAGCTGGAGCAAGGAAACATCAGGATCACATACTATACAAGCAGAGACACATCGGCCACGTGAAGAAGACGTCCTAGTAGAGCTGGAGCAAGGAAACACCAGGATCACATACTATACAAGCAGAGACACATCAGCCCCGTGAAGAAGACGTCCTAGTAGAGCTGGAGCAAGGAAACATCAGGATCACATACTATACAAGCAGACACATCAGCCCCGTGAAGAAGACGTCCCAGTAGAGCTGGAGCAAGGAAACATCAGGATCACATACTATACAAGCAGAGACACATCAGCCCCATGAAGAAGACGTCCTAGTAGAGCTGGAGCAAGGAAACATCAGGATCACATACTATACAAGCAGAGACACATCAGCCCCGTGAAGAAGACGTCCTAGTAGAGCTGGAGCAAGGAAACATCAGGATCACATACTATACAAGCAGACACATCAGCCCCGTGAAGAAGACGTAGTAGTGGAGCTGGAGCAAGGAAACATCAGGATCACATACTATACAAGCAGAGACACATCAGCCTCATGAAGAAGACGTAGTAGTAGAGCTGGAGCAAGGAAACATCAGGATCACATACTATACAAGCAGAGACACATCAGCCCCGTGAAGAAGACGTAGTAGTAGAGCTGGAGCAAGGAAACATCAGGATCACATACTATACAAGCAGAGACACATCAGCCCCGTGAAGAAGACGTCCTAGTAGAGCTGGAGCAAGGAAACACCACGATCACATACTATACAAGCAGAGACACATCAGCCCCATGAAGAAGACGTCCTAGTAGAGCTGGAGCAAGGCAACACCAGGATCACATACTATACAAGCAGAGACACATCAGCCCCATGAAGAAGACGTAGTAGTAGAGCTGGAGCAAGGAAACACCAGGATCACATACTATACAAGCAGAGACACATCAGCCCCGTGAAGAAGACGTAGTAGTAGAGCTGGAGCAAGGAAACATCAGGATCACATACTATACAAGCAGAGACACATCAGCCCCGTGAAGAAGACGTAGTAGTAGAGCTGGAGCAAGGAAACATCAGGATCACATACTATACAAGCAGAGACACATCAGCCCCATGGAGAAGACGTAGTAGTAGAGCTGGAGCAAGGAAACACCATGATCACATACTATACAAGCAGAGACACATCAGCCCCGTGAAGAAGACGTCCTAGTAGAGCTGGAGCAAGAAAACATCAGGATCACATACTATACAAGCAGAGACACATCAGCCCCGTGAAGAAGACGTAGTAGTAGAGCTGGAGCAAGGAAACATCAGGATCACATACTATACAAGCAGAGACACATCAGCCCCGTGAAGAAGACGTCCTAGTAGAGCTGGAGCAAGGAAACATCAGGATCACATACTATACAAGCAGAGACACATCAGCCCCGTGAAGAAGACGTAGTAGTAGAGCTGGAGCAAGGAAACATCAGGATCACATACTATACAAGCAGAGACACATCAGCCCCGTGAAGAAGACGACCCAGTAGAGCTGGAGCAAGGCAACACCAGGATCACATACTATACAAGCAGAGACACATCAGCCCCATGAAGAAGACGTAGTAGTAGAGCTGGAGCAAGGCAACACCAGGATCATATACTATACAAGCAGACACATCAGCCCCGTGAAGAAGACGTCCTAGTGGAGCTGGAGCAAGGAAACATCAGGATCATATACTATACAAGCAGAGACACATCAGCCCCATGAAGAAGACGTCCTAGTAGAGCTGGAGCAAGGAAACATCAGGATAACATACTATACAAGCAGAGACACATCAGCCCCATGAAGAAGGCGTCCTAGTAGAGCTGGAGCAAGGAAACATCAGGATCATATACTATACAAGCAGAGACACATCAGCCCCATGAAGAAGACGTCCTAGTAGAGCTGGAGCAAGGAAACATCAGGATCATATACTATACAAGCAGAGACACATCAGCCCCATGAAGAAGACGTAGTAGTAGAGCTGGAGCAAGGAAACATCAGGATCACATACTATACAAGCAGAGACACATCAGCCCCATTAAGAAGACGTCCTAGTAGAGCTGGAGCAAGGAAACACCAGGATCATATACTATACAAGCAGACACATCAGCCCCATGAAGAAGACGTCCTAGTAGAGCTGGAGCAAGGAAACATCAGGATCACATACTATACAAGCAGAGACACATCAACTCCGTGGAGAAGACGTCCTAGTAGAGCTGGAGCAAGGAAACATCAGGATCACATACCATACAAGCAGAGACACATCAGCCCCGTGAAGAAGACGTAGTAGTAGAGCTGGAGCAAGGAAACATCAGGATCACAAACTATACAAGCAGAGACACATCAGCCCCATGAAGAAGACGTCCTAGTAGAGCTGGAGCAAGGAAACATCAGGATCACATACTATACAAGCAGAGACACATCAGCCCCGTGAAGAAGACGTCCTAGTAGAGCTGGAGCAAGGAAACACCAGGATCACATACTATACAAGCAGAGATACATCAGCCCCGTGAAGAAGACGTCCTAGTAGAGCTGGAGCAAGGAAACATCAGGATCACATACTATACGAGCAGAGACACATCGGCCCCGTGAAGAAGACGTCCTAGTAGAGCTGGAGCAAGGAAACACCAGGATCACATACTATACAAGCAGAGACACATCAGCCCCGTGAAGAAGACGTCCTAGTAGAGCTGGAGCAAGGAAACATCAGGATCACATACTATACAAGCAGAGACACATCGGCCCCGTGAAGAAGACGTCCTAGTAGAGCTGGAGCAAGGAAACACCAGGATCACATACTATACAAGCAGAGACACATCAGCCCCGTGAAGAAGACGTCCTAGTAGAGCTGGAGCAAGGAAACATCAGGATCACATACTATACAAGCAGACACATCAGCCCCGTGAAGAAGACGTAGTAGTAGAGCTGGAGCAAGGAAACATCAGGATCACATACTATACAAGCAGAGACACATCAGCCCCGTGAAGAAGACGTAGTAGTAGAGCTGGAGCAAGGAAACATCAGGATCACATACTATACAAGCAGAGACACATCAGCCCCGTGAAGAAGACGTCCTAGTAGAGCTGGAGCAGGGAAACATCAGCATCATATACTATACAAGCAGAGACACATCAGCCCCATGAAGAAGACGTCCTAGTAGAGCTGGAGCAGGGAAACACCAGGATCACATACTATACAAGCAGAGACACATCAGCCCCGTGAAGAAGACGTAGTAGTAGAGCTGGAGCAAGGAAACATCAGGATCACATACTATACAAGCAGAGACACATCAGCCCCATGAAGAAGACGTCCTAGTAGAGCTGGAGCAAGGAAACATCAGGATCACATACTATACAAGCAGAGACACATCAGCCCCGTGAAGAAGACGTCCTAGTAGAGCTGGAGCAAGGAAACACCAGGATCACATACTATACAAGCAGAGATACATCAGCCCCGTGAAGAAGACGTCCTAGTAGAGCTGGAGCAAGGAAACATCAGGATCACATACTATACAAGCAGAGACACATCGGCCCCGTGAAGAAGACGTCCTAGTAGAGCTGGAGCAAGGAAACACCAGGATCACATACTATACCAGCAGAGACACATCAGCCCCGTGAAGAAGACGTCCTAGTAGAGCTGGAGCAAGGAGACATCAGGATCACATACTATACGAGCAGAGACACATCGGCCCCGTGGAGAAGACGTCCTAGTAGAGCTGGAGCAAGGAAACACCAGGATCACATACTATACAAGCAGAGACACATCAGCCCCGTGAAGAGGACGTCCTAGTAGAGCTGGAGCAAGGAAACATCAGGATCACATACTATACAAGCAGACACATCAGCCCCGTGAAGAAGACGTCCTAGTAGAGCTGGAGCAAGGAAACATCAGGATCACATACTATACAAGCAGAGACACATCAGCCCCATGAAGAAGACGTCCTAGTAGAGCTGGAACAAGGAAACACCAGGATCACATACTATACAAGCAGAGACACATCAGCCCCGTGAAGAAGACGTCCTAGTAGAGCTGGAGCAAGGAAACATCAGGATCACATACTATACAAGCAGACACATCAGCCCCGTGAAGAGGACGTAGTAGGAGAGCTGGAGCAAGGAAACATCAGGATCACATACTATACAAGCAGAGACACATCAGCCCCATGAAGAAGACGTAGTAGTAGAGCTGGATCAAGGAAACATCAGGATCAGATACTATACAAGCAGAGACACATCAGCCCCGTGAAGAAGACGTAGTAATAGAGCTGGAGCAAGGAAACATCAGGATCACATACTATACAAGCAGAGACACATCAGCCCCGTGAAGAAGACGTAGTAGTAGAGCTGGAGCAAGGAAACATCAGGATCACATACTATACAAGCAGAGACACATCAGCCCCATGGAGAAGACGTAGTAGTAGAGCTGGAGCAAGGAAACACCAGGATCACATACTATACAAGCAGAGACACATCAGCCCCGTGAAGAAGACGTCCTAGTAGAGCTGGAGCAAGGAAACATCAGGATCACATACTATACAAGCAGAGACACATCAGCCCCGTGAAGAAGACGTAGTAGTAGAGCTGGAGCAAGGAAACATCAGGATCACATACTATACAAGCAGAGACACATCAGCCCCGTGAAGAAGACGTCCTAGTAGAGCTGGAGCAAGGAAACATCAGGATCACATACTATACAAGCAGAGACACATCAGCCCCGTGAAGAAGACGTAGTAGTAGAGCTGGAGCAAGGAAACATCAGGATCACATACTATACAAGCAGAGACACATCAGCCCCGTGAAGAAGACGTCCTAGTAGAGCTGGAGCAAGGCAACACCAGGATCACATACTATACAAGCAGAGACACATCAGCCCCATGAAGAAGACGTAGTAGTAGAGCTGGAGCAAGGCAACACCAGGATCATATACTATACAAGCAGACACATCAGCCCCGTGAAGAAGACGTCCTAGTGGAGCTGGAGCAAGGAAACATCAGGATCATATACTATACAAGCAGAGACACATCAGCCCCATGAAGAAGACGTCCTAGTAGAGCTGGAGCAAGGAAACATCAGGATCACATACTATACAAGCAGAGACACATCAGCCCCATGAAGAAGGCGTCCTAGTAGAGCTGGAGCAAGGAAACATCAGGATCATATACTATACAAGGAGAGACACATCAGCCCCATGAAGAAGACGTCCTAGTAGAGCTGGAGCAAGGAAACATCAGGATCATATACTATACAAGCAGAGACACATCAGCCCCATGAAGAAGACGTAGTAGTAGAGCTGGAGCAAGGAAACATCAGGATCACATACTATACAAGCAGAGACACATCAGCCCCATCAAGAAGACGTCCTAGTAGAGCTGGAGCAAGGAAACACCAGGATCATATACTATACAAGCAGACACATCAGCCCCATGAAGAAGACGTCCTAGTAGAGCTGGAGCAAGGAAACATCAGGATCACATACTATACAAGCAGAGACACATCAGCTCCGTGGAGAAGACGTCCTAGTAGAGCTGGAGCAAGGAAACATCAGGATCACATACCATACAAGCAGAGACACATCAGCACCGTGAAGAAGACGTAGTAGTAGAGCTGGAGCAAGGAAACATCAGGATCACAAACTATACAAGCAGAGACACATCAGCCCCATGAAGAAGACGTCCTAGTAGAGCTGGAGCAAGGAAACATCAGGATCACATACTATACAAGCAGAGACACATCAGCCCCGTGAAGAAGACGTCCTAGTAGAGCTGGAGCAAGGAAACACCAGGATCACATACTATACAAGCAGAGATACATCAGCCCCGTGAAGAAGACGTCCTAGTAGAGCTGGAGCAAGGAAACATCAGGATCACATACTATACGAGCAGAGACACATCGGCCCCGTGAAGAAGACGTCCTAGTAGAGCTGGAGCAAGGAAACACCAGGATCACATACTATACAAGCAGAGACACATCAGCCCCGTGAAGAAGACGTCCTAGTAGAGCTGGAGCAAGGAAACATCAGGATCACATACTATACAAGCAGAGACACATCGGCCCCGTGAAGAAGACGTCCTAGTAGAGCTGGAGCAAGGAAACACCAGGATCACATACTATACAAGCAGAGACACATCAGCCCCGTGAAGAAGACGTCCTAGTAGAGCTGGAGCAAGGAAACATCAGGATCACATACTATACAAGCAGACACATCAGCCCCGTGAAGAAGACGTAGTAGTAGAGCTGGAGCAAGGAAACATCAGGATCACATACTATACAAGCAGAGACACATCAGCCCCGTGAAGAAGACGTAGTAGTAGAGCTGGAGCAAGGAAACATCAGGATCACATACTATACAAGCAGAGACACATCAGCCCCATGAAGAAGACGTCCTAGTAGAGCTGGAGCGAGGAAACATCAGGATCACATACTATACAAGCAGAGACACATCAGCCCCATGAAGAAGACGTCCTAGTAGAGCTGGAGCAAGGAAACACCAGGATCATATACTATACAAGCAGACACATCAGCCCCATGAAGAAGACGTCCTAGTGGAGCTGGAGCAAGGAAACATCAGGATCACATACTATACAAGCAGAGACACATCAGCCCCGTGGAGAAGACGTCCTAGTAGAGCTGGAGCAAGGAAACATCAGGATCACATACTATACAAGCAGAGACACATCAGCCCCATGAAGAAGACGTAGTAGTAGAGCTGGAGCAAGGAAACATCAGGATCACATACTATACAAGCAGAGACACATCAGCCCCATGAAGAAGACGTAGTAGTAGAGCTGGAGCAAGGAAACATCAGGATCATATACTATACAAGCAGAGACACATCAGCCCCGTGAAGAAGACGTAGTAGTAGAGCTGGAGCAAGGAAACATCAGGATCACATACTATACAAGCAGAGACACATCAGCCCCGTGAAGAAGACGTAGTAGTAGAGCTGGAGCAAGGAAACATCAGGATCACATACTATACAAGCAGAGACACATCAGCCCCGTGAAGAAGACGTCCTGGTAGAGCTGGAGTAAGGAAACACCAGGATCACATACTATACAAGCAGAGACACATCAGCCCCATGAAGAAGACGTCCTAGTAGAGCTGGAGCAAGGAAACACCAGGATCACATACTATACAAGCAGAGACACATCAGCCTCATGAAGAAGACGTCCTAGTAGAGCTGGAGCAAGGAAACACCAGGATCACATTCTATACAAGCAGAGATACATCAGCCCCGTGAAGAAGACGTCCTAGTAGAGCTGGAGCAAGGCAACACCAGGATCACATACTATACAAGCAGAGACACATCAGCCCCGTGAAGAAGACGTAGTAGTAGAGCTGGAGCAAGGAAACATCAGGATCACATACTATACAAGCAGAGACACATCAGCCCCATGAAGAAGACGTCCCAGTAGAGCTGGAGCAAGGAAACATCAGGATCACATACTATACATGCAGAGACACATCAGCCCCGTGAAGAAGACGTCCTAGTAGAGCTGGAGCAAGGAAACATCAGGATCACATACTATACAAGCAGACACATCAGCCCCGTGAAGAAGACGTAGTAGAAGAGCTGGAGCAAGGAAACACCAGGATCATATACTATACAAGCAGAGACACATCAGCCCCATGAAGAAGACGTTCTAGTAGAGCTGGAGCAAAGAAACATCAGGATCATATACTATACAAGCAGAGACACATCAGCCTCATGATGAAGACGTCCTCGCAGAGCTGGAGCAAGGCAACACCAGGATCACATACTATACAAGCAGAGACACATCAGCCCCGTGAAGAAGACGTCCTAGTAGAGCTGGAGCAAGGAAACATCAGGATCACATACTATACAAGCAGAGACACATCAGCCCCATGAAGAAGACGTCCTAGTAGAGCTGGAGCAAGGCAACACCAGGATCACATACTATACAAGCAGAGACACATCAGCCCCATGAAGAAGACGTCCTAGTAGAGCTGGAGCAAGGAAACATCAGGATCACATACTATACAAGCAGAGACACATCAGCCCCGTGAAGAAGACGTCCTAGTAGAGCTGGAGCAAGGAAACACCAGGATCACATACTATACAAGCAGAGACACATCAGCCTCATGAAGAAGACGTCCTGGTAGAGCTGGAGCAAGGCAACACCAGGATCACATACTATACAAGCAGAGACACATCAGCCCCGTGAAGAAGACGTAGTATTAGAGCTGGAGCAAGGAAACACCAGGATCACATACTATACAAGCAGAGACACATCAGCCCCATGAAGAAGACGTCCTAGTAGAGCTGGAGCAAGGAAACACCAGGATCATATACTATACAAGCAGACACATCAGCCCCATGGAGAAGACGTCCTAGTAGAGCTGGAGCAAGGAAACATCAGGATCACATACTATACAAGCAGAGACACATCAGCCCCGTGGAGAAGACGTCCTAGTAGAGCTGGAGCAAGGAAACATCAGGATCACATACTATACAAGCAGAGACACATCAGCCCCGTGAAGAAGACGTAGTAGTAGAGCTGGAGCAAGGAAACTTCAGGATCACATACTATACAAGCAGAGACACATCAGCCCCATGAAGAAGACGTCCTAGTAGAGCTGGAGCAAGGAAACACCAGGATCACATACTATACAAGCAGAGACACATCAGCCCCGTGAAGAAGACGTCCTAGTAGAGCTGGAGCAGGCAAACATCAGGATCATATACTATACAAGCAGAGACACATCAGCCCCATGAAGAAGACGTCCTAGTAGAGCTGGAGCAAGGAAACACCAGGATCACATACTATACAAGCAGAGACACATCAGCCCCGTGAAGAAGACGTAGTAGTAGAGCTGGAGCAAGGAAACATCAGGATCACATACTATACAAGCAGAGACACATCAGCCCCATGAAGAAGACGTCCTAGTAGAGCTGGAGCAAGGAAACATCAGGATCACATACTATACAAGCAGAGACACATCAGCCCCGTGAAGAAGACGTCCTAGTAGAGCTGGAGCAAGGAAACACCAGGATCACATACTATACAAGCATAGATACATCAGCCCCGTGAAGAAGACGTCCTAGTAGAGCTGGAGCAAGGAAACATCAGGATCACATACTATACAAGCAGAGACACATCGGCCCCGTGAAGAAGACGTCCTAGTAGAGCTGGAGCAAGGAAACACCAGGATCACATACTTTACAAGCAGAGACACATCAGCCCTGTGAAGAAGACGTCCTAGTAGAGCTGGAGCAAGGAAACATCAGGATCACATACTATACAAGCAGAGACACATCAGCCCCGTGAAGAAGACGTCCTAGTAGAGCTGGAGCAAGGAAACATCAGGATCACATACTATACAAGCAGACACATCAGCCCCGTGAAGAAGACGTAGTAGTAGAGCTGGAGCAAGGAAACATCAGGATCACATACTATACAAGCAGAGACACATCAGCCCCGTGAAGAAGACGTAGTAGTAGAGCTGGAGCAAGGAAACATCAGGATCACATACTATACAAGCAGAGACACATCAGCCCCATGAAGAAGACGTCCTAGTAGAGCTGGAGCAAGGAAACATCAGGATCACATACTTTACAAGCAGAGACACATCAGCCCCATGAAGAAGACGTCCTAGTAGAGCTGGAGCAAGGAAACACCAGGATCATATACTATACAAGCAGACACATCAGCCCCATGAAGAAGACGTCCTAGTAGAGCTGGAGCAAGGAAACATCAGGATCACATACTATACAAGAAGAGACACATCAGCCCCGTGGAGAAGACGTCCTAGTAGAGCTGGAGCAAGGAAACATCAGGATCACATACTATACAAGCAGAGACACATCAGCCCCATGAAGAAGACGTAGTAGTAGAGCTGGAGCAAGGAAACATCAGGAACACATACTATACAAGCAGAGACACATCAGCCCCATGAAGAAGACGTAGTAGTAGAGCTGGAGCAAGGAAACATCAGGATCATATACTATACAAGCAGAGACACATCAGCCCCGTGAAGAAGACGTAGTAGTAGAGCTGGAGCAAGGAAACATCAGGATCACATACTATACAAGCAGAGACATCAGCCCCGTGAAGAAGACGTCCTAGTAGAGCTGGAGCAAGGAAACATCAGGATCATATACTATACAAGCAGAGACACATCAGCCCCGTGAAGAAGACGTCCTAGTAGAGCTGGAGCAGGGAAACATCAGGATCACATACTATACAAGCAGAGACACATCAGCCCCGTGAAGAAGACGTCCTAGTAGAGCTGGAGCAAAGAAACATCAGGATTAATCTACTATACTTGCAGAGACACATCAGCCTCATGAAGAAGACGTCCTCGTAGAGCTGGAGCAAGGCAACACCAGGATCACATACTATACAAGCAGAGACACATCAGCCCCGTGAAGAAGACGTCCTAGTAGAGCTGGAGCAAGGAAACATCAGGATCACATACTATACAAGCAGAGACACATCAGCCCCATGAAGAAGACGTCCTAGTAGAGCTGGAGCAAGGCAACACCAAGATCACATACTATACAAGCAGAGACACATCAGCCCCATGAAGAAGACGTCCTAGTAGAGCTGGAGCAAGGAAACATCAGGATCACATACTATACAAGCAGAGACACATCAGCCCCGTGAAGAAGACGTCCTAGTAGAGCTGGAGCAAGGAAACACCAGGATCACATACTATACAAGCAGAGACACATCAGCCTCATGAAGAAGACGTCCTGGTAGAGCTGGAGCAAGGCAACACCAGGATCACATACTATACAAGCAGAGACACATCAGCCCCGTGAAGAAGACGTCCTAGTAGAGCTGGAGCAAAGAAACATCAGGATTAATCTACTATACTTGCAGAGACACATCAGCCTCATGAAGAAGACGTCCTCGTAGAGCTGGAGCAAGGCAACACCAGGATCACATACTATACAAGCAGAGACACATCAGCCCCGTGAAGAAGACGTCCTAGTAGAGCTGGAGCAAGGAAACATCAGGATCACATACTATACAAGCAGAGACACATCAGCCCCATGAAGAAGACGTCCTAGTAGAGCTGGAGCAAGGCAACACCAGGATCACATACTATACAAGCAGAGACACATCAGCCCCATGAAGAAGACGTCCTAGTAGAGCTGGAGCAAGGAAACATCAGGATCACATACTATACAAGCAGAGACACATCAGCCCCGTGAAGAAGACGTCCTAGTAGAGCTGGAGCAAGGAAACACCAGGATCACATACTATACAAGCAGAGACACATCAGCCTCATGAAGAAGACGTCCTGGTAGAGCTGGAGCAAGGCAACACCAGGATCACATACTATACAAGCAGAGACACATCAGCCCCGTGAAGAAGACGTCCTAGTAGAGCTGGAGCAAGGAAACATCAGGATCACATACTATACAAGCAGAGACACATCAGCCCCGTGAAGAAGACGTAGTATTAGAGCTGGAGCAAGGCAACACCAGGATCACATACTATACAAGCAGAGACACATCAGCCCCATGAAGAAGACGTCCTAGTAGAGCTGGAGCAAGGAAACATCAGGATCACATACTATACAAGCAGAGACACATCAGCCCCATGAAGAAGACGTAGTAGTAGAGCTGGAGCAAGGAAACATCAGGATCATATACTATACAAGCAGAGACACATCAGCCCCATGAAGAAGACGTCCTAGTAGAGCTGGAGCAAGGAAACATCAGGATCATATACTATACAAGCAGAGACACATCAGCCCCGTGAAGAAGACGTAGTAGTAGAGCTGGAGCAAGGAAACATCAGGATCACATACTATACAAGCAGAGACACATCAGCCTCATGAAGAAGACGTAGTAGTAGAGCTGGAGCAAGGAAACATCAGGATCATATACTATACAAGCAGACACATCGGCCTCATGAAGAAGACGTAGTAGTAGAGCTGGAGCAAGGAAACATCAGGATCATATACTATACAAGCAGAGACACATCAGCCCCATGAAGAAGACGTCCTAGTAGAGCTGGAGCAAAGCAACACCAGGATCACATACTATACAAGCAGAGACACATCAGCCCCATGAAGAAGACGTCCTAGTAGAGCTGGAGCAAAGCAACATCAGGATCACATACTATACAAGCAGAGACACATCAGCCCCATGAAGAAGACGTCCTAGTAGAGCTGGAGCAAGGAAACACCAGGATCATATACTATACAAGCAGACACATCAGCCCCATGAAGAAGACGTCCTAGTAGAGCTGGAGCAAGGAAACACCAGGATCACATACTATACAAGCAGAGACACATCAGCCCCGTGAAGAAGACGTCCTAGTAGAGCTGGAGCAAGGCAACATCAGGATCATATACTATACAAGCAGACACTTCAGCCTCATGAAGAAGACGTCCTAGTAGAGCTGGAGCAAGGAAACACCAGGATCACATACTATACAAGCAGAGACACATCAGCCCCATGAAGAAGACGTCCTAGTAGAGCTGGACCAAGGCAACACCAGGATCACATACTATACAAGCAGAGACACATCAGCCCCGTGAAGAAGACGTCCTAGTAGAGCTGGAGCAAGGAAACACCAGGATCACATACTATACAAGCAGAGACACATCAGCCCAATGAAGAAGACGTCCTAGTAGAGCTGGAGCAAGGAAACATCAGGATCACATACTATATCCAAGCTTGCTTGGGAACTCATCATGCATATAAACTCACTGACTACGATTGAATGAGACTGGTTGTCACCGACCTGCGCTTCAACTGAACATAACTGAGAGTCACACACTTGGTCCACATCACTGTCATACCTCCGGGATAGTGAAACCACGAGTCAAAAATGTTGTTGACTTCCATCGCGATCACATCGACTCATCGTTTTCTCATTCAAGTAATAATTATAGTCGTATTCTCTCCCACGAGTGTGGTGCATCACATTCGGAATACAGCCATCCAATGAGCGACCAGGATCATCACCCCATGAACCACCCTGAGAATTGTGCTAAGGCTAGCTAGCTCCAAGAAACAAGTGCCTCGATTGACTGGCCTACGCATATTGTTATCATGTTAGTCAAGAATCTGGTCCCTACTCCTGGGGTGGGTTATACAATTTGACAAATTTTTCATTTTCAGAGACCATGATCTCATCTTCAAGTCCTAGCCTCTTGGAGCTAGCTTTTCTCAGCTCGTTAACGTGTATACCTTCTTCAGTAGCCTCATTAACGATTGTGAGTTCACGTCAGTGGCCTCTGTTACTACCGTATCAGCTCACTGGTGCCCACACGCGGTCAGTCACTGGTGCCCACACGCGGTCACTCACTGGTGCCCACACGCGGTCACTCACTGGTGCCCACACGCGGTCACTCACTGGTGCCCACACGCGGTCACTCACTGGTGCCCACACGCGGTCACTCACTGGTGCCCACACGCGGTCACTTACGACTGTAGATCCGGTCCCAGCTATACTGTCTGTGTTGGTTCAGTCATGTTCGTGTACCTCCCTCTCGGGAATTGTCCGTTCAAAGTACTAATCGACAATTGTTTCATGTTTCCCTGACATGTCTTGACTCCAAGCGGAACAGATTCGAAAACGAATAAGCCAATATTTGTTACCATCATTTCAATTCAAAAACCCGTGAATTTTCAGGATTCATGACATTATATCGGTTTCATATATTTTTTGAATTCAGATGTGGTGTCCAATCAACAATTCCCCAGCTATAAGTTTGTATAAATATTACGTGATGTTTTCAACAAATTTGGTCGAAGCAATCCTCAGAAAAATTTTCATATTAAAAATCACTATTCTGAAATAAGGTACATTGAAAAGTGGTGAAATTTAGCTCAGTAGACCTAGGCCTATGAGAATAGCACTGTGCATATAACTGGATATAGTTCCTGAACTCGAGATGTTGTGAATGTGTTCAAACATATCATATACGTATATTTGGTTACACAACGAAAAAAATAACGTGCGCAGAAATCAGAAACCAAGAAGAATGTAATTCGAGATCTGGGCACGGAACGCTACGGTAGAGGTTTACCTCTCGGTCGAAGAGGTCGCAGAAGGACACGAGGGCGACGATCAGGTTGCCCAGGGCGATGGTGAGTAACCACGTGACCAAGAGAGTGCTGTGCATGCGACGATGTACCTGCACAAACAAGAACACGGTTCACGAATTGGTCGCAATCAGAGGTATTTTGTTGATTTGATTCCCATTTCCCTGATGTGGTTTTTGTTCCAGTAGAGAAGGCATTAGGTGGTGAATGGAAATATCAATTGATTGACTATTCGGTGGGATTCTTGCATGACACCTCAAGAGTGAGATTATGGACTCAAGACAATAGTTACATTTTTGCATACTCCAGGACGGTGATCGGGAATAGCAGCTGAGCAATAGTCAGCACGATGTACTGAGGTACTTGCCTGTGTGTACGAGTACTCCAGGACGGTGATCGGGAAGAGCAGCTGAGCAATAGTCAGCACGATGCACTGAGGTACTTGCCTGTGTGTACGAGTACTCCAGGACGGTGATCGGGAAGAGCAGCTGAGCAATAGTCAGCACGATGTACTGAGGTACTTGCCTGTGTGTACGAGTACTCCAGGACGGTGATCGGGAAGAGCAGCTGAGCAATAGTCAGCACGATGTACTGAGGAACTTGCCTGTGTGTACGAGTACTCCAGGACGGTGATCGGGAAGAGCAGCTGAGCAATAGTCAGCACGATGTACTGAGGAACTTGCCTGTGTGTACGAGTACTCCAGGACGGTGATCGGGAAGAGCAGCTGAGCAATAGTCAGCACGATGTACTGAGGTACTTGCCTGTGTGTACGAGTACTCCAGGACGGTGATCGGGAAGAGCAGCTGAGCAATAGTCAGCACGATGTACTGAGGAACTTGCCTGTGTGTACGAGTACTCCAGGACGGTGATCGGGAAGAGCAGCTGAGCAATAGTCAGCACGATGTACTGAGGTACTTGCCTGTGTGTACGAGTACTCCAGGACGGTGATCGGGAAGAGCAGCTGAGCAATAGTCAGCACGATGTACTGAGGAACTTGCCTGTGTGTACGAGTACTCCAGGACGGTGATCGGGAAGAGCAGCTGAGCAATAGTCAGCACGATGTACTGAGGAACTTGTGCCCATATGGTCAAACAACCGGGCTCGTGCAGAACTCTCAGATCCGTTACCTGGAAAACAAACTTTGATGTCAACAACTCGCATAAAGCTTCGACTAGACCAACTTCTGTTAACGATCTGTTATAAGTTGGAAATTATAAGTTTATGAGGTTCCAAATATTTGAAACTGATGTTCACGTCATTGCAATCGCTGACATTCAATTCCTCCGTGATAACTCGACCCACTCGCTCATACTATCTCAATCCCTCTCTGGTTCATCTCCTCGCCCTTCCTGTGGATAACGCAAGCGCCAGCATCAAATCTCACTTTGGACAGAAGCATCACCACAATAACGTCGATACATACAGGGTACCAGCACCGGTCCTCGAGTTACACCCGACGTCACATCTATATCCGCAGGAATCTCCATCCAACCACCACACTCCGGACTCTCCTTCGAGGAGAACAGTCCGCCTCTTGAGCTCCTGGACCTATCCTGAGCTGTCTGTCACAGATCATCTCCATGGCGGACCTCATCGGACCATTTCATCCACAGCTGTCGGCCGACTCTCAGAGTTGAACTCCACACAAGAATGAGTTCCTGAATCCATGCTGAGCTCTCGATTGAACATTGACAATACTCGAAGCAACCTTCACCCTATCCTCTCCAAGACCTCGCTAACTGACGTCGTGAGACTAACTGGCTGATAGTCTTCTCGACTAGACCCGCCTTGAGAGTTGGCACCGCTGCTGCTTCCTTCACCCCATCCCCTCCAAGACCTCGCTAACTGACGTCGTGAGACTAACTGGCTGATAGTCTTCTTGACTCCACTGTCTTGAGAGTTGGCACCGCTGCTGCTTCCTTCACCCTATCTCCTCCAAGACTTCGCTAACTGACGTCGTGAGACTAACTGGCTGATAGTCTTCTTGACTCCACTGTCTTGAGAGTTGGCACCGCTGCTGCTTCCTTCACCCTATCTCCTCCAAGACTTCGCTAACTGACGTCGTGAGACTGACTGGCTGATAGTCTTCTCGACTGGACCCGCATTGAGAGTTGGCACCGCTGCTTCCTCCACCCTATCCTCTCCAAGACCTCGCTAACTGACGTCGTGAGACTAACTGGCTGATAGTCTTCTTGACTCCACTGTCTTGAGAGTTGGCACCGCTGCTGCTTCCTTCACCCTATCTCCTCCAAGACTTCGCTAACTGACGTCGTGAGACTAACTGGCTGATAGTCTTCTCGACTGGACCCGCCTTGAGAGTTGGCACCGCTGCTTCCTTCACCCCATCCCCTCCAAGACCTCGCTAACTGACGTCGTGAGACTAACTGGCTGATAGTCTTCTCGACTGGACCCGCATTGAGAGTTGGCACCGCTGCTGCTTCCTTCACCCTATCCTCTCCAAGACCTCGCTAACTGACGTCGTGAGACTAACTGGCTGATAGTCTTCTTGACTCCACTGCCTTGAGAGTTGGCACCGCTGCTGCTTCCTTCACCCTATCTCCTCCAAGACTTCGCTAACTGACGTCGTGAGACTAACTGGCTGATAGTCTTCTCGACTGAACCCGCCTTGAGAGTTGGCACCGCTGCTGCTTCCTTCACTCTACCCCCTCCAAGACCTCGCTAACTGACGTCGTGAGACTAACTGGCTGATAGTCTTCTCGACTGAACCCGCATTGGGAGTTGGCACCGTGCTGCTCCCTTCACCCTATCCTCTCCAAGACCTCGCTAACTGACGTCGTGAGACTAACTGGCTGATAGTCTTCTCGACTCCACTGCCTTGAGAGTTGGCACCGCTGCTGCTTCCTTCACTCTATCCCCTCCAAGACATCGCTAACTGACATCGTGAGACTAACTGGCTGATAGTCTTCTCGACTGGACCCGCCTTGAGAGTTGGAACCGCTGCTGCTTCCTTCACTCTATCCTCTCCAAGACCTCGCTAACTGACATCGTGAGACTAACTGGCTGATAGTCTTCTCGACTGCACCCGCCTTGAGAGTTGGCACCGCTGCTGCTTCCTTCACTCTATCCCCTCCAAGACCTCGCTAACTGACATCGTGAGACTAACTGGCTGATAGTCTTCTCGACTGGACCCGCCTTGAGAGTTGGCACCGCTGCTGCTTCCTTCACTCTATCCCCTGCAAGACCCCGCTAACTGACGTCGTGAGACTAACTGGCTGATAGTCTTCTCGACTGGACCCGCCTTGAGAGTTGGCACCGCTGCTCCCTTCACTCTATCCCCTCCAAGACCCCGCTAACTGACGTCGTGAGACTAACTGGCTGATAGTCTTCTTGACTCCACCGCCTTGAGAGTTGGCACCGCTGCTGCTTCCTTCACCCTATCCCCTCCAAGACCTTGCTAACTGACGTCGTGAGACTAACTGACTGATAGTCTTCTCGACTGGACCCGCCTTGAGAGTTGGCACCGCTGCTGCTTCCTTCACTCTATCTCCTCCAAGACCCCGCTAACTGACGTCGTGAGACTAACTGGCTGATAGTCTTCTCGACTGGACCCGCCTTGAGAGTTGGCACCGCTGCTCCCTTCACTCTATCCCCTCCAAGACCCCGCTAACTGACGTCGTGAGACTAACTGGCTGATAGTCTTCTTGACTCCACCGCCTTGAGAGTTGGCACCGCTGCTGCTTCCTTCACCCTATCCCCTCCAAGACCTTGCTTACTGACGTCGTGAGACTAACTGGCTGATACTCTTCTCGACTTCACCGCCTTGAGAGTTGGCACCGCTGCTTCCTTCACCCCATCCCCTCCAAGACCTCGCTAACTGACGTCGTGAGACTAACTGGCTGATAGTCTTCTCGACTGGACCCGCCTTGAGAGTTGGCACCGTGCTGCTCCCTTCACTCTATCCCCTGCAAGACCCCGCTAACTGACGTCGTGAGACTAACTGGCTGATAGTCTTCTTGACTCCACCGCCTTGAGAGTTGGCACCGCTGCTGCTTCCTTCACCCTATCCTCTCCAAGACCTCGCTAACTGACGTCGTGAGACTAACTGGCTGATAGTCTTCTCGACTCCACCGCCTTGAGAGTTGGCACCTCTGCTTCCTTCACCCCATCCCCTCCAAGACCTCGCTAACTGACGTCGTGAGACTAACTGGCTGATAGTCTTCTCGACTGGACCCGCCTTGAGAGTTGGCACCGTGCTGCTCCTTTCACTCTATCCCCTCCTAGACCTTGCTAACTGACGTCGTGAGACTAACTGGCTGATAGTCTTCTCGACTCCACCGCCTTGAGAGTTGGCACCTCTGCTTCCTTCACCCCATCCCCTCCAAGACCTCGCTAACTGACGTCGTGAGACTAACTGGCTGATAGTCTTCTCGACTGGACCCGCCTTGAGAGTTGGCACCGTGCTGCTCCCTTCACTCTATCCCCTCCTAGACCTTGCTAACTGACGTCGTGAGACTAACTGGCTGATAGTCTTCTCGACTCCACCGCCTTGAGAGTTGGCACCGCTGCTTCCTTCACCCCATCCCCTCCAAGACCTCGCTAACTGACGTCGTGAGACTAACTGGCTGATAGTCTTCTCGACTGGACCCGCCTTGAGAGTTGGCACCGCTGCTGCTTCCTTCACTCTATCCCCTTCAAGACCCCGCTAACTGACGTCGTGAGACTAACTGGCTGATAGTCTTCTCGACTGGACCCGCCTTGAGAGTTGGCACCGCTGCTGCTTCCTTCACCCTATCCTCTCCAAGACCTCGCTAACTGACGTCGTGAGACTAACTGGCTGATAGTCTTCTCGACTCCACCGCCTTGAGAGTTGGCACCGCTGCTGCTCCCTTCACTCTATCCTCTCCAAGACCTCGCTAACTGACGTCGTGAGACTAACTGGCTGATAGTCTTCTCGACTGGACCCGCCTTGAGAGTTGGCACCGCTGCTGCTCCCTTCACTCTATCCCCTTCAAGACCTCGCTAACTGACGTCGTGAGACTAACTGGCTGATAGTCTTCTCGACTGCACCCGCCTTGAGAGTTGGCACCGCTGCTGCTTGCTTCAACCTATCTCCTCCAAGACCTCGCTAACTGACGTCGTGAGACTAACTGGCTGATAGTCTTCTCGACTGCACCCGCCTTGAGAGTTGGCACCGCTGCTGCTTGCTTCACCCTATCTCCTCCAAGACCTCGCTAACTGACGTCGTGAGACTAACTGGCTGATAGTCTTCTCGACTGGACCCGCCTTGAGAGTTGGCACCGTGCTGCTCCCTTCACTCTATCCCCTCCTAGACCTTGCTAACTGACGTCGTGAGACTAACTGGCTGATAGTCTTCTCGACTGGACCCGCCTTGAGAGTTGGCACCTCTGCTTCCTTCACTCTATCCCCTCCTAGACCTCGCTAACTGACGTCGTGAGACTAACTGGCTGATAGTCTTCTCGACTGGACCCGCATTGAGAGTTGGCACCGCTGCTTCCTTCACTCTATCCCCTCCTAGACCTTGCTAACTGACGTCGTGAGACTAACTGGCTGATAGTCTTCTCGACTGGACCCGCCTTGAGAGTTGGCACCTCTGCTTCCTTCACTCTATCCCCTCCTAGACCTCGCTAACTGACGTCGTGAGACTAACTGGCTGATAGTCTTCTCGACTGGACCCGCCTTGAGAGTTGGCACCTCTGCTTCCTTCACTCTATCCCCTCCCAGACCTCGCTAACTGACGTCGTGAGACTAACTGGCTGATAGTCTTCTCGACTGGACCCGCATTGAGAGTTGGCACCGTGCTGCTCCCTTCACTCTATCCCCTCCTAGACCCCGCTAACTGACGTCGTGAGACTAACTGGCTGATAGTCTTCTCGACTGGACCCGCCTTGAGAGTTGGCACCTCTGCTTCCTTCACTCTATCCCCTCCTAGACCTCGCTAACTGACGTCGTGAGACTAACTGGCTGATAGTCTTCTCGACTGGACCCGCATTGAGAGTTGGCACCGCTGCTTCCTTCACCCCATCCTCTCCAAGACCTCGCTAACTGACGTCGTGAGACTAACTGGCTGATAGTCTTCTCGACTCCACTGTCTTGAGAGTTGGCACCGCTGCTGCTTCCTCCACCCTATCTCCTCCAAGACCTCGCTAACTGACGTCGTGAGACTAACTGGCTGATAGTCTTCTCGACTGGACCCGCATTGAGAGTTGGCACCGCTGCTGCTTGCTTCACCCTATCCTCTCCAAGACCTCGCTAACTGACGTCGTGAGACTAACTGGCTGATAGTCTTCTCGACTCCACCGCCTTGAGAGTTGGCACCGCTGCTCCCTTCACCCTATCTCCTCCAAGACCTCGCTAACTGACGTCGTGAGACTAACTGGCTGATAGTCTTCTCGACTCCACCGCCTTGAGAGTTGGCACCGCTGCTGCTTGCTTCACCCTATCTCCTCCAAGACCTCGCTAACTGACGTCGTGAGACTAACTGGCTGATAGTCTTCTCGACTGGACCCGCCTTGAGAGTTGGCACCGCTGCTGCTTCCTTCACTCTATCCCCTGCAAGACCTCGCTAACTGACGTCGTGAGACTAACTGGCTGATAGTCTTCTCGACTGGACCCGCCTTGAGAGTTGGCACCGCTGCTGCTTGCTTCACCCTATCTCCTCCAAGACCTCGCTAACTGACGTCGTGAGACTAACTGGCTGATAGTCTTCTCGACTGGACCCGCCTTGAGAGTTGGCACCGTGCTGCTCCCTTCACTCTATCCTCTCCAAGACCTCGCTAACTGACGTCGTGAGACTAACTGGCTGATAGTCTTCTCGACTGGACCCGCCTTGAGAGTTGGCACCGCTGCTGCTCCCTTCACTCTATCCCCTCCTAGACCTTGCTAACTGACGTCGTGAGACTAACTGGCTGATACTCTTCTCGACTCCACCGCCTTGAGAGTTGGCACCGCTGCTTCCTTCACCCTATCCCCTCCAAGACCTCGCTAACTGACGTCGTGAGACTAACTGGCTGATAGTCTTCTCGACTGGACCCGCCTTGAGAGTTGGCACCGTGCTGCTCCCTTCACTCTATCCCCTTCAAGACCCCGCTAACTGACGTCGTGAGACTAACTGGCTGATAGTCTTCTCGACTGGACCCGCCTTGAGAGTTGGCACCGTGCTGCTCCCTTCACTCTATCCCCTTCAAGACCCCGCTAACTGACGTCGTGAGACTAACTGGCTGATAGTCTTCTCGACTGGACCCGCCTTGAGAGTTGGCACCGTGCTGCTCCCTTCACCCTATCCCCTCCAAGACCTCGCTAACTGACGTCGTGAGACTAACTGGCTGATAGTCTTCTCGACTGGACCCGCCTTGAGAGTTGGCACCGTGCTGCTCCCTTCACTCTATCCCCTTCAAGACCCCGCTAACTGACGTCGTGAGACTAACTGGCTGATAGTCTTCTCGACTGGACCCGCATTGAGAGTTGGCACCGCTGCTGCTTCCTTCACTCTATCCCCTTCAAGACCCCGCTAACTGACGTCGTGAGACTAACTGGCTGATAGTCTTCTCGACTGGACCCGCCTTGAGAGTTGGCACCGCTGCTGCCTTCACCCTATCCCCTCCAAGACCCCGCTAACTGACGTCGTGAGACTTTGGATCGCTGTGAGGTGAGCAAATATGGATTGATACTGTTCTGCTCGAGTTGATCACCAAATTATTATTATGGGTCCATTTTAAAATGTTGTTGAAGTCTAATTGCATTTCATACTCAGCTATATTCAATTTCTCCAGGACTGTTGATCAAACCGTGTCATCGGCGTACAAAAAAAACTTGATCATTTGATAAACAATTGACCATTTCATTAACATGAATCAGATAGAGAATGGGGCCCAAAATGAATCCCTGTGGCATTCCAGTCCCACAGTGTTCAAGTTTACTGAAGCCGCCATAAATTTTAACTATAATTTGTCCATTCTTCAAGTAGCTGATGAACCAGTTTGGCAAAGACCTTTCTACACCTATTTTATCAAGACAAGAAATTGATTTACTATGAGATAAAGTATCGAACGCTTTAGAAAAGTCAATGACCAAGGCGATTACATGCATATTATTGCTTAGTTCACTATTGACACAATTGGAGAATTCTACGAGTAGGTCGGAAGTGCTTCTGCCTCTTCCAAAGCCAAATTGTAATTTACGAATTGATGAGCGTAGCGAAGTCTCCATCCCACTCTTATAGGGCTTTGTCCGTGTTTTTTTTTTTTTTTTTGAATCACTCGACAGGTCGCAAGGGTTGACTGATCAACACGAAACTTTTTTGTACACGCAAACTCATCCAACTTGAAACTGTATAGTTTTTGGAATGAATCGGTCAGACCGATTCTGAGAAAAATCACCTCAAAGTTTCTAAAAACCCCATAAGATTTGGCTGGGCGGAAAATGTTGAAAAATAAAATCTCTCCACATGGGATGACATTTTCTCGAAATGTGTATACATAGATTTTACACATTTTCACGATTCTGTGTGCATTTCCAATCAGCCGTTTTGAATAAAAAGAATGAAATAACTGATAATATTCATCAAATATATCATAAAAATTGTGACAGAAATAAGTTGCCGAGATTCACTGCTTTCTAGATTCAACAGTTTACCAACAATGAGGTATTTTTTATATACATCAAGGTGTGTAGAATACCAGAGTCAATGAAGTGGCAAGAGTAGAACTACTTTGACGAATTTCATAGCTTATTCAGATATCAAGGTGTGTAGAATACCAGAGTCGATAAAGTAGCAAGGGTAGAACTAGTTCAAGGACTTTTATACCTTATTCAGATATCTCGCTCATCTTACAACGCATATTTCGCGTTTTACTAGTAATATTTAATTTCTTCAAATAATCTGTTGATGTATTGGCGACACAACGTTCCATGATTTTATTGATTACTGGTAATAGCGCTATGTGTCTATAGTTGGAGTACGACAAGTGGTCACCTTTTTCATAAATGGGACGGATAATAGCAATTTTTCATTCATCCGGTAATATACCAAATTCGAAAGATAAATTTATAAGCTTAGTTAAAATATGACTTATTATTTTCTGATAGCAATACCAGATCTTTCACTCTTATACAGTCAAACCCAGGCTGCTTGTTTACATCCAGATGCTCTATTATCTATTTCATTCGACTCGTTGAGACAGGGGGCCCAAACATGGACTGAAGTTGCACAGTAGCTTGAACGTATTAAGAAGTAATCACGTTGCAAGAATGGGTTATTAAATTAACGTCATTAATGGATGAGTTAACAAAACCATCAACTAGTTCATTATCTGATTTCTTTCTACCAACACATGTTGTTAGCGCCGACTCTCTTTTGAGACCAGCCAACTCGTTCTCTCTAGCAGGTTGTCGGACAATGGAGTCATGTTGGATTGCGTCATGGAATGTTACGTTTCTACTGCAAGCACTTGTTGACCACATTACTGGAACCGGTCCTATGACGTTTTGGTCCGCAATCCACTTTCTTGTTAGCTAGTCCGCATTCCACTTTCTTGTTAGCTAGTCCGCATTCCACTTTCTTGCTCGCTAGCCGGCCTGCCTTATTCACCCTCTCGCCAGTGAGATTTATCAAACTCTATCTCGCCAGTCTCGCATATGCGTGGATGGCAGTCAGGCTTTGCTCGTCAGTTGGTCTCTCTCCTTGCTCGAGTTCAGACGTGCTCTGACGTCTCTCGTTCAAGTGGATAATTCAGTCAGTTTGCTTCCAGCTCTCGTTGTGTGAGCATCTCCAGTTGAATTCTCTCCTTGCTCGAGTTCAGACGTGCTCTGACGTCGCTCGTTCAAGTGGGTTTATTCGGTCAGTCTGCTTCCAGCTCTCGTTGTGTGAGCATCTCCAGTTGGTCTCTCTCCTTGCTCGAGTTCAGACGTGCTCTGACGTCGCTCGTTCAAGTGGGTTAATTCAGTCAGTCTGCTTCCAGCTCTCGTTGTGTGAGCATCTCCAGTTGAATTCTCTCCTTGGTCAAGACAAGACGTGCTGTGACGTCTCTCGTTCAAGTGGGTTTATTCGGTCAGTCTGCTTCCAGCTCTCGTTGTGTGAGCATCTCCAGTTGGTCTCTCTCCTTGGTCGAGTTCAGACGTGCTCTGACGTCGCTCGTTCAAGTGGGTTAATTCAGTCAGTCTGCTTCCAGCTCTCGTTGTGTGAGCATCTCCAGTTGGTCTCTCTCCTTGGTCAAGACAAGACGTGCTGTGACGTCTCTCGTTAAAGTGAGTTAATTCAGTCAGTCTGCTTCCAGCTCTCGTTGTGTGAGCATCTCCAGTTGGTCTCTCTCCTTGGTCGAGTTCAGACGTGCTCTGACGTCTCTCGTTAAAGTGAGTTAATTCAGTCAGTCTGCTTCCAGCTCTCGTTGTGTGAGCATCTCCAGTTGAATTCTCTCCTTGGTCAAGACAAGACGTGCTGTGACGTCTCTCGTTCAAGTGGGTTTATTCGGTCAGTCTGCTTCCAGCTCTCGTTGTGTGAGCATCTCCAGTTGGTCTCTCTCCTTGGTCGAGTTCAGACGTGCTCTGACGTCTCTCGTTAAAGTGAGTTAATTCAGTCAGTCTGCTTCCAGCTCTCGTTGTGTGAGCATCTCCAGTTGAATTCTCTCCTTGGTCAAGACAAGACGTGCTCTGACGTCTCTCGTTCAAGTGGGTTTATTCGGTCAGTCTGCTTCCAGCTCTCGTTGTGTGAGCATCTCCAGTTGGTCTCTCTCCTTGGTCGAGTTCAGACGTGCTCTGACGTCTCTCGTTAAAGTGAGTTAATTCAGTCAGTCTGCTTCCAGCTCTCGTTGTGTGAGCATCTCCAGTTGGTCTCTCTCCTTGGTCAAGACAACACGTGCTCTGACGTCTCTCGTTCAAGTGGGTTTATTCGGTCAGTCTGCTTCCAGCTCTCGTTGTGTGAGCATCTCCAGTCGGTCTCTCTCCTTGCTCGAGTTAAGAAGTGCTCTGACGTCGCTCGTTCAAGTGGGTTAATTCAGTCAGTCTGCTTCCAGCTCTCGTTGTGTGAGCATCTCCAGTTGAATTCTCTCCTTGGTCGAGACAAGACGTGCTCTGACGTCTCTCGTTCAAGTGGGTTAATTCAGTCAGTCTGCTTCCAGCTCTCGTTGTGTGAGCATCTCCAGTTGGTCTCTCTTCTTGGTCGAGACAAGACGTGCTCTGACGTCGCTCGTTCAAGTGGGTTCATTCAGTCAGTCTGCTTCCAGCTCTCGTTGTGTGAGCATCTCCAGTTGAATTCTCTCCTTGGTCAAGACAAGACGTGCTGTGACGTCTCTCGTTCAAGTGGGTTTATTCGGTCAGTCTGCTTCCAGCTCTCGTTGTGTGAGCATCTCCAGTTGGTCTCTCTCCTTGGTCGAGTTCAGACGTGCTCTGACGTCGCTCGTTCAAGTGGGTTAATTCAGTCAGTCTGCTTCCAGCTCTCGTTGTGTGAGCATCTCCAGTTGGTCTCTCTCCTTGGTCGAGTTCAGACGTGCTCTGACGTCGCTCGTTCAAGTGGGTTTATACGGTCAGTCTGCTTCCAGCTCTCGTTGTGTGAGCATCTCCAGTTGGTCTCTCTCCTTGGTCGAGTTCAGACGTGCTCTGACGTCGCTCGTTCAAGTGGGTTAATTCAGTCAGTCTGCTTCCAGCTCTCGTTGTGTGAGCATCTCCAGTTGGTCTCTCTCCTTGGTCGAGTTCAGACGTGCTCTGACGTCGCTCGTTCAAGTGGGTTTATTCGGTCAGTCTGCTTTCAGCTCTCGTTGTGTGAGCATCTCCAGTTGGTCTCTCTCCTTGGTCGAGTTCAGACGTGCTCTGACGTCTCTCGTTCAAGTGGGTTAATTCAGTCAGTCTGCTTCCAGCTCTTGTTGTGTGAGCATCTCCAGTTGGTCTCTCTCCTTGGTCGAGTTCAGACGTGCTCTGACGTCGCTCGTTCAAGTGGGTTTATTCGGTCAGTCTGCTTTCAGCTCTCGTTGTGTGAGCATCTCCAGTTGGTCTCTCTCCTTGGTCGAGTTCAGACGTGCTCTGACGTCGCTCGTTCAAGTGGGTTAATTCAGTCAGTCTGCTTCCAGCACTCGTTGTGTGAGCATCTCCAGTTGGTCTCTCTCCTTGGTCGAGTTCAGACGTGCTCTGACGTCGCTCGTTCAAGTGGGTTTATACGGTCAGTCTGCTTCCAGCTCTCGTTGTGTGAGCATCTCCAGTTGGTCTCTCTCCTTGGTCGAGTTCAGACGTGCTCTGACGTCGCTCGTTCAAGTGGGTTAATTCAGTCAGTCTGCTTCCAGCTCTCGTTGTGTGAGCATCTCCAGTTGGTCTCTCTCCTTGGTCGAGTTCAGACGTGCTCTGACGTCGCTCGTTCAAGTGGGTTTATTCGGTCAGTCTGCTTTCAGCTCTCGTTGTGTGAGCATCTCCAGTTGGTCTCTCTCCTTGGTCGAGTTCAGACGTGCTCTGACGTCTCTCGTTCAAGTGGGTTAATTCAGTCAGTCTGCTTCCAGCTCTCGTTGTGTGAGCATCTCCAGTTGAATTCTCTCCTTGGTCGAGTTCAGACGTGCTCTGACGTCGCTCGTTCAAGTGGGTTAATTCAGTCAGTCTGCTTCCAGCTCTCGTTGTGTGAGCATCTCCAGTTGGTCTCTCTCCTTGGTCGAGACAACACGTGCTCTGACGTCTCTCGTTCAAGTGGGTTTATTCGTCAGTCTGCTTCCAGCTCTCGTTGTGTGAGCATCTCCAGTTGGTCTCTCTCCTTGGTCGAGACAAGACGTGCTCTGACGTCTCTCGTTCAAGTGGGTTTATTCAGTCAGTCTGCTTCCAGCTCTCGTTGTGTGAGCATCTCCAGTTGGTCTCTCTCCTTGGTCGAGTTCAGACGTGCTCTGACGTCGCTCGTTCAAGTGGGTCAATCCAGTCAGTCTGCTTCCAGCTCTCGTTGTGTGAGCATCTCCAGTTGGTCTCTCTCCTTGGTCGAGTTCAGACGTGCTGTGACGTCGCTCGTTCAAGTGGGTCAATCCAGTCAGTCTGCTTCCAGCTCTCGTTGTGTGAGCATCTCCAGTTGGTCTCTCTCCTTGGTCGAGTTCAGACGTGCTCTGACGTCGCTCGTTCAAGTGGGTCAATCCAGTCAGTCTGCTTCCAGCTCTCGTTGTGTGAGCATCTCCAGTTGGTCTCTCTCCTTGGTCGAGTTCAGACGTGCTCTGACGTCGCTCGTTCAAGTGGGTCAATCCAGTCAGTCTGCTTCCAGCTCTCGTTATGTGAGCATCTCCAGTTGGTCTCTCTCCTTGGTCGAGTTCAGACGTGCTCTGACGTCGCTCGTTCAAGTGGTTTAATTCAGTCAGTCTGCTTCCAGCTCTCGTTGTGTGAGCATCTCCAGTCGGTCTCTCTCCTTGCTCGAGTTCAGACGTGCTCTGACGTCGCTCGTTCAAGTGGGTTAATTCAGTCAGTCTGCTTCCAGCTCTCGTTGTGTGAGCATCTCCAGTTGAATTCTCTCCTTGCTCGAGTTCAGACGTGCTCTGACGTCTCTCGTTCAAGTGGGTTAATTCAGTCAGTCTGCTTCCAGCTCTCGTTGTGTGAGCATCTCCAGTTGAATTCTCTCCTTGGTCGAGTTCAGACGTGCTGTGACGTCTCTCGTATTCACGCAGTTGTTGTTTCTCTTTTCTGCGTTCATCTCTGGTCGTTAAAGGACCTATCTTACCGGCCTTTCTCGCTTCTAGTTCTTTACACTTGATGTGTTCGTAAGCATCTACAGCGTTGAGTGTTTTGTTTTCTGTCAATCTTTTGTTTCTTGTTCATTCATTCTGGTGATGTGTGGGGACATCACCCCAGATCTGAATATTCTATTTCTATTTGTTAGGCTTATTGTTATGAGAAGTTGACGCAGGTCGTTGAAGTTACACGTGGTTGCTCAGGTTCTGAAACAAGGTGCTTGGCTACGTCAAATTCGACGTTGTTAAACGTCTATCGTATATCGTCTATCGTATACGTGTATAACGTATATTGTTTAACGTGTATCGTTTCAAGGTGAGACGTAACCTGCCTCCAGTTTATGTTCACCTGATACTCAATGCCGAGTCGACATTGATTACTACGTATAATTTGCCTCACCGTGGCTCATTATACAGTCCACTGCTTTACCATTCACGCGCCTACCATTGGCCGCAACACATGTCCTCATAACATTGTCTATCGAATCTTTCTTCTTTCTTCCCAATATAGAGTTTAGAGATGGCCAAGTTTCTTCAATATGCCCTTTGATTTTGTGAAAATATCTTCAAAATGCGCATTTTTCACTTGCATTAATTGCTTGTTGACCATATTTTTTCTTTAGATTCATCCCTGAATGAGTTTTTACATGAGTTGATGCATTTTTTCCACCTTTTGAAAGATGTATCACGATTTCTGATAGCTTTCCTCAATTCATCATTCATCCAACTTTTCTGCATTCTCGGTTTAACAGCAATAGTTGAGGTGTAAAATGATGATCGATTATAACAGTAATTAAAAGCTGAAACGATTGCATTATAGAGCGCATCACATTCGGTAAGAGTTAATAAGTGATTCCAATTGTAGTTTCTGAAATTTTGTTTCAAAGTCTGTTCATGTATCCTACATATATTGTTGGAAGTATTGTTGTTGCTTATTCCTGTTTTGTCAATTACAATGTATGCCATAACCATATAATGGTCAGTAATTCTAGTTTTATATATTGCCGAATTGATATCATTTGATTTACATCTAATGAAAATATGATCTAGGCGAGATAGAACTGATTTGTCCAGTATGAAAGTTTCTCGCGTGATGCCCTGAATGCATTCAGTGAATCCGTTCACGGCTAATTAATTATTTCCATACTGCACAATGTTATTGTCATCTGAATGCAGTGGGTCCAGGTTAACATCTCCTATAAGAACAACATTCCTTTCTTCAATGCCAGATACAAACAATTTTATTTCACCAACACATTTTATTTTACTCAAATTCGGTGGCCTGTAAATGGCTAAAATTGAAATAGTGTTACTATCGCTGAGTGTAAGCAATCCATTTAGACCCTCGAAATATTCTAACTTAGATTTTATTTCTGTGAATTCGATGTTTTTCTTGACAAATAATGAAAGACCGCCACCTGGTCTGTTGGGTCTGATTCTATGAAATGAATCATATCCATCGAATGTATAAAGATCAAGTAAGGATTCATTTGACCTTGCTCAATACCAGAACATCAAATCTACCGATATAATTGAACAAGATGACATTCAGTTCATCCCAATGTTTGTTCAATGATCTTACTACGCCTTGTATAGTTTGAAACCAAGCATCAAGATCACACGTGACCAACCTTGAATGAACAAATATCAATATCATAATCGTTCAAATCGGAAAACATACACAGATTCTGAGTAATTATTGATTGTATAAATGTCAACAGTGAGGAAGGAAGCAGAGAATTATTCACTTGAGTTTCTCCAGGTCACCGTAACAATGTATTTTTATGAATTGTTGAGACTTCTCGTCTTTTCGAGCAAACATATTGTTGTTTTTAAACCAGACAAACTTATAGTTAACTTCTCTGGCCTTTTGTTTTGTCATCCACAACAATTCCCTGTTGTATGGAGACAAGTTTTCATTGACATAAATACGAGTTTCTGTTGTAATCACTTTACCCAGGATCTCGCTGTTTCTTATCAAGATTCTCTTCTTGGCTTCTTCCTTGACAGTAGCTGAACGATGATTTTCGCCGGACGATTGGGGGTGCGCGATGGCATGCGGTGGGCCGCTCAATGTCGGCAGCCACGAGGTCAATGTTGAGCTTATTGGCCACCTGCAATACGATCTCTTCAACGTGTCCCCCTTCAGATGATTCGACCTTGACAAGTTCAAAGCTCTTGCTACGACCGTACTGATCAAGGAACTTCAGTTCTACATTGAGTTTTTCGATTTCCTTGTCTTGGTCTTCAACCTTCTTAGTTAGGCATTAAACAGTTGATTTGAGTTCTTTGATATCTTTAGAAAAGTCTTCCCTTATCGCTTTCAGCTCGTTTGATAGGAACAGGAAATTCTCCCTTTCCTCTTTCTGTATGTCTAACAAACACTTCTGGATGTCAGAGGTGTCGTACACGGATTTTTGTGGCGCATCCTTGGGCGTACCTCCAACCGACTTCTTATTCTCACGGCACGTTAGACAACGCCACGCTGCTATGATAATAATGATAATAATAATAATAATAATTATTATTATTATATCAACACAAACGATAGGGTAATGAAGATGACGGTGCAGATGGAAGAGAAGTCAACTGAGATTATCCAAGTGTATGCCCCTCAAACGGGAAGACCGATGGCAGAGAAGGAACATTTTCTGAAATAACTGGAAAATACCATCACGGCAGAAAGAGTGCTGATTATAGGGGACTTGAATGCGAAAGTGAGAAAGGAGTGGAAAGGCTACGAAGGGGTATTGGGTAAGTTTGGATACGGGAGTAGAGGTCGAGACGGAATTAATTTGATAGAAATGTGTGTAAGAAATGAATTGACCATATGTAACACACTGTTCGAAAAAGGAGCGGAGAAGAAGATAACACGAGTCAGCTGGGATGGAGGAAATAAAACGGTGATCGACTACACCATGGCAAGCAGGGAATTAAGAAGATGGGTGAGTGACACAGCTGTGAACCCAACAGTGGCATTGGATGGAGACCACCGACTCATAGTGGCTACAATAAAAGGCGGACAGGAGTGGAAAAGAGAGCATGTCAAAAGAAAAACAGGGAGAAAGCAATCCAAACTGAAAATATGGAGACTGCAAGAAGTGAGTGTGAGAAGGGAATTTCGAAAATTGATTAAGGTGAGAGTACCAGAAGGTGAAATAAGGGACGCAGAAGAAGAATGGAGAGAATTCAACGAAGTAATGGTACAAGTAACTAGGAAAACGCTACATACGCGTTGTTAGACGAGCGGAAAGTAATAGTATGTCGACTTCTTTGCCAAACTTCCGCCCAAATTCGCCAATTGGGTGACATTTAAGTTATAAATGGGTAAAAACAGCTTCGAGTGGTACCAATTCAGCACATTTCATGTTTTTTCTTCGAAATGGCTTACTCAATCAGGCTGAGAATTTCCAGAAATGTGTATCAAAATGTAATTCAACTTCACACAAAATTTCATTCCTTTTGAAAATAAAAATATTTTCATTTTTTTTTCGCCGTGTTATTCTAATGGGTATTTTTGAAATTTCTAAGATTCATAAAAATGAAAGTTACCACCCTATAGTGTCACAAAACTTCACAAATCTGAGTTAGATAAGGAACCATGATGAAAAAAAAGTCTGAAGTTGATAGCTGTAGCCGTTTGACCTGTGGAGAACCGAAACAAAAACGAACACCAATTTTTTTCAGTATGTCATTTGAATCCTCGCTAAAGCTCGTCTAACAAACGAAGTGTGTGGAAGGTTAAGTGGGAGGAGAAAGGCAAAAGAGACGGCATGGTGGAGCGAGGAGGTGAGGTGTGCAGTTAAACAAAAACAGGAAGCTTGGACCAGGAAGGAGAAAGATAGATCGGCGATAAATTTATTGAAGTACTTAGAGAGAAAGAGAGAGGTTAGGAGCATAATTGAGAAGCAAAAAGAGATGAAAATGGTAGAGCTTGCCACGAAGTTGGAGAAAGATGGGCAGGGAAATAAGAAAATGTTGTATGGAATTATGAAAGAAAAGAGGAGATACAGAGAGGAGCAGAAGATCATGTATAATAAGAATGATAAACTGATTCGAGAACCCAGAGAAATGAAGAGAATGTGAAAAGAACATTTCGAAGAGCTATTGAATGCAAAACATACACGGGCAGAAGAAGTGGAGGAGCAGATATAGAAGGAGAGGACTGTGTGGAGATGGTGTCAAGAGAGGAGGTGTAAAAAGATGAAGAATGGTAAAGCAGCAGGAGCAGATGAGATCGTGGTAGAGATCATGAAGGCAGCAGGGCAGTGGGGGGTGGAGTGGGTGTTCCGTGTGATGGCGGCAGCATGGCAACAGAAAAGAGTGCCGGAAGATTGGGTGAAAGGGGTAATAACAGTAATATTCAAGAAAGGAGACAGAAAAAGAAGTAAGAATTACAGAGGAGTGACGCTGATGAGCCAGGCAGCAAAGCTGTATGAACGAATTATTGAAACAAGGATGAGAGTGCTAGTGGAACCCAGGTCAAGGGAAGAGCACTATGGGTTCAGAACAGGCCGATCAACAGTAGATTTGATATTTGCTGTCAGGCAATTGCTAGAAACAAGGTGGGAGGAGGGAAGAAGAGTTTACATGGCTCTTCTAGATTTTGAGAAAGCATACGACCATCTTCCCAGAGAAAGGGTGTGGGAGAGTCTCAGGGCAAAGGGGATACGTGTAGGGATGATAGACCGTGTGGAGAGTTTGTATCGAGAATGCAAGGCTTCAGTGCAAACAAATGGAGGCAGGACGGAGTGGTTTGAGGTAAGGAGTGGAGTTAGGCAGGGCAGTGTCCTATCACCTATGTTGTTTGTAATGGTGATGGATGAGATGATCAGAAAAGTGGAACCAGAGAAGGAAGGCCCAGGGTCTAAGACAATGATATAATATGCTGATGATATCTTGCTATGGGGAGACAGTGGAGACGAGGTGCAAGAGAAAGAAGAGAGATGGGAAGGAATGACAGAGGAGTTTGGGATGACAATTAGCATGGAAAAGAGCAAAACAATGGTGATGAGCAGAGAGAAGAGAAGGATTGAAGAGAAAGTACAGCTGCAAGGTCAAGAACTGGAAGAAGTAGAAGAGTTCTCATACTTGGAAAGTATTGTCAGTAATACGGCAAAAGTAGAGCTAGAAGTGAATAAGAGAATAGCTAAGGCAAACGGGCCATTTCAAAAAGTGAGGAAGCTAATTTGGAACCAAGATTTTCCGAGGAGTGGAAAGATACTCATTTATAATGCGTACTACTTGCCTATCTTGACATATAGAGCAGTTACATGGTCAATCAACTGGAGAAAAGAAACGAAAATGGAGGCAGCAGAAATGAAGTTTGTAAGGAGCGTACAGGAGTGTCAAAGTTGGAGAAGAAGAGAAGCAATAATATAAGGAAGGAAGTGGGAGTGGAAAGGTTATCATTTCAATTTGAGAGGGAGAGACTTAGGTGGTACGGGCATATGAGGAGAATGGAAAAGAAGAGAATACCGAAAGCAACGTTAGAGATAGCAGAAAGCAATGGAGCTAAGAGAAGAGTTGGATGACCAAGAGAAAGGTGGCAGGAGGGAGTCAAGTTCGGGGTAGTCAACCGAGGAGAGAAATGGGAAGAAGTGGAAGACGAGAGATGATGAAAGAATAGAGAACGATGGAGGAAACTCGTGGGAAGAGAAGAAGAAACAGAGGATAGGCCTAGCAGAAGTGAAGAAGAGGAGGAAGGAGCAACGGCACTGAAGCACTGAGCAACTGGCAGGAACCAATTGATATGAGACATCTGCCCTAGAAAAACTGATGAAAACACCCTCTGGCCCAATTTAATTGATTATCTGGGTTCGATATATATATATATATATATATATATATATATATATATATATATATATATATATATATATTTATTTATATATACATATATATATATATATATATATATATATATATATATATATATATATATATATATATATATATATATGTATATATATGTATATATATATATATATATATATATATATATATATATATATATATATATATATATAAATATATAT
The DNA here is from genome assembly GCA_964007535.1 of Brachyptera risi. Taxonomy (NCBI): domain Eukaryota; kingdom Metazoa; phylum Arthropoda; class Insecta; order Plecoptera; family Taeniopterygidae; genus Brachyptera; species Brachyptera risi. The sequence continues at coordinate 394,880 of OZ023336.1, forward strand.
ATATATATATATATATATATATATATATATATATATATATATATATATATATATATATATATATATATATGTATATATATATATATATATATATATATATATATATATATATATATATATATATATATATAAATATATATATAAATTGTTTGCGCCAATCCTATTATGACGACCAACTAGGTCTTTCCCCCTTGTGTTTTGTTTTCGCATCCCTTACTCCTAGTTGTAATACGCAATATGCCTCCAGTTATTATGTCGTCATCCGTTGACCTTTAGATACCACAAATAGGCACATCATGTACCTGTCATTGCAGTTCGATCTCAGGTCACTTATTTGTCGTCTCTCGTGTCGTATGGTTGGGCCTATATTGCCTGCGTACGTCGTCATTTCGGACACCCGTTCGTCAGTGTCTTTTCTCGTGTATGCAAGTTGCATAGTGTATCTCCTCGTTATGCAGTGAAGTTTATTTAGTTAAATCAAGCCCTACTATTCCTTTTCTATCATTCATTCATCACCAATTCCCAAACCATTTCGTTAGTTTCAAATCCAACCTCCAATACGTACGTACTTCTTTCTCCCACCCAACGTCTTCACAAAGTGCATTCTCTCAAACATCGTCGCGACGCTTCAAGACGCTTCAAGACGAATACCTCAGGAGAAACACAGGTATCGTGCTATTTATTATAAACTTCTTCCCAATTACCCTACATACAGTACACTCATCAAATTCACTCGTCGATAGTCGTAAGATTATCATCCCGCGTCACAAATAAATCCTATTAGATTTATAACGGCGCCAACATTTTGGTCCATTGACCCGGAGTCTTGCATCAGCTAGTTTTCGCCGTGGAAGTTTAGTTTCGTGATACATGCTCCCCTTGACTTGTGTTTTCATTCCCTGTGGAATTATTTCGGTGCATTCTCATTATGCACATTTTCGTACTAGCTATGTTCTCTGATCTCCTGATCATCTCAGCTTATTTTCGACGCTCGTGAATAAGTCTCGGTAGGTCTAGCGTCGTTGTAGCCGTGTCTAGCGTTGTTTTAGTCCGTCATTTCACATTGCTGTGCTATTTCTTGTATCTACCACGTCATTCTCGTTGGTTTTCGCTAGGTGACCTCGTGATAGTCACTACCCGCATTCCCTCTCGCTTGGGACGCTCGACCGTTTCGAGTTGGTTGTCCTTTGCCCTATTCTCGTGCATTTTTGCATCAACGTTGATTCACGTGTCTGTTTCAATATACGCTCGGTTATTATTAGGAAAGAAATTCTTTCATTTCGGTTTTCGTCATGGATGAACAAATCCGTGCACAAAGGTTGTTCACAGTTCAGCGTGAAGAACTGTTTGCTGAAATTCAGCGAACCTATGACAAATTCAAGTCGTTGAAGCTCGACGATGTAAACGCAGTGCGGGATAGGTTCGAACGTCTTGCCGTGATTCGAACCGAATTCAACGCCGTGCAGCAAAAAATAATGCAGCACAACGTTTCGCTGGACTCAACCGTGAAGCCACTCGACGTAGTACAGGTTAATGCCAGCTTCGACGATTTGATATACGCTGCTCAGTCAGCCTTCAGGAAAGCTGAATCCAAGGTTATTCCAGTGGTTAGTCAGGCCATGTCAGACCTTCGCGCAAGCACGGCAATGCAAGCAGTCTCTTTGCCTAGCATCAACATTCCCAGCTTCTCTGGTGATATTGTTGAGTGGACGGAATATTATTCCTTATTCAAGTCTCTAATAGACGAGAATGAGTCACTGAATGCCATTCAAAAGTTTCATTACTTGAGGTCCACGCTTCAGGGAACTGCGTTAGCTGTTATTTCTGGTCTCCCAATGACTCAAGTGAATTATCCACTTGCTCTTCAAGCACTGGTAACTCGCTATCAAAACCCTCGCGTGATAGCAAGTTTGTACATTCGTCAGATTTTGGAATTTACGCCTCTAAAGTCAAATTCACACTCTGGCTTTCAAAGCTTTCTACGAGTTCATAAGAACTCGATTAATGCACTCAAAGCGCTAGCTCTCCCCGATTTAGCGGATTATATCCTGCTTTCGTTGACAGCCAGAAATCTCGATGTTTCTACGCGTAAGCATTCGTCGCAAAGTGTTCCTACGTACGCTTCTTTGATCGCGTTCATTGAAGACCACTCTCGGACATTAGAACTGTGTGGCCTCGACGTTCCAACTTCAAGCCAGCATCAGGCTGGTACCTCATCGCCCGTCAAACGGGTCAATTCATTGCTTGCATCTCACTCGAAGATGACGTCACCTCACTCTGGTCAACAGCAGAAGTCATGTCCGTTATGCTCGCAAAGCCACACCCTTTACATCTGTGACATGTTTCTCAATCAAACTCGTGATGAGAAATACCAAACTTTAAGGCGTCTTCACCGATGTTTTAATTGTTTAGGCGCACATACACGTGAGCAGTGCAAGTCAAAACGGGCTTGTACAAGTTGTCAGAGCAATCAACATCACTCGATATTGCACTCCCCTCGAGTGAAACCCCTCCCTACCCCGAGTGTCAGTGCCGCAACCGCCGTGGCCACCCCCGCTGCGCACGCGAACCCTCTAGTGTTAACCTGTCAATCGAATGACACCCCAGTTGTCAAGACTGTGCTATTAGGTACTGTCCGCGCATTTATCAGTGACGCGGAAGGAAACCTCCAACCTTTTCGTGCCGTAATCGATTCTGGATCTCAGATCTCGGCGGTCACTCACTCTTTAATCAAGAAGCTTGGCCTGAAATTTGAATCTAAGCAATCTGAACTGGTCGGCATCGGAAACTCGGCTGCGCGTGTCTTTGGCACGGTTAACTGCAAAATCACCTCTCGCGTCCTCCCCCACGAACCAATATGCGTTCAAGCTGTAGTGTTATCATCAATCTCGACCGAACTTCCCAACAGCGATGTTCCTATCGATGTCTACAACCAGTATCGTGGTCTAACTCTAGCCGATCATCAGTTTCACCTTCCCGGCAAGGTTGATTTTCTCATAGGCGCTGATCTCTACCCAAGCATTTTGATGAGATCAGGCGACACGCTGATAGGACACGCCCCCTCAGCTCTCAACACCCTATTCGGCTGGGTGGTGCTTGGTCCTATTCACTCTGAGAAGCTCACCTCACCCCCTCTCACTCTTCTCGCGTGTTCGACTCCGACGTTGGACCGAACACTTCGTCTTTTTTGGGAATCCGAGGAAGTTCGACGCCCTCCCCAGCAAAGTCCTGAGGATGAATGGTGCGAAGAACATTTTGTCGCTACGCACGAACGTGACGCCACCGGACGGTATTCGGTAGCGCTTCCGTTTACATCATCCCCCCCTCCCCTCGGCGATAATCGGGACGTTGCTATGCAGAACTTTCTTGCGCTAGAACGTCGTTTGAAACGCACTCCTGACCATGCTGACGCCTATCAGCAATTCATGACTGATTATTGCCAGGCTCGACACATGCAACTCGCCACCACTTCGTCGTCGTATGTGATACCTCACCACTGTGTGCACAAAGTTGCCAGCACCAGTACGAAGCTTCGAGTCGTTTACAATGCCTCCGCTCCCGATAAAGCGGGAGTTTCGCTCAATCAGCTCTTGTTGAGTGGTCCGAAGCTTCAACGTGACTTGTCCAATATTCTCACCGGTTTTCGCACTCATCCCGTCGCCGTCTGCGCGGACATACGTCAAATGTACCGCCAGATTCTCATCCAGCCGTCTGATCGCCATTATCAACATATATTTTGGCGCCCTACGCCTCCTCACCCGTTCAGGAGTACGAACTGAACACAGTCACGTACGGTCTTACTCCTTCCGCATTTCTCGCTCAGAGAGTTCTACGCCAACTCGTCGCCGACGAAGGAACCCGGTTTCCGCTCGCATCCCTCGCTTTAACTGCACACACGTACATCGATGACGTCGTGTCTGGTGCTGAAACCCTCGAGCAAGCACATACCTTGCAAGAAGAACTGACAGCTCTCCTCTCCTTAGGAGGTTTCGAGCTACGAAAATGGTCTAGCAATGATCCTAACGCACTGCGCAACCTTCCGGCCGATCATCTGGAAACTCCCCTCGTAGTTTCCAACGACGACCTGGGCATCAAAATCCTCGGTCTTCTATGGGACCCTCGTGCGGACTCCTTCTCGTTCAATCCTTTGAAGGAGCCGTCACCAAACGTTCAGTGCTATCCTACATAGCCCGAATCTTCGACCCGCTCGGCTTTCTTACGCCTTTCGTGTGCTGGATGAAGATGTTCCTCCAGCAGCTATGGCTCACTCCTCTCGCGTGGGACGACACTCTACCTCCGCATCTCTGTGACGCCTGGTTGCGTGCCGTCGCCGAAGTGCACGAACTATCCCTCTTCAGGATTCCGCGCATCTTCTCCAACGGCACAGGACTCCGTCGACTGATCGGGTTTTGCGACGCCTCCGAGAAAGCCTATGCAGCTGTGTTGTACGTGCTCATCGAAGCCTCACCAACCTCTTCGTCTTCAGTCAGCATCTTGCGTGCCCGAAGTAAGGTAGCCCCTGTCAAACCATTGACAATACCCAAGTTGGAACTCTCTGCCGCCGTGCTGCTCACTCGGCTGTTAAAGGATGTCTCCAACTCTGAAATCGATTTGTCCATCTCTTCGGTGCATTTATTCACGGATTCCACTATTGTTTTAGCCTGGTTGGCCACCCCTCCTTACCGGCTCAAAACATTTGTCGCCAACCGTGTAGTGGAAATCACCGAAGATTCGTCTCCCGACTCCTGGGCCCATGTACCTTCGGCTGACAACCCAGCTGATTGTGCTTCTCGTGGATTGACACCCGCGGAATTGATGAACCACCGCCTGTGGACGTCCGGCCCCGCTTACTTGCACGACTCATCGGCGTCGTGGCCACGCTTCTCTCCTTCACTTGTATCGGACACTGCGCTGCCGGAGGTCAAACCTGCTACGGTCAGCCTCAACGCTCACGTCCCCGTCGACACTCTACTTGACAATCTCTGCAAGTTTTCAAGCCTACGCAAGGCCCAACGCGTTTATGGTCACGTAGTCCGTTTTGCTCGTATCCTACTGGCGACGCGTTCGCGAACAGCTGTTCCAACCGGCCCGCTGTCGCCTCCTGAGCTGAATGATGCCCTCGACCTGTTCATTCGCGCAGCTCAACGACGTTACTACCTCACCGAGCTGCGTCAACTAGAACACCATCAGCCAGTCAAATCCTTGCAGCTCTCAAGCCTTTTCTCGACCCCTCCGGGTTTCTCAGGGTAGACGGCCGGCTACGTCACTCGTCTCTACCCGCTGACGCTCGTCACCCTCTCCTCCTTCCAAAGGAAGCGCATCTCATAGGCACGTCTTTGCTCGCACCCCCTGAATCGCACTTTTCTGTTGACAAGTCGATCTTGACTCGTTGGGACCGCGTTCGTCATTTGCACCAAACGTTCTGGACCCGCTGGTCCCAAGAGTATTTGAACTCCCAAATGCAACGTGGCAAGTGGTTGCGCGGCTCCCCCAATTTTCAAATAGGCGACGTCGTTTTCCTTTTTTAACCCCAACGCTGCCCTCTTTCATGGCCTATCGGTCGGGTAACTCATGTACATCCCGGCCCGGACGAAGTAGTCCGTGTGGTGACCTTGCGCACTCCTAACGGAGTGTACAAGAGACCAGTGAACAAACTGGTCTCTCTCCCCGTCGATTGTTGATTTGGGTGCTTTTCCCAAGTTTTTTCGTATCATTTTCGTTTTCGTTATGTAAAACAATGTTTTCCATGGTAGGCGGTATGTTTGCGCCAATCCTATTATGACGACCAACTAGGTCTTTCCCCCTTGTGTTTTGTTTTCGCATCCCTTACTTCTAGTTGTAATACGCAATATGCCTCCAGTCATTATGTCGTCATCCGTGACCTTTAGATACCACAAACAGGCCGTCATGTACCTGTCATTTCAGTCTATCTCAGGTCACTTATTTGTCGTCTCTCGTGTCGTATGGTTGGGCCTATATTGCCTGCGTACGTCGTCATTTCGGACACCCGTTCGTCAGTGTCTTTTCTCGTGTATGCAAGTTGCATAGTGAATCTCCTCGTTATGCAGTGAAGTTTATTTAGTTAAATCAAGCCTTACTATTCCTTCTCTATCATTCATTCATCACCAATTCCCAAACCATTTCGTTAGTTTCAAATCCAACCTCCAATACGTACGTACTTCTTTCTCCCACCCAACGTCTTCACAAAGTGCATTCTCTCAAACATCGTCGCGACGCTTCAAGACGCTACAAGACAAATACCTCAGGGGAAACACAGGTATCGTGCTATTTATTATAAACCCTTTCCCAATTACCCTACATACAGTCCATTCATCAAATTCACTCGTCGATAGTCGTAAGATTATCATCCCGCGTCACAAATAAATCCTATTAGATTCATAACGGCGCCAATATATATATATATATATATATATATATATATATATATATATATATATATATATATATATATATATATATATATATATATATATATATATATATATATATATATATATATATATATATACATATATATATATATATATATATATATATATATATATATATATATATATATATATATATATATATATATGTTGTTTCGTATGTTCTCGCGGTCGAATGTAGATGTTGAACTCTTCTCTCGGGACAACCACGTTTGCTCTTTTGGATGCAGTTGTTGGATCTGAGCAACGGATCTTTTCAGATTCAACAACTGCATCCAAAAGAGCAAACGTGGTTGTCCCGAGAAAAGAGTTCAACATATATATATATATATATATATATATATATATATATATATATATATATATATATATATATATATATATATATATATATATATATATATATATATATATATATATATATATATATATATATATATATATATATATATATATATATATATATATATATATATATATATATATATATATATATATATATATATATATATATATATATATATATATATATATATATATATATATATATATATATATATATATATATATATATATATATATATATATATATATATATATATATATATATATATATATATATATATATATATGAAATATTATTGTATCTGAGGAAAATGTCAGTAATAATGATTATGAGACGATTTTTTTCGTTCAATATTAACAATTCATACATGTTGTTGAGCAAGTCAGTGAGCGATGATGAAGAATAAATTGACTATACAAGTACATTAGCGTAGAATATCGAAATACTCAGCTGTGGAGTGGGAAAGATTCGATAACAGGAACTGCTGGAGGCTCCGCTTGAAAGCCGCGTCGTCTCGCTCAGATGTGATAGCTTGTTGAGAGATGCAGCTCCGGCGTGTGCGTGGACAGAGCCAGGTTGTGTCCTGACGTCCATGGCGTGGGCTTCAAGGTGGTTGCTCGTGAGCACGATCGCCCGTTACCCCGCGTCATGACACGATTCAACGATAAGAGGGACACATTGAGATATCTACCGAGCTTACCTCTGAATGGACATACATGAGTCAGATCCAGATGACCGAATAACAAGCCACAACAAAATAGAGTGGTTATCCACAAGAGAAATGAAGGAAAGAGAATCAGACTTGGCCGGAGGATTTTAACATATTTCCTATGAGAGACATTCACTTACATAAGGTTTGCTTCCGTACTTCCTGAA
>OZ023336.1:405250-480250 GCA_964007535.1 Brachyptera risi
GTTCTGAACTTTTGAAGTTCATGAACGGTAAGTCCGACATCGGTTCATAAGATGCATAATACTTGGTGTTCTTAGGACCACCGGGTTTGGTCCTCGAGTCCAGATAATAGTTGGTCGTGGTTCCCTCTCTGGCCGTCAGGAGTATCGGCTCGTCCGTCATATCCCACTGGATGACCGTCTTCCCCTGCGTGCACCGCCAGTCGTGGAGCTCGAAGTGCAGCGTGCGGTTCATTGGCACGTGCATGCGCACGATCTGCTCGCCGTAGACGAGGAAGCGCTCGTGTCCGGGGATCGTGGTCGTCAAGGTCGCGTTGCACGACGGCCGCTCCGAGTTCCAGAAGATCAGCTCGCCCTCGCCGCGAGCGATACCCGGGTACAGACACGGCTGCCAGACAGAGAACAAGCGTCCAGCCGAGTGATGACAGTCCACTTGTTGCCTTGCACCATTCAGCAATGGGTAATGGGTCGGGTGATCCTCTTGTATCCTCGAACCTTCGAACTAATATCATGAAGTCGACAATTGGCAACCAAATATCCGGCCAGTCATACGACTGCACTTCGGCTCTGTCCTGTCGTTGTGCTTGTGACAGCAGGCTCACCCCTCATGCTGAGCCACCTGTATTCACAGCAGCTGTGCCTGAGCGCTTCGCAACCCGTGACGGCCAGTGTTGGCAGGCAAGTGGACTCTGATTGGAGGGAGGGGAAGCATAACTATGCATCAAATGTGATGTATATCTGGGTATCTTGCACATACCGCGGGGTATGTGATGCGAAACTTGCGACCACTTTTATTGTTCTCTCTTTCAACACCGCAGAAGCATTTGCAAGAGTTGGCATGTATTCCAGCGGAAGTGAGCGGATCAGAGGGGGTCAAGAGTTACGGAGAAAGGGGAGGGGAGGTTGGATCCGTCAGTGATGTGTCATTTCCCCTACACCCATGAGCAACTGGAGCAACCTAATCCATCAACCCACCCTTGAGTAGGTCTGATTCAATAAAGCCTACAGCTAGTGATACAGCCTATACTGCTTGGGTGCGAGAGCACGTCAGGGCGGTCACACTCGGGTGTGCTCGGTAGCAGCACAATACAGCGGGCCTGTAGCGCACAGGAGTGATCTGCAAGGCCACTACAAGTATCCAGGTGGGGGGAGTTGAGAGAGAGTGCTATGAAGTGTACCTCCAGGGCTGCCTGTACCCCCGCGGCGATGCCGAAGGCCACGACCGCCAGGACGCCGCCGATCAGGATCTGTGTGTAAGGTCTCCGGATGGCCTTGTTCTTGCAGCACAGTGGCATGATGACCAGCTCTAAGACGGGCAGGGCGATCATGAGGGTCAGCGGGTTGAGCAGCGGCATGGAGTCGGGCTCGACGCCGTAATTCTCGCCCACACCCCCGTGCATGTAGGTAGCCTGGGAGATCCACCGCGACCACTGCGGACCAACAGAGAGGTCAGAGGACGTGTGCCACGCTCGTGAGATACCGTCTCCTCTAACACAGCCCGTGCATCTCACTCATCTGTCTGACGCGCGGGTGGAGAAAACTTGAAATAACGTCCTAGGCCCAGCTAGCTCCAAGAGACCAGGACCCTCACCACGACTATTACTTGAAATAACGTCCTAGGCACAGCTAGCTACAAGAGACTAGGACCCTCACTACGATTGTTACTCGAAATAACGTCTTAGGCTCAGCTAGCTACAAGAGACTAGGACCCTCACTACGACTGCCACTTGAAATAACGTCCTAGGCTCAGCTAGCTACAAGAGACCAGGACCCTCACCGCGACTGTCACTTGGAACAACGTCTCTGGCACGACTTGCCACAAGAGACCAGGACCCTCACCGCGACTGTCACTTGGAACAACGTCTCTGGCACGGCTTGCCACAAGAGACCAGGCCCCTAACCACGCCTGTCACTTGGAACAACGTCTCTGGCACGGCTTGCCACAAGAGACCAGGCCCCTAACCACGCCTGTCACTTGGAACAACGTCTCTGGCACGGCTTGCCACAAGAGACCAGGCACCTAACCACGCCTGTCACTTGAAAAAACGTATCTGGCACGACTTGCCACAAGAGACCAGGACCCTCAGCGAGACTGTCACTTGGAACAACGTCTCTGGCACGACTTGCCACAAGAGACCAGGCCCCTAACCACGCCTGTCACTTGAAAAAACGTATCTGGCACGACTTGCCACAAGAGACCAGGACCCTCACCGCGACTGTCACTTGGAACAACGTCTCTGGCACGACTTGCCACAAGAGACCAGGACCCTCACCGCGACTGTCACTTGGAACAACGTCTCTGGCACGACTTGCCACAAGAGACCAGGACCCTCACCGCGACTGTCACTTGGAACAACGTCTCTGGCACGACTTGCCACAAGAGACCAGGCCCCTAACCACGCCTGTCACTTGAAAAAACGTATCTGGCACGACTTGCCACAAGAGACCAGGACCCTCACCGCGACTGTCACTTGGAACAACGTCTCTGGCACGGCTTGCCACAAGAGACCAGGCCCCTAACCACGCCTGTCACTTGAAAAAACGTATCTGGCACGACTTGCCACAAGAGACCAGGACCCTCACCGCGACTGTCACTTGGAACAACGTCCTAGGCACGACTTGCCACAAGAGACCAGGACCCTCACCGCGACTGTCACTTGGAACAACGTCTCTGGCACGACTTGCCACAAGAGACCAGGACCCTCACCGCGACTGTCACTTGGAATAACGTCTCTGGCACGACTTGCCACAAGAGACCAGGACCCTCACCGCGACTGTCACTTGGAACAACGTCTCTGGCACAACTTGCCACAAGAGACCAGGACCCTCACCGCGACTGTCACTTGGAACAACGTCTCTGGCACGACTTGCCACAAGAGACCAGAACCCTCACCGCGACTGTCACTTGGAACAACGTCTCTGGCACGACTTGCCACAAGAGACCAGGACCCTCACCGCGACTGTCACTTGGAACAACGTCTCTGGCACGACTTGCCACAAGAGACCAGGCCCCTAACCACGCCTGTCACTTGGAATAACGTCTCTGGCACGACTTGCCACAAGAGACCAGGACCCTAACCACGCCTGTCACTTGGAATAACGTCTCTGGCACGGCTTGCCACAAGAGACCAGGCCCCTAACCACGCCTGTCACTTGGAATAACGTCTCTGGCACGACTTGCCACAAGAGACCAGGACCCTCACCGCGACTGTCACTTGGAACAACGTCTCTGGCACGACTTGCCACAAGAGACCAGGACCCTCACCGCGACTGTCACTTGGAACAACGTCTCTGGCACGACTTGCCACAAGAGACCAGGACCCTCACCGCGACTGTCACTTGGAACAACGTCTCTGGCACGACTTGCCACAAGAGACCAGGACCCTCACCGCGACTGTCACTTGGAACAACGTCTCTGGCACGACTTGCCACAAGAGACCAGGCCCCTAACCACGCCTGTAACTTGGAATAACGTCTCTGGCACGACTTGCCACAAGAGACCAGAACCCTCACCGCGACTGTCACTTGGAACAACGTCTCTGGCACGACTTGCCACAAGAGACCAGGACCCTCACCGCGACTGTCACTTGGAACAACGTCTCTGGCACGACTTGCCACAAGAGACCAGGCCCCTCACCGCGACTGTCACTTGGAACAACGTCTCTGGCACGACTTGCCACAAGAGACCAGGCCCCTAACCACGCCTGTCACTTGGAACAACGTCTCTGGCACGACTTGCCACAAGAGACCAGGACCCTCACCGCGACTGTCACTTGGAACAACGTCCTAGGCACAGCTAGCTACAAGAGACCAGGCCCCTAACCACGCCTGTCACTTGGAACAACGTCTCTGGCACGACTTGCCACAAGAGACCAGGCCCCTAACCACGCCTGTCACTTGGAACAACGTCTCTGGCACGACTTGCCACAACAGACCAGGAACCTCACCACGACTGTTACTTGAAATAACGTCCTAGGCCCAGCTAGCTACAAGAGACCAGGCCCCTCACCACGCCTGTCACTTGAAATAACGTCTCTGGCACGACTTGCCACAACAGACCAGGAACCTCACCACGACTGTTACTTGAAATAACGTCCTAGGCCCAGCTAGCTACAAGAGACCAGGCCCCTCACCACGCCTGTCACTTGGAACAACGTCTCTGGCACGACTTGCCACAACAGACCAGGAACCTCACCACGACTGTTACTTGAAATAACGTCCTAGGCCCAGCTAGCTACAAGAGACCAGGCCCCTCACCACGCCTGTCACTTGAAATAACGTCCTAGGCACAGCTAGCTACAAGAGACTAGGACCCTCACCGCGACTGTCACTTGGAACAACGTCCTAGGCACGACTTGCCACAAGAGACCAGGAACCTCACCGCGACTGTCACTTGGAACAACGTCCTAGGCACGACTTGCCACAACAGACCAGGAACCTCACCACGACTGTTACTTGAAATAACGTCCTAGGCCCAGCTAGCTACAAGAGACCAGGCCCCTCACCACGCCTGTCACTTGGAACAACGTCTCTGGCACGACTTGCCACAACAGACCAGGAACCTCACCACGACTGTTACTTGAAATAACGTCCTAGGCACAGCTTGCCACAAGAGACTAGGACCCTCACCGCGACTGTCACTTGGAACAACGTCTCTGGCACGGCTTGCCACAAGAGACCAGGACCCTCACCACGCCTGTCACTTGGAATAACGTCTCTGGCACGACTTGCCACAAGAGACCAGGACCCTCACAGCGACTGTCACTCGAAAAAACGTATCTGGCACGACTTGCCACAAGAGACCAGGACCCTCACCGCGACTGTCACTTGGAACAACGTCTCTGGCACGACTTGCCACAAGAGACCAGGACCCTCACCGCGACTGTCACTTGGAACAACGTCTCTGGCACGACTTGCCACAAGAGACCAGGACCCTCACCGCGACTGTCACTTGGAACAACGTCTCTGGCACGGCTTGCCACAAGAGACCAGGACCCTCACTACGACTGTCACTTGGAACAACGTCCTAGGCCCAGCTAGCTACAAGAGACTAGGACCCTCACTACGACTGTTACTTGAAATAACGTCCTAGGCCCAGCTAGCTACAAGAGACTAGGACCCTCACTACGACTGTTACTTGAAATAACGTCCTAGGCTCAGCTAGCTACAAGAGACTAGGACCCTCACTACGACTGTTACTTGAAAAAACGTCTTTGGCACGGCTTGCCACATGAAACTGAGACCCTCACCACGACTGTCACTTGGAACAACGTCTCTGGCACGGCTTGCCACAAGAGACTGAGACCCTCACCACGACTGTCACTTGGAACAACGTCTCTGGCACGGCTTGCCACAAGAGACTGAGACCCTCACCACGACTGTCACTTGGAACAACGTCTCTGGCACGGCTTGCCACAAGAGACTGAGACCCTCACCACGACTGTCACTTGGAACAACGTCTCTGGCACGACTTGCCACAAGAGACCAGGACCCTCACCGCGACTGTCACTTGGAACAACGTCTCTGGCACGGCTTGCCACAAGAGACTGAGACCCTCACCACGACTGTCACTTGGAACAACGTCTCTGGCACGACTTGCCACAAGAGACCAGGACCCTCACCGCGACTGTCACTTGGAACAACGTCTCTGGCACGGCTTGCCACAAGAGACCAGGACCCTCACCGCGACTGTCACTTGGAACAACGTCTCTGGCACGGCTTGCCACAAGAGACTGAGACCCTCACCACGACTGTCACTTGGAACAACGTCTCTGGCACGGCTTGCCACAAGAGACTAGGACCCTCACCACGACTGTCACTTGGAACAACGTCTCTGGCACGGCTTGCCACAAGAGACCAGGACCCTCACCACGACTGTCACTTGGAACAACGTCTCTGGCACGACTTGCCACAAGAGACCAGGACCCTCACCGCGACTGTCACTTGGAACAACGTCTCTGGCACGGCTTGCCACATGAAACTGGGACCCTCACCACGACTGTCACTTGGAACAACGTCTCTGGCACGGCTTGCCACAAGAGACCAGGCCCCTCACCGCGACTGTCACTTGGAATAACGTCTCTGGCACGACTTGCCACAACAGACCAGGACCCTCACCACGACTGTCACTTGGAACAACGTCTCTGGCACGGCTTGCCACAAGAGACCAGGCCCCTCACCGCGACTGTCACTTGGAATAACGTCTCTGGCACGACTTGCCACAACAGACCAGGACCCTCACCACGACTGTCACTTGGAACAACGTCTCTGGCACGGCTTGCCACAAGAGACCAGGCCCCTCACCGCGACTGTCACTTGGAATAACGTCTCTGGCACGACTTGCCACAACAGACCAGGACCCTCACCACGACTGTCACTCAAAAAACGTCTCAGGCACGGCTTGCCACATGAAACTGGGACCCTCACCACGACTGTCACTTGGAACAACGTCTCTGGAACGGCTTGCCACATGAGACTAGGACCCTCACCACGACTGTCACTCAAGAAACGTCTCAGGCACGGCTTGCCACAACAGACCAGGACCCTCACCACGACTGTCACTTGGAACAACGTCTCTGGCACGGCTTGCCACAAGAGACCAGGACCCTCACCACGACTGTCACTCAAAAAACGTCTCAGGCACGGCTTGCCACATGAAACTGGGACCCTCACCACGACTGTCACTTGGAACAACGTCTCTGGCACGACTTGCCACAAGAGACCAGGACCCTCACCACGACTGTCACTTGGAACAACGTCTCTGGCACGGCTTGCCACAAGAGACTGAGACCCTCACCACGACTGTCACTTGGAACAACGTCTCTGGCACGGCTTGCCACATGAAACTGGGACCCTCACCACGACTGTCACTTGAAAAAACGTCTCAGGCACGGCTTGCCACATGAAACTGGGACCCTCACCACGACTGTCACTTGGAACAACGTCTCTGGAACGGCTTGCCACATGAGACTAGGACCCTCACCACGACTGTCACTCAAGAAACGTCTCAGGCACGGCTTGCCACATGAAACTGGGACCCTCACCACGACTGTCACTTGAAAAAACGTCTTTGGCACGGCTTGCCACATGAAACTGGGACCCTCACCACGACTGTCACTTGGAACAACGTCTCTGGCACGGCTTGCCACATGAGACTAGGACCCTCACTACGACTGTCACTTGGAACAACGTCCTAGGCTCAGCTAGCTACAAGAGACTAGAACCCTCACCACGACTGTCACTCAAGAAACGTCTCTGGCACGGCTTGCCACAAGAGACCGGGACCCTCACCACGACTGTCACTTGAAAAAACGTCTCTGGCACGGCTTGCCACAAGAGACTGAGACCCTCACCACGACTGTCACATGGAAAAAAGTATCTGGCACGGCTTGTCACATGAGACTGGGACCCACACCACGACTGTCACTTGGAACAACGTCCTAGGCTCAGCTAGCTACAAGAGACTAGAACCCTCACCACGACTGTCACTCAAGAAACGTCTCTGGCAAGGCTTGCCACAAGAGACCAGGACCCTCACCACGACTGTCACTGAAAAAATGTCCCGGGCTCAGCTAGCTACAAGAGACCAGGCCCCTCACCACGACTGTCACTCAAGAAACGTCCTAGGCACAGCTAGCTACAAGAGACTAGGACCCTCACCACGACTGTCACTCAAGAAACGTCTCAGGCACGGCTTGCCACATGAAACTGGGACCCTCACCACGACTGTCACTTGAAAAAACGTCTTTGGCACGGCTTGCCACAAGACATTGGGACCCTCACCACGACTGTCACTTGGAACAACGTCTCTGGCACGGCTTGCCACAAGAGACTGAGACCCTCACCACGACTGTCACATGGAAAAAAGTATCTGGCACGGCTTGTCACATGAGACTGGGACCCACACCACGACTGTCACTCGAAAAACGTCCATGGCAAGGCTTGCCACAAGAGACCAGGACCCTCACCACGACTGTCACTGAAAAAATGTCCCGGGCTCAGCTAGCTACAAGAGACCAGGCCCCTCACCACGACTGTCACTCAAGAAACGTCTCTGGCACGGCTTGCCACATGAGACTGGGACCCTCACCGCGACTGTCACTTGGAATAACGTCTCTGGCACGGCTTGCCACATGAGACTGGGACCCTCACCAGAATGTCACTCGAAAAGACGTCTCTGGCACGGCTTGCCACAAAAAACTGGGCCCTCCACCAGGACTCTCACTTGGGACAACGTCCTGAAGCTTGAGTGTTCTGAGAAAAAAACTACGTGATCCCGGAATCTCAGTACAAGTGAACTGTACAAAGAACTTACGAGGTGAGCTCAAGGGCTTATCACTCCTGGCACTCACTATTTGTTCGAAGAGCGCCCAGAAGATTGGGAGAGGGATGTACAGCAGGAGAGCATTCATGGTGTGCTTCATGTCGTCAATGAACACATCGTCGTATCGATCCTTAGCGCAGTCCAGCCAGTGGTCGGCCGGCACCCTCTTGGAGGCGTTGTCTCGCGCGTGCTGAAACAACAGTTAGAGTGCGCTCAGTGGTCGCCCGACACCCTCTTGGAGGCGTTGTCTCGCGCGTGCTGAAAAAACAGCCAGAGTGTGTTCAGTGGTCACCCAACACCCTCTTGGAGGCGTTGTCACGCGCGAGCTGGAACAACAGTTAGAGTGTGCTCAGTGGTCGCCCGACACCCTCTTGGAGGCGATGTCTCGCGCGTGCTGGAACAACAGTCAGAGTGTGCTCAGTGGTCGCCCGGCACCCTCTTGGAGGCGTTGTCTCGCGCGTGCTGAAACAACAGTTAGAGTGCGCTCAGTGGTCGCCCGACACCCTCTTGGAGGCGTTGTCTCGCGCGTGCTGAAAAAACAGCCAGAGTGTGTTCAGTGGTCACCCAACACCCTCTTGGAGGCGTTGTCTCGCGCGTGCTGGAACAACAGTCAGAGTGTGCTCAGTGGTCGCCCGACACCCTCTTGGAGGCGTTGTCTCGCGCGTGCTGGAACATCAGTCAGAGTGTGCTCAGTGGTCGCCCGACACCCTCTTGGAGGCGTTGTCTCTCGCGTGCTGGAACAACAGTCAGAGTGTGCTCAGTGGTCGCCCGACACCCTCTTGGAGGCGTTGTCTCACGCGTGCTGGAACAACAGTCAGAGTGTGCTCAGTGGTCGCCCGGCACCCTCTTGGAGGCGTTGTCACGCGCGTGCTGGAACAACAGTTAGAGTGTGCTCAGTGGTCGCCCGACACCCTCTTGGAGGCGTTGTCTCGCGCATGCTGGAACAACAGTTAGAGTGCGCTCAGTGGTCGCCCGACACCCTCTTGGAGGCGTTGTCTCGCGCGTGCTGGAACAACAGTCAGAGTGTGCTCAGTGGTCGCCTGGCACCCTCTTGGAGGCGTTGTCTCGCGCGAGCTGGAACAACAGTTAGAGTGTGCTCAGTGGTCGCCCGACACCCTCTTGGAGGCGTTGTCTCGCGCGTGCTGGAACAACAGTCAGAGTGTGCTCAGTGGTCGCCCGACACCCTCTTGGAGGCGTTGTCTCGCGCGTGCTGGAACAACAGTCAGAGTGTGCTCAGTGGTCGCCCGACACCCTCTTGGAGGCGTTGTCTCGCGCGTGCTGGAACAACAGTCAGAGTGTGCTCAGTGGTCGCCCGACACCCTCTTGGAGGCGTTGTCTCACGCGTGCTGGAACAACAGTCAGAGTGTGCTCAGTGGTCGCCCGACACCCTCTTGAAGGAGTTGTCACGCGCGCGCTGGAACAACAGTCAGAGTGTGCTCAGTGGTCGCCCGACACCCTCTTGGAGGCGTTGTCTCGCGCGTGCTGGAACAACAGTTAGAGTGCGCTCAGTGGTTGCCCGACACCCTCTTGGAGGCGTTGTCTCGCGCGAGCTGGAACAACAGTCAGAGTGTGCTCAGTGGTTGCCCGACACCCTCTTGGAGGCGTTGTCTCGCGCGAGCTGGAACAACAGTCAGAGTGTGCTCAGTGGTCGCCCGACACCCTCTTGGAGGCGTTGTCTCGCGCGTGCTGGAACAACAGTCAGAGTGTGCTCAGTGGTCGCCCGACACCCTCTTGGAGGCGTTGTCTCACGTGTGCTGGAAAAACAGTCAGAGTGTGCTCAGTGGTCGCCCGACACCCTCTTGGAGGCGTTGTCTCGCGCGTGCTGGAACAACAGTTGGAGTGCGCTCAGTGGTTGCCCGACACCCTCTTGGAGGCGTTGTCTCGCGCGAGCTGGAACAACAGTCAGAGTGTGCTCAGTGGTTGCCCGACACCCTCTTGGAGGCGTTGTCTCGCGCGTGCTGGAACAACAGTCAGAGTGTGCTCAGTGGTCGCCCGACACCCTCTTGAAGGCGTTGTCTCGCGCGTGCTGAAACAACAGTCAGAGTGTGCTCAGTGGTCGCCCGACACCCTCTTGGAGGCATTGTCTCGCGCGTGCTGGAACAACAGTCAGAGTGTGCTCTGTGGTCGCCCGGCACCCTGTTGGAGGCGTTGTCACGCGCGTGCTGGAACAACAGTCAGAGTGTGCTCAGTGGTCGCCCGACACCCTCTTGGAGGCGTTGTCTCACGCGTGCTGGAACAACAGTCAGAGTGTGCTCAGTGGTCGCCCAACACCCTCTTGGAGGCGTTGTCTCGCGCGTGCTAGAACAACAGTCAGAGTGTGCTCAGTGGTCGCCCGACACCCTCTTGGAGGCGTTGTCTCGCGCGTGCTGGAACAACAGTCAGAGTGTGCTCAGTGGTCGCCCAACACCCTCTTGGAGGCGTTGTCTCGCGCGAGCTGGAACAACAGTCAGAGTGCGCTCAGTGGTCGCCCGACACCCTCTTGGAGGCGTTGTCTCGCGCGTGCTGGAACAACAGTCAGAGTGTGCTCAGTGGTGGCCCGGCACCCTCTTGGAGGCGTTGTCTCGCGCGTGCTGGAACAACAGTCAGAGTGTGCTCTGTGGTCGCCCGACACCCTCTTGGAGGCGTTGTCTCGCGCGTGCTGGAACAACAGTCAGAGTGTGCTCAGTGGTCGCCCGACACCCTCTTGGAGGCGTTGTCTCGCGCGTGCTGGAACAACAGTCAGAGTGTGCTCAGTGGTCGCCCGACACCCTATGGAGGCGTTGTCTCGCGTGTGCTGGAACCACAGTCAGAGTGTGCTCAGTGGTCGCCCGACACCCTCTTGGAGGCGTTGTCTCGCGCGTGCTGGAACAACAGTCAGAGTGTGCTCAGTGGTCGCCCGACACCCTCTTGGAGGCGTTGTCTCGCGCGTGCTGGAACAACATTCAGAGTGTGCTCAGTGGTGGCCCGGCACCCTCTTGGAGGCGTTGTCTCGCGCGTGCTGGAACAACAGTCAGAGTGTGCTCAGTGGTCACCCAACACCCTCTTGGAGGCGTTGTCTCGCGCGTGCTGGAACAACAGTCAGAGTGTGCTCAGTGGTCGCCCGACACCCTCTTGGAGGCGTTGTCTCGCGCGTGCTGGAACAACAGTCAGAGTGTGCTCAGTGGTCACCCAACACCCTCTTGGAGGCGTTGTCTCGCGCGTGCTGGAACAACAGTCAGAGTGTGCTCAGTGGTCACCCAACACCCTCTTGGAGGCGTTGTCTCGCGCGTGCTGGAACAACAGTCAGAGTGTGCTCAGTGGTCGCCCGACACCCTCTTGGAGGCGTTGTCTCGCGCGTGCTGGAACAACAGTCAGAGTGTGCTCAGTGGTCGCCCGGCACCCTCTTGGAGGCGTTGTCTCGCGCGTGCTGGAACAACAGTCAGAGTGTGCTCAGTGGTCGCCCGACACCCTCTTGGAGGCGTTGTCTCGCGCGTGCTGGAACAACAGTCAGAGTGTGCTCAGTGGTCGCCCGACACCCTCTTGGAGGCGTTGTCTCGCGCGTGCTGGAACAACAGTCAGAGTGTGCTCAGTGGTCGCCCGGCACCCTCTTGGAGGCGTTGTCTCGCGCGTGCTGAAATAACAGCCAGAGTGCGCTCAGTGGTCGCCCGACACCCTCTTGGAGGCGTTGTCTCGCGCGTGCTGAAATAACAGCCAGAGTGTGCTCAGTGGTCGCCCAACACCCTCTTGGAGGCGTTGTCTCGCGCGTGCTGGAACAACAGTTAGAGTGTGCTCAGTGGTCGCCCGACACCCTCTTGGAGGCGTTGTCTCTCGCGTGCTGGAACAACAGTCAGAGTGCGCTCAGTGGTCGCCCGACACCCTCTTGGAGGCGTTGTCTCGCGCGTGCTGGAACAACAGTTAGAGTGTGCTCAGTGGTCGCCCGACACCCTCTTGGAGGCGTTGTCTCGCGCGTGCTGGAACAACAGTCAGAGTGTGCTCAGTGGTCGCCCGGCACCCTCTTGGAGGCGTTGTCTCGCGCGTGCTGGAACATCAGTCAGAGTGTGCTCAGTGGTCGCCCGACACCCTCTTGGAGGCGTTGTCTCGCGCGTGCTGGAACAACAGTCAGAGTGTGCTCAGTGGTCGCCCGACACCCTCTTGGAGGCGTTGTCACGCGGGTGCTGGAACAACAGTCAGAGTGTGCTCTGTGGTCGCCCGACACCCTCTTGGAGGCGTTGTCTCGCGCGTGCTGGAACAACAGTCAGAGTGTGCTCAGTGGTCACCCAACACCCTCTTGGAGGCGTTGTCTCGCGCGTGCTGGAACAACAGTCAGAGTGTGCTCAGTGGTCACCCAACACCCTCTTGGAGGCGTTGTCTCGCGCGTGCTGGAACAACAGTCAGAGTGCGCTCAGTGGTCGCCCAACACCCTCTTGGAGGCGTTGTCTCTCGCGTGCTGGAACAACAGTCAGAGTGCGCTCAGTGGTCGCCCGACACCCTCTTGGAGGCGTTGTCTCGCGCGTGCTGGAACAACAGTCAGAGTGTGCTCAGTGGTCGCCAGGCACCCTCTTGGAGGCGTTGTCTCGCGCGTGCTGGAACAACAGTCAGAGTGTGCTCAGTGGTCGCCCGGCACCCTCTTGGAGGCGTTGTCTCGCGCGTGCTGGAACAACAGTCAGAGTGTGCTCAGTGGTCGCCTGGCACCCTCTTGGAGGCGTTGTCTCGCGCGTGCTGGAACAACAGTCAGAGTGTGCTCAGTGGTCGCCCGACACCCTCTTGGAGGCGTTGTCTCGCGCGTGCTGGAACAACAGTCAGAGTGTGCTCAGTGGTCGCCCGGCACCCTCTTGGAGGCGTTGTCTCGCGCGTGCTGGAACAACAGTCAGAGTGTGCTCAGTGGTCGCCCGGCACCCTCTTGGAGGCGTTGTCTCGCGCGTGCTGGAACAACAGTCAGAGTGCACTCAGTGGTCGCCCGACACCCTCTTGGAGGCGTTGTCTCGCGCGTGCTGGAACAACAGTCAGAGTGTGCTCAGTGTTCGCCCGACACCCTCTTGGAGGCGTTGTCACGCGGGTGCTGGAACAACAGTCAGAGTGTGCTCAGTGGTCACCCAACACCCTCTTGGAGGCGTTGTCTCGCGCGTGCTGGAACAACAGTCAGAGTGTGCTCAGTGGTCGCCCGACACCCTCTTGGAGGCGTTGTCTCGCGCGTGCTGGAACAACAGTCAGAGTGTGCTCAGTGGTCGCCCGGCACCCTCTTGGAGGCGTTGTCTCGCGCGTGCTGGAACAACAGTCAGAGTGTGCTCAGTGGTCGCCCGGCACCCTCTTGGAGGCGTTGTCTCGCGCGTGCTGGAACAACAGTCAGAGTGCACTCAGTGGTCGCCCGACACCCTCTTGGAGGCGTTGTCTCGCGCGTGCTGGAACAACAGTCAGAGTGTGCTCAGTGGTCGCCCGACACCCTCTTGGAGGCGTTGTCTCGCGCGTGCTGGAACAACAGTCAGAGTGTGCTCAGTGGTCGCCCGGCACCCTCTTGGAGGCGTTGTCTCGCGCGTGCTGGAACAACAGTCAGAGTGTGCTCAGTGGTCGCCCGGCACCCTCTTGGAGGCGTTGTCTCGCGCGTGCTGGAACAACAGTCAGAGTGCACTCAGTGGTCGCCCGACACCCTCTTGGAGGCGTTGTCTCGCGCGTGCTGGAACAACAGTCAGAGTGTGCTCAGTGGTCGCCCGACACCCTCTTGGAGGCGTTGTCACGCGGGTGCTGGAACAACAGTCAGAGTGTGCTCAGTGGTCACCCAACACCCTCTTGGAGGCGTTGTCACGCGGGTGCTGGAACAACAGTCAGAGTGTGCTCAGTGGTCGCCCGGCACCCTCTTGGAGGCGTTGTCTCGCGCGTGCTGGAACAACAGTCAGAGTGTGCTCAGTGGTCGCCCGACACCCTCTTGGAGGCGTTGTCACGCGCGTGCTGGAACAACAGTCAGAGTGTGCTCAGTGGTCGCCCGACACCCTCTTGGAGGCGTTGTCTCGCGCGTGCTGGAACAACAGTCAGAGTGTGCTCAGTGGTCGCCTGGCACCCTCTTGGAGGCGTTGTCTCGCGCGTGCTGGAACAACAGTCAGAGTGTGCTCTGTGGTCGCCCGACACCCCCTTGGAGGCGTTGTCTCGCGCGTGCTGGAACAACAGTCAGAGTGTGCTCAGTGGTCGCCCGACACCCTCTTGGAGGCGTTGTCACGCGCGTGCTGGAACAACAGTCAGAGTGTGCTCTGTGGTCGCCCGACACCCCCTTGGAGGCGTTGTCTCGCGCGTGCTGGAACAACAGTCAGAGTGTGCTCAGTGGTCGCCCGACACCCTCTTGGAGGCGTTGTCACGCGGGTGCTGGAACAACAGTCAGAGTGTGCTCAGTGGTCGCCCGGCACCCTCTTGGAGGCGTTGTCTCGCGCGTCCTGGAACAACAGTCAGAGTGTGCTCAGTGGTCGCCCGGCACCCTCTTGGAGGCGTTGTCTCGCGCGTGCTGGAACAACAGTCAGAGTGTGCTCTGAAGCTGTAAGAAGTCAACTATGGATCAAGTACCAGCTAGCCTTCATCTTCTTCGTGTACAACTATAGGGACTGAATATCGAGAAACCTAAAGGAATCTCGGACAAATGTTCCCTGCTAATGTTTCAGAAGTTCTGGTGTCGTCAGTAGTGTGCGTCGTCAAACCCTATATGAGTGGAAGGAGGTAAGAAGCTATCCAGTGTATGCGATGTGTTCTGGTTTCGTCAGTGTTGAGCGTCGTTAAACCCCTATATGTGTGGAAGGAGATGAGAAGTTATCCAGTGTATGCGATGTTTTCTGGTGCCGTCAGTAGAGTGCGTCGTTAAACACGATAGTAGTGAAAAGAGATGAGAAGTTATCCAGTGTATGCGATGTGTGCTGGTGTCGTCAGTAGTGTGCGTCGTTAAACCATATATGAGTGGAAGGAGATGAGATGTTATCCAGTGTATGCGATGTGTTCTGGTGTCGTCAGTAGTGTGCGTCGTTAAACCCATATATGAGTGGAAGGAGATGAGATGTTATCCAGTGTATGCGATGTGTTCTGGTGTCGTCAGTAGTGTGCGTCGTTAAACCCATATATGAGTGGAAGGAGATGAGAAGTTATCCAGTGTATGCGATGTGTTCTGGTGTCGTCAGTAGTGTGCGTCGTTAAACCATATATGAGTGGAAGGAGATGAGATGTTATCCAGTGTATGCGATGTGTTCTGGTGTCGTCAGTAGTGTGCGTCGTTAAACCCCTATATGAGTGGAAGGAGATGAGAAGTTATCCAGTGTATGCGATGTTTTCTGGTGTCGTCAGTAGAGTGCGTCGTTAAACACGATAGTAGTAAAAAGAGATGAGAAGTTATCCAGTGTATGCGATGTGTTCTGGTGTCGTCAGTAGTGTGCGTCGTTAAACCATATATGAGTGGAAGGAGATGAGATGTTATCCAGTGTATGCGATGTGTTCTGGTTTCGTCAGTAGAGTGCGTCGTTAAACCTGATATGAGTGAAAGGAGATGAGAAGTCGTCTAGTGTATGCGATGTGATCTGGTGTCGTCAGTAGTGGGCGTCGTTAAACCCGATATGAGTGGAAAGAGATGAGAAGTGATCAAGTCCTGGTGTCGTCAGTGGTGAGCGTCGTTAAACCCGATATGAGTGGAAGGAGATGAGAAGTGATCCGGTGTATGCGATGTGTTCTGGTGTCGTCAGTGGTGAGCGTCGTTAAACCCGATATGAGTGGAAAGAGATGAGAAGTGATCAAGTCCTGGTGTCGTCAGTGGTGAGCGTCGTTAAACCCGATATGAGTGGAAGGAGATGAGAAGTGATCCGGTGTATGCGATGTGTTCTGGTGTCGTCAGTGGTGAGCGTCGTTGAACCCGATAAGAGTAGAAGGAGATGAGAAGTGATCCGGTGTATGCGATATGTTCTGGTGTCGTCAGTGGTGAGCGTCGTTAAACCCCTATATGAGTGGAAAGAGATGAGAAGTGATCAAGTCCTGGTGTCGTCAGTGGTGAGCGTTGTTAAACCCGATATGAGTGGAAGGAGATGAGAAGTGATCCGGTGTATGCGATGTGTTCTGGTGTCGTCAGTGTTGAGCGTCGTTAAACCCGATATGAGTGGAAGGAGATGAGAAGTGATCTAGTCCTGGTGTCGTCAGTGGTGAGCGTCGTTAAACCCGATATGAGTGGAAAGAGATGAGAAGTGATCTAGTCCTGGTGTCGTCAGTGGTGAGCGTCGTTAAACCCGATATGAGTGGAAAGAGATGAGAAGTGATCTAGTCCTGGTGTCGTCAGTGGTGAGCGTCGTTAAACCCGATATGAGTGGAAAGAGATGAGAAGTGATCTAGTCCTGGTGTCGTCGATCCAGCTCAGCGGACCAGTGGCGTCCCTCACCGTGATGCAGTCGTAAGCCTCCTTGATGGCGCTGCGACCAGGCTTGGCGTAGTAGTACGACTTCGTGCCACCGAGCAGCACCACTGGAAGAAACGCACACGAGTCAGGGCATATAAACGATCGGATGATCACAACAAGAGTGGAATCAGCCAGGCGTGCGATCTGGCATTGGATATGCCCACACATTCTGTTCTATCATCTGATTATCAAATAGTACATTGCATCGCTGCATTGAAATCTGTGTGGAGTGATTTCCTTGTCAATATGCCGGCAAAATAGTCATAGCGTCCTCTGTTGGTATATTCTCATGGTATGCTGTATTGTTTGAAATTTATTTATTTCTGACATTGTTCTTCGACACTTGAACCACAAACAAGATGTGTTATTCTTGACTTATAGCTGATTTCAGGAAGAAACTCTTTGTCGGCGCAATAATAGAGTCAGGAATGACGATCTCAGGGATAGATCGAGCACAGCAACCAATCATCGTGTACCATATTGTGACTGGTCAATATGTCAAGTGCAGCAACCAATCATCGTGTACCATATTGTGACTGGTCAATATGTCAAGTGCAGCAACCAATCATCGTGTACCATATTGTGACTGGTCAATATGTCAAGTGCAGCAACCAATCATCGTGTACCATATTGTGACTGGTCAATATGTCAAGTACAGCAACCAATCATTGTGTACCATATTGTGACTGGTCAATATGTCAAGTGCAGCAACCAATCATCGTGTACCATATTGTGACTGGTCAATATGTCAAGTGCAGCAACCAATCATCGTGTACCATATTGTGACTGGTCAATATGTCAAGTGCAGCAACCAATCATCGTGTACCATATTGTGACTGGTCAATATGTCAAGTGCAGCAACCAATCATCGTGTACCATATTGTGACTGGTCAATATGTCAAGTGCAGCAACCAATCATTGTGTACCATATTGTGACTGGTCGATATGTCAAGTGCAGCAACCAATCATTGTGTACCATATTGTGACTGGTCAATATGTCAAGTGCAGCAACCAATCATTGTGTACCATATTGTGACTGGTCAATATGTCAAGTGCAGCAACCAATCATCGTGTACCATATTGTGACTGGTCAATATGTCAAGTGCAGCAACCAATCATTGTGTACCATATTGTGACTGGTCAATATGTCAAGTACAGCAACCAATCATTGTGTACCATATAGTGACTGGTCAATATGTCAAGTGCAGCAACCAATCATTGTGTACCATATTGTGACTGGTCAATATGTCAAGTGCAGCAACCAATCATCGTGTACCATATTGTGACTGGTCAATATGTCAAGTGCAGCAACCAATCATCGTGTACCATATTGTGACTGGTCAATATGTCAAGTGCAGCAACCAATCATCGTGTACCATATTGTGACTGGTCAATATGTCAAGTGCAGCAACCAATCATCGTGTACCATATTGTGACTGGTCAATATGTCAAGTGCAGCAACCAATCATTGTGTACCATATTGTGACTGGTCGATATGTCAAGTGCAGCAACCAATCATTGTGTACCATATTGTGACTGGTCAATATGTCAAGTGCAGCAACCAATCATTGTGTACCATATTGTGACTGGTCAATATGTCAAGTGCAGCAACCAATCATCGTGTACCATATTGTGACTGGTCAATATGTCAAGTGCAGCAACCAATCATTGTGTACCATATTGTGACTGGTCAATATGTCAAGTACAGCAACCAATCATTGTGTACCATATAGTGACTGGTCAATATGTCAAGTGCAGCAACCAATCATTGTGTACCATATTGTGACTGGTCAATATGTCAAGTGCAGCAACCAATCATTGTGTACCATATTGTGACTGGTCAACATGTCAAGTGCAGCAACCAATCATTGTGTACCATATTGTGACTGGTCAATATGTCAAGTGCAGCAACCAATCATTGTGTACCATATTGTGACTGGTCAATATGTCAAGTGCAGCAACCAATCATTGTGTACCATATTGTGACTGGTCAATATGTCAAGTGCAGCAACCAATCATTGTGTACCATATTGTGACTGGTCAATATGTCAAGTGCAGCAACCAATCATTGTGTACCATATTGTGACTGGTCAATATGTCAAGTGCAGCAACCAATCATCGTGTACCATATTGTGACTGGTCAATATGTCAAGTGCAGCAACCAATCATTGTGTACCATATTGTGACTGGTCAATATGTCAAGTGCAGCAACCAATCATCGTGTACCATATTGTGACTGGTCAATATGTCAAGTGCAGCAACCAATCATTGTGTACCATATTGTGACTGGTCAATATGTCAAGTGCAGCAACCAATCATTGTGTACCATATTGTGACTGGTCAATATGTCAAGTACAGCAACCAATCATTGTGTACCATATTGTGACTGGTCAATATGTCAAGTGCAGCAACCAATCATTGTGTACCATATTGTGACTGGTCAATATGTCAAGTGCAGCAACCAATCATTGTGTACCATATTGTGACTGGTCAATATGTCAAGTGCAGCAACCATTCATTGTGTACCATATTGTGACTGGTCAATATGTCAAGTGCAGCAACCAATCATTGTGTACCATATTGTGACTGGTCAATATGTCAAGTGCAGCAACCATTCATTGTGTACCATATTGTGACTGGTCAATATGTCAAGTGCAGCAACCAATCATTGTGTACCATATTGTGACTGGTCAATATGTCAAGTGCAGCAACCAATCATTGTGTACCATATTGTGACTGGTCAATATGTCAAGTGCAGCAACCATTCATTGTGTACCATATTGTGACTGGTCAATATGTCAAGTGCAGCAACCAATCATTGTGTACCATATTGTGACTGGTCAATATGTCAAGTGCAGCAACCATTCATTGTGTACCATATTGTGACTGGTCAATATGTCAAGTGCAGCAACCAATCATTGTGTACCATATTGTGACTGGTCAATATGTCAAGTGCAGCAACCAATCATTGTGTACCATATTGTGACTGGTCAATATGTCAAGTGCAGCAACCAATCATCGTGTACCATATTGTGACTGGTCAATATGTCAAGTGCAGCAACCAATCATTGTGTACCATATTGTCACTGGTCAATATGTCAAGTGCAGCAACCAATCATCGTGTACCATATTGTGACTGGTCAATATGTCAAGTGCAGCAACCAATCATTGTGTACCATATTGTGACTGGTCAATATGTCAAGTGCAGCAACCAATCATCGTGTACCATATTGTGACTGGTCAATATGTCAAGTGCAGCAACCAATCATTGTGTACCATATTGTGACTGGTCAATAAGTCAAGTGCAGCAACCATTCATTGTTTACCATATTGTGACTGATCAATATGTCAAGTGCAGCAACCAATCATTGTGTACCATATAGTGACTGGTCAATATGTCAAGTGCAGCAACCAATCATTGTGTACCATATTGTGACTGGTCAATATGTCAAGTGCAGCAACCAATCATCGTGTACCATATTGTGACTGGTCAATATGTCAAGTGCAGCAACCAATCATTGTGTACCATATTGTGACTGGTCAATATGTCAAGTGCAGCAACCAATCATTGTGTACCATATTGTGACTGGTCAATATGTCAAGTGCAGCAACCAATCATTGTGTACCATATTGTGACTGGTCAATATGTCAAGTGCAGCAACCAATCATTGTGTACCATATTGTGACTGGTCGATATGTCAAGTGCAGCAACCAATCATCGTGTACCATATTGTGACTGGTCAATATGTCAAGTGCAGCAACCAATCATTGTGTACCATATTGTGACTGGTCGATATGTCAAGTGCAGCAACCAATCATTGTGTACCATATTGTGACTGGTCAATATGTCAAGTGCAGCAACCAATCATTGTGTACCATATTGTGACTGGTCGATATGTCAAGTGCAGCAACCAATCATCGTGTACCATATTGTGACTGGTCAATATGTCAAGTGCAGCAACCAATCATTGTGTACCATATTGTGACTGGTCAATATGTCAAGTGCAGCAACCAATCATTGTGTACCATATTGTGACTGGTCAATATGTCAAGTGCAGCAACCAATCATTGTGTACCATATAGTGACTGGTCAATATGTCAAGTGCAGCAACCAATCATTGTGTACCATATAGTGACTGGTCAATATGTCAAGTGCAGCAACCAATCATTGTGTACCATATTGTGACTGGTCGATATGTCAAGTGCAGCAACCAATCATTGTGTACCATATTGTGACTGGTCAATATGTCAAGTGCAGCAACCAATCATCGTGTACCATATTGTGACTGGTCAATATGTCAAGTGCAGCAACCAATCATCGTGTACCATATTGTGACTGGTCAATATGTCAAGTGCAGCAACCAATCATTGTGTACCATATTGTGACTGGTCAATATGTCAAGTGCAGCAACCAATCATTGTGTACCATATTGTGACTGGTCAATATGTCAAGTGCAGCAACCAATCATTGTGTACCATATTGTGACTGGTCAATATGTCAAGTGCAGCAACCAATCATTGTGTACCATATTGTGACTGGTCAATATGTCAAGTGCAGCAACCAAACATTGTGTACCATATTGTGACTGGTCAATATGTCAAGTGCAGCAACCAATCATTGTGTACCATATTGTGACTGGTCAATATGTCAAGTGCAGCAACCAATCATTGTGTACCATATTGTGACTGGTCAATATGTCAAGTGCAGCAACCAATCATTGTGTACCATATTGTGACTGGTCAATATGTCAAGTGCAGCAACCAATCATTGTGTACCATATTGTGACTGGTCAATATGTCAAGTGCAGCAACCAATCATCGTGTACCATATTGTGACTGGTCAATATGTCAAGTGCAGCAACCAATCATTGTGTACCATATTGTGACTGGTCAATATGTCAAGTGCAGCAACCAATCATTGTGTACCATATTGTGACTGGTCAATATGTCAAGTGCAGCAACCAATCATTGTGTACCATATGGTGACTGGTCAATATGTCAAGTGCAGCAACCAATCATTGTGTACCATATTGTGACTGGTCGATATGTCAAGTGCAGCAACCAATCATTGTGTACCATATTGTGACTGGTCAATATGTCAAGTACAGCAACCATTCATTGTGTACCATATAGTGACTGGTCAATATGTCAAGTACAGCAACCAATCATTGTGTACCATATTGTGACTGGTCAATATGTCAAGTGCAGCAACCAATCATTGTGTACCATATTGTGACTGGTCAATATGTCAAGTGCAGCAACCAATCATTGTGTACCATATTGTGACTGGTCAACATGTCAAGTGCAGCAACCAATCATTGTGTACCATATTGTGAGTGGTCAATATGTCAAGTACAGCAACCAATCATTGTGTACCATATTGTGACTGGTCAATATGTCAAGTGCAGCAACCAATCATTGTGTACCATATTGTGACTGGTCAATATGTCAAGTGCAGCAACCATTCATTGTGTACCATATAGTGACTGGTCAATATGTCAAGTACAGCAACCAATCATTGTGTACCATATAGTGACTGGTCAATATGTCAAGTGCAGCAACCAATCATTGTGTACCATATTGTGACTGGTCAATATGTCAAGTGCAGCAACCAATCATTGTGTACCATATTGTGACTGGTCAATATGTCAAGTGCAGCAACCAATCATTGTGTACCATATTGTGACTGGTCAATATGTCAAGTGCAGCAACCAATCATTGTGTACCATATTGTGACTGGTCAATATGTCAAGTGCAGCAACCAATCATTGTGTACCATATTGTGACTGGTCAATATGTCAAGTGCAGCAACCAATCATTGTGTACCATATTGTGACTTGTCAATATGTCAAGTGCAGCAACCAATCATTGTGTACCATATTGTGACTGGTCAATATGTCAAGTGCAGCAACCAATCATTGTGTACCATATTGTGACTGGTCAATATGTCAAGTGCAGCAACCAATCATTGTGTACCATATTGTGACTGGTCAATATGTCAAGTGCAGCAACCAATCATTGTGTACCATATTGTGACTGGTCGATATGTCAAGTGCAGCAACCAATCATTGTGTACCATATTGTGACTGGTCAATATGTCAAGTACAGCAACCATTCATTGTGTACCATATAGTGACTGGTCAATATGTCAAGTACAGCAACCAATCATTGTGTACCATATTGTGACTGGTCAATATGTCAAGTGCAGCAACCAATCATTGTGTACCATATTGTGACTGGTCAATATGTCAAGTGCAGCAACCAATCATTGTGTACCTTATTGTGACTGGTCAATATGTCAAGTGCAGCAACCATTCATTGTGTACCATATAGTGACTGGTCAATATGTCAAGTACAGCAACCAATCATTGTGTACCATATTGTGACTGGTCAATATGTCAAGTGCAGCAACCAATCATTGTGTACCATATTGTGACTGGTCAATATGTCAAGTGCAGCAACCAATCATCGTGTACCATATTGTGACTGGTCAATATGTCAAGTGCAGCAACCAATCATTGTGTACCATATTGTGACTGGTCAATATGTCAAGTACAGCAACCAATCATTGTGTACCATATAGTGACTGGTCAATATGTCAATTGCAGCAACCAATCATTGTGTACCATATTGTGACTGGTCAATATGTCAAGTGCAGCAACCAATCATTGTGTACCATATTGTGACTGGTCAAAATGTCAAGTGCAGCAACCAATCATTGTGTACCATATTGTGACTGGTCAATATGTCAAGTGCAGCAACCAATCATTGTGTACCATATTGTGACTGGTCAATATGTCAAGTGCACCAACCAATCATTGTGTACCATATTGTGACTGGTCAATATGTCAAGTGCAGCAACCAATCATTGTGTACCATATTGTGACTGGTCAATATGTCAAGTGCAGCAACCAATCATTGTGTACCATATTGTGACTGGTCAATATGTCAAGTGCAGCAACCAATCATTGTGTACCATATTGTGACCGGTCAATATGTCAAGTGCAGCAACCAATCATCGTGTACCATATTGTGACTGGTCAATATGTCAAGTGCAGCAACCAATCATTGTGTACCATATTGTGACTGGTCAATATGTCAAGTGCAGCAACCAATCATTGTGTACCATATTGTGACTGGTCAATATGTCAAGTGCAGCAACCATTCATTGTGTACCATATTGTGACTGGTCAATATGTCAAGTGCAGCAACCAATCATTGTGTACCATATTGTGACTGGTCAATATGTCAAGTGCAGCAACCAATCATTGTGTACCATATTGTGACTGGTCAATATGTCAAGTGCAGCAACCAATCATTGTGTACCATATTGTGACTGGTCAATATGTCAAGTGCAGCAACCAATCATTGTGTACCATATTGTGACTGGTCAATATGTCAAGTGCAGCAACCAATCATTGTGTACCATATAGTGACTGGTCAATATGTCAAGTGCAGCAACCAATCATTGTGTACCATATTGTGACTGGTCAATATGTCAAGTGCAGCAACCAATCATTGTGTACCATATTGTGACTGGTCAATATGTCAAGTGCAGCAACCAATCATTGTGTACCATATAGTGACTGGTCAATATGTCAAGTGCAGCAACCAATCATCGTGTACCATATTGTGACTGGTCAATATGTCAAGTGCAGCAACCAATCATTGTGTACCATATTGTGACTGGTCAATATGTCAAGTGCAGCAACCAATCATTGTGTACCATATTGTGACTGGTCAATATGTCAAGTGCAGCAACCAATCATTGTGAACCATATTGTGACTGGTCAATATGTCAAGTACAGCAACCAATCATTGTGTACCATATTGTGACTGGTCAATATGTCAAGTGCAGCAACCAATCATTGTGTACCATATTGTGACTGGTCAATATGTCAAGTGCAGCAACCAATCATTGTGTACCATATTGTGACTGGTCAATATGTCAAGTGCAGCAACCAATCATTGTGTACCATATTGTGACTGGTCAATATGTCAAGTGCAGCAACCAATCATTGTGTACCATATTGTGACTGGTCTATATGTCAAGTGCAGCAACCAATCATTGTGTACCATATTGTGACTGGTCAATATGTCAAGTGCAGCAACCAATCATTGTGTACCATATTGTGACTGGTCAATATGTCAAGTGCAGCAACCAATCATTGTGTACCATATTGTGACTGGTCAATATGTCAAGTTCAGCAACCAATCATTGTGTACCATATTGTGACTGGTCAATATGTCAAGTGCAGCAACCAATCATTGTGTACCATATTGTGACTGGTCAATATGTCAAGTGCAGCAACCAATCATTGTGTACCATATTGTGACTGGTCAATATGTCAAGTGCAGCAACCAATCATTGTGTACCATATTGTGACTGGTCAATATGTCAAGTGCAGCAACCAATCATTGTGTACCATATTGTGACTGGTCAATATGTCAAGTGCAGCAACCAATCATTGTGTACCATATTGTGACTGGTCAATATGTTAAGTGCAGCAACCAATCATTGTGTACCATATTGTGACTGGTCAATATGTCAAGTGCAGCAACCAATCATCGTGTACCATATTGTGACTGGTCAATATGTCAAGTGCAGCAACCAATCATTGTGTACCATATAGTGACTGGTCAATATGTCAAGTGCAGCAACCAATCATTGTGTACCATATTGTGACTGGTCAATATGTCAAGTGCAGCAACCAATCATTGTGTACCATATAGTGACTGGTCAATATGTCAAGTACAGCAACCAATCATTGTGTACCATATTGTGACTGGTCAATATGTCAAGTGCAGCAACCAATCATTGTGAACCATATTGTGACTGGTCAATATGTCAAGTACAGCAACCAATCATTGTGTACCATATTGTGACTGGTCAACATGTCAAGTGCAGCAACCAATCATTGTGTACCATATTGTGACTGGTCAATATGTCAAGTGCAGCAACCAATCATTGTGTACAATATTGTGACTGGTCAATATGTCAAGTGCAGCAACCAATCATCGTGTACCATATTGTGACTGGTCAATATGTCAAGTGCAGCAACCAATCACTGTGTACCATATTGTGACTGGTCAATATGTCAAGTGCAGCAACCAATCATTGTGTACCATATTGTGACTGGTCAATATGTCAAGTGCAGCAACCAATCATTGTGTACCATATAGTGACTGGTCAATATGTCAAGTGCAGCAACCAATCATTGTGTACCATATTGTGACTGGTCAATATGTCAAGTGCAGCAACCAATCATTGTGTACCATATTGTGACTTGTCAATATGTCAAGTGCAGCAACCAATCATTGTGTACCATATAGTGACTGGCCAATATGTCAAGTGCAGCAACCAATCATTGTGTACCATATAGTGACTGGTCAATATGTCAAGTGCAGCAACCAATCATTGTGTACCATATAGTGACTGGTCAATATGTCAAGTGCAGCAACCAATCATTGTGTACCATATAGTGACTGGTCAATATGTCAAGTGCAGCAACCAATCATTGTGTACCATATAGTGACTGGTCAATATGTCAAGTGCAGCAACCAATCATTGTGTACCATATTGTGACTGGTCAATATGTCAAGTGCAGCAACCAATCATTGTGTACCATATAGTGACTGGTCAATATGTCAAGTGCAGCAACCAATCATTGTGTACCATATAGTGACTGGTCAATATGTCAAGTGCAGCAACCAATCATTGTGTACCATATAGTGACTGGTCAATATGTCAAGTGCAGCAACCAATCATTGTGTACCATATTGTGACTGGTCAATATGTCAAGTGCAGCAACCAATCATTGTGTACCATATAGTGACTGGTCAATATGTCAAGTGCAGCAACCAATCATTGTGTACCATATTGTGACTGGTCAATATGTCAAGTGCAGCAACCAATCATTGTGTACCATATAGTGACTGGTCAATATGTCAAGTGCAGCAACCAATCATTCTGTACCATATAGTGACTGGTCAATATGTCAAGTGCAGCAACCAATCATTGTGTACCATATAGTGACTGGTCAATATGTCAAGTGCAGCAACCAATCATTGTGTACCATATTGTGACTGGTCAATATGTCAAGTGCAGCAACCAATCATTGTGTACCATATTGTGACTGGTCAATATGTCAAGTACAGCAACCGATCATTGTGTACCATATTGTGACTGGTCAATATGTCAAGTGCAGCAACCAATCATTGTGTACCATATTGTGACTGGTCAACATGTCAAGTACAGCAACCAATCATTGTGTACCATATTGTGACTGGCCAATATGTCAAGTAGAGCAACCAATCATTGTGTACCATATTGTGACTGGTCAATATGTCAAGTGCAGCAACCAATCATTGTGTACCATATTGTGACTGGTCAATATGTCAAGTGCAGCAACCAATCATTGTGTACCATATAGTGACCGGTCAATATGTCAAGTAAAGCAACCAATCATTGTGTACCATATTGTGACTGGTCAATATGTCAAGTGCAGCAACCAATCATTGTGTACCATATAGTGACTGGTCAATATGTCAAGTGCAGCAACCAATCATTGTGTACCATATAGTGACTGGTCAATATGTCAAGTGCAGCAACCAATCATTGTGTACCATATTGTGACTGGTCAATATGTCAAGTGCAGCAACCAATCATTGTGTACCATATAGTGACTGGTCAATATGTCAAGTGCAGCAACCAATCATTGTGTACCATATAGTGACTGGTCAATATGACAAGTGCAGCAACCAATCATTGTGTACCATATAGTGACTGGTCAATATGTCAAGTGCAGCAACCAATCATTGTGTACCATATTGTGACTGGTCAATATGTCAAGTGCAGCAACCAATCATTGTGTACCATATAGTGACTGGTCAATATGTCAAGTACAGCAACCAATCATTGTGTACCATATTGTGACTGGTCAATATGTCAAGTGCAGCAACCAATCATTGTGTACCATATTGTGACTGGTCAATATGTCAAGTGCAGCAACCAATCATTGTGTACCATATTGTGACTGGTCAATATGTCAAGTGCAGCAACCAATCATCGTGTACCATATTGTGACTGGTCAATATGTCAAGTGCAGCAACCAATCACTGTGTACCATATTGTGACTGGTCAATATGTCAAGTGCAGCAACCAATCATTGGGTACCATATTGTGACTGGTCAATATGTCAAGTGCAGCAACCAATCATTGTGTACCATATTGTGACTGGTCAATATGTCAAGTGCAGCAACCAATCATTGTGTACCATATTGTGACTGGTCAATATGTCAAGTGCAGCAACCAATCATTGTGTACCATATTGTGACTGGTCAATATGTCAAGTGCAGCAACCAATCATTGTGTACCATATAGTGACTGGTAAATATGTCAAGTGCAGCAACCAATCATTGTGTACCATATTGTGACTGGTCAATATGTCAAGTGCAGCAACCAATCATTGTGTACCATATAGTGACTGGTCAATATGTCAAGTGCAGCAACCAATCATTGTGTACCATATTGTGACTGGTCAATATGTCAAGTGCAGCAACCAATCATTGTGTACCATATAGTGACTGGTCAATATGTCAAGTGCAGCAACCAATCATTGTGTACCATATAGTGACTGGTCAATATGTAAAGTGCAGCAACCAATCATTGTGTACCATATAGTGACTGGTCAATATGTCAAGTGCAGCAACCAATCATTGTGTACCATATAGTGACTGGTCAATATGTCAAGTGCAGCAACCAATCATTGTGTACCATATTGTGACTGGTCAATATGTCAAGTGCAGCAACCAATCATTGTGTACCATATAGTGACTGGTCAATATGTCAAGTGCAGCAACCAATCATTGTGTACCATATAGTGACTGGTCAATATGTCAAGTGCAGCAACCAATCATTGTGTACCATATAGTGACTGGTCAATATGTCAAGTGCAGCAACCAATCATTGTGTACCATATTGTGACTGGTCAATATGTCAAGTGCAGCAACCAATCATTGTGTACCATATTGTGACTGGTCAATATGTCAAGTGCAGCAACCAATCATTGTGTACCATATTGTGACTGGTCAATATGTCAAGTGCAGCAACCAATCATTGTGTACCATATTGTGACTGGTCAATATGTCAAGTGCAGCAACCAATCATTGTGTACCATATAGTGACTGGTCAATATGTCAAGTGCAGCAACCAATCATTGTGTACCATATAGTGACTGGTCAATATGTCAAGTGCAGCAACCAATCATTGTGTACCATATAGTGACTGGTCAATATGTCAAGTGCAGCAACCAATCATTGTGTACCATATAGTGACTGGTCAATATGTCAAGTGCAGCAACCAATCATTGTGTACCATATTTTGACTGGTCAATATGTCAAGTGCAGCAACCAATCATTGTGTACCATATAGTGACTGCTCAATATGTCAAGTGCAGCAACCAATCATTGTGTACCATATAGTGACTGGTCAATATGTCAAGTGCAGCAACCAATCATTGTGTACCATATAGTGACTGGTCAATATGTCAAGTGCAGCAACCAATCATTGTGTACCATATTGTGACTGGTCAATATGTCAAGTGCAGCAACCAATCATTGTGTACCATATAGTGACTGGTCAATATGTCAAGTGCAGCAACCAATCATTGTGTACCATATTGTGACTGGTCAATATGTCGAGTGCAGCAACCAATCATTGTGTACCATATAGTGACTGGTCAATATGTCAAGTGCAGCAACCAATCATTGTGTACCATATAGTGACTGGTCAATATGTCAAGTGCAGCAACCAATCATTGTGTACCATATAGTGACTGGTCAATATGTCAAGTGCAGCAACCAATCATTGTGTACCATATTGTGACTGGTCAATATGTCAAGTGCAGCAACCAATCATTGTGTACCATATTGTGACTGGTCAATATGTCAAGTACAGCAACCGATCATTGTGTACCATATTTTGACTGGTCAATATGTCAAGTGCAGCAACCAATCATTGTGTACCATATTGTGACTGGTCAACATGTCAAGTACAGCAACCAATCATTGTGTACCATATTGTGACTGGCCAATATGTCAAGTAGAGCAACCAATCATTGTGTACCATATTGTGACTGGTCAATATGTCAAGTGCAGCAACCAATCATTGTGTACCATATTGTGACTGGTCAATATGTCAAGTGCAGCAACCAATCATTGTGTACCATATAGTGACTGGTCAATATGTCAAGTACAGCAACCAATCATTGTGTACCATATTGTGACTGGCCAATATGTCAAGTGCAGCAACCAATCATTGTGTACCATATAGTGACTGGTCAATATGTCAAGTGCAGCAACCAATCATTGTGTACCATATATTGACTGGTCAATATGTCAAGTGCAGCAACCAATCATTGTGTACCATATTGTGACTGGTCAATATGTCAAGTTCAGCAACCAATCATTGTGTACCATATAGTGACTGGTCAATATGTCAAGTGCAGCAACCAATCATTGTGTACCATATAGTGACTGGTCAATATGTCAAGTGCAGCAACCAATCATTGTGTACCATATAGTGACTGGTCAATATGTCAAGTGCAGCAACCAATCATTGTGTACCATATTGTGACTGGTCAATATGTCAAGTGCAGCAACCAATCATTGTGTACCATATAGTGACTGGTCAATATGTCAAGTACAGCAACCAATCATTGTGTACCATATTGTGACTGGTCAATATGTCAAGTGCAGCAACCAATCATTGTGTACCATATTGTGACTGGTCAATATGTCAAGTGCAGCAACCAATCATTGTGTACCATATTGTGACTGGTCAATATGTCAAGTGCAGCAACCAATCATCGTGTACCATATTGTGACTGGTCAATATGTCAAGTGCAGCAACCAATCACTGTGTACCATATTGTGACTGGTCAATATGTCAAGTGCAGCAACCAATCATTGTGTACCATATTGTGACTGGTCAATATGTCAAGTGCAGCAACCAATCATTGTGTACCATATTGTGACTGGTAAATATGTCAAGTGCAGCAACCAATCATTGTGTACCATATTGTGACTGGTCAATATGTCAAGTGCAGCAACCAATCATTGTGAACCATATTGTGACTGGTCAATATGTCAAGTGCAGCAACCAATCATTGTGTACCATATTGTGACTGGTCAATATGTCAAGTGCAGCAACCAATCATTGTGTACCATATTGTGACTGGTCAATATGTCAAGTGCAGCAACCAATCATTGTGTACCATATTGTGACTGGTCAATATGTCAAGTACAGCAACCAATCATTGTGTACCATATTGTGACTGGTCAATATGTCAAGTACAGCAACCAATCATTGTGTACCATATTGTGACTGGTCAATATGTCAAGTGCAGCAACCAATCATTGTGTACCATATAGTGACTGGTCAAAATGTCAAGTGCAGCAACCAATCATTGTGTACCATATTGTGACTGGTCAATATGTCAAGTGCAGCAACCAATCATTGTGTACCATATTGTGACTGGTCAATATGTCAAGTGCAGCAACCAATCATTGTGTACCATATAGTGACTGGTCAATATGTCAAGTGCAGCAACCAATCATTGTGTACCATATTGTGACTGGTCAATATGTCGAGTGCAGCAACCAATCATTGTGTATCATATTGTGACTGGTCAATATGTCAAGTGCAGCAACCAATCATTGTGTACCATATAGTGACTGGTCAATATGTCAAATGCAGCAACCAATCATTGTGTACCATATTGTGACTGGTCAATATGTCAAGTACAGCAACCAATCATTGTGTACCATATTGTGACTGGTCAATATGTCAAGTACAGCAACCAATCATTGTGTACCATATTGTGACTGGTCAATATGTCAAGTGCAGCAACCAATCATTGTGTACCATATTGTGACTGGTCAATATGTCAAGTGCAGCAACCAATCATTGTGTACCATATTGTGACTGGTCAATATGTCAAGTGCAGCAACCAATCATTGTGTACCATATTGTGACTGGTCAATATGTCAAGTGCAGCAATCAATCATTGTGTACCATATTGTGACTGGTCAATATGTCAAGTGCAGCAACCAATCATTGTGTACCATATTGTGACTGGTCAATATGTCAAGTGCAGCAACCAATCATTGTGTACCATATTGTGACTGGTCAATATGTCAAGTGCAGCAACCAATCATTGTGTACCATATTGTGACTGGTCAATATGTCAAGTGCAGCAACCAATCATTGTGTACCATATTGTGACTGGTCAATATGCCAAGTGCAGCAACCAATCATCGTGTACCATATTGTGACTGGTCAATATGTCAAGTGCAGCAACCAATCATTGTGTACCATATTGTGACTGGTCAATATGTCAAGTGCAGCAACCAATCATTGTGTACCATATTGTGACTGGTCAATATGTCAAGTGCAGCAACCAATCATCGTGTACCATATTGTGACTGGTCAATATGTCAAGTGCAGCAACCAATCATTGTGTACCATATTGTGACTGGTCAATATGTCAAGTGCAGCAACCAATCATCGTGTACCATATTGTGACTGGTCAATATGTCAAGTGCAGCAACCAATCATTGTGTACCATATTGTGACTGGTCAATATGTCAAGTGCAGCAACCAATCATTGTGTACCATATTGTGACTGGTCAATATGTCAAGTACAGCAACCAATCATTGTGTACCATATTGTGACTGGTCAATATGTCAAGTGCAGCAACCAATCATTGTGTACCATATTGTGACTGGTCAATATGTCAAGTGCAGCAACCAATCATTGTGTACCATATTGTGACTGGTCAATATGTCAAGTGCAGCAACCATTCATTGTGTACCATATTGTGACTGGTCAATATGTCAAGTGCAGCAACCAATCATTGTGTACCATATTGTGACTGGTCAATATGTCAAGTGCAGCAACCATTCATTGTGTACCATATTGTGACTGGTCAATATGTCAAGTGCAGCAACCAATCATTGTGTACCATATTGTGACTGGTCAATATGTCAAGTGCAGCAACCAATCATTGTGTACCATATTGTGACTGGTCAATATGTCAAGTGCAGCAACCATTCATTGTGTACCATATTGTGACTGGTCAATATGTCAAGTGCAGCAACCAATCATTGTGTACCATATTGTGACTGGTCAATATGTCAAGTGCAGCAACCATTCATTGTGTACCATATTGTGACTGGTCAATATGTCAAGTGCAGCAACCAATCATTGTGTACCATATTGTGACTGGTCAATATGTCAAGTGCAGCAACCAATCATTGTGTACCATATTGTGACTGGTCAATATGTCAAGTGCAGCAACCAATCATCGTGTACCATATTGTGACTGGTCAATATGTCAAGTGCAGCAACCAATCATTGTGTACCATATTGTCACTGGTCAATATGTCAAGTGCAGCAACCAATCATCGTGTACCATATTGTGACTGGTCAATATGTCAAGTGCAGCAACCAATCATTGTGTACCATATTGTGACTGGTCAATATGTCAAGTGCAGCAACCAATCATCGTGTACCATATTGTGACTGGTCAATATGTCAAGTGCAGCAACCAATCATTGTGTACCATATTGTGACTGGTCAATAAGTCAAGTGCAGCAACCATTCATTGTTTACCATATTGTGACTGATCAATATGTCAAGTGCAGCAACCAATCATTGTGTACCATATAGTGACTGGTCAATATGTCAAGTGCAGCAACCAATCATTGTGTACCATATTGTGACTGGTCAATATGTCAAGTGCAGCAACCAATCATCGTGTACCATATTGTGACTGGTCAATATGTCAAGTGCAGCAACCAATCATTGTGTACCATATTGTGACTGGTCAATATGTCAAGTGCAGCAACCAATCATTGTGTACCATATTGTGACTGGTCAATATGTCAAGTGCAGCAACCAATCATTGTGTACCATATTGTGACTGGTCAATATGTCAAGT
The DNA here is from genome assembly GCA_964007535.1 of Brachyptera risi. Lineage (NCBI taxonomy): Eukaryota > Metazoa > Arthropoda > Insecta > Plecoptera > Taeniopterygidae > Brachyptera > Brachyptera risi. The sequence goes on from OZ023336.1 coordinate 438,937, forward strand.
GCAGCAACCAATCATTGTGTACCATATTGTGACTGGTCGATATGTCAAGTGCAGCAACCAATCATCGTGTACCATATTGTGACTGGTCAATATGTCAAGTGCAGCAACCAATCATTGTGTACCATATTGTGACTGGTCGATATGTCAAGTGCAGCAACCAATCATTGTGTACCATATTGTGACTGGTCAATATGTCAAGTGCAGCAACCAATCATTGTGTACCATATTGTGACTGGTCGATATGTCAAGTGCAGCAACCAATCATCGTGTACCATATTGTGACTGGTCAATATGTCAAGTGCAGCAACCAATCATTGTGTACCATATTGTGACTGGTCAATATGTCAAGTGCAGCAACCAATCATTGTGTACCATATTGTGACTGGTCAATATGTCAAGTGCAGCAACCAATCATTGTGTACCATATAGTGACTGGTCAATATGTCAAGTGCAGCAACCAATCATTGTGTACCATATAGTGACTGGTCAATATGTCAAGTGCAGCAACCAATCATTGTGTACCATATTGTGACTGGTCGATATGTCAAGTGCAGCAACCAATCATTGTGTACCATATTGTGACTGGTCAATATGTCAAGTGCAGCAACCAATCATCGTGTACCATATTGTGACTGGTCAATATGTCAAGTGCAGCAACCAATCATCGTGTACCATATTGTGACTGGTCAATATGTCAAGTGCAGCAACCAATCATTGTGTACCATATTGTGACTGGTCAATATGTCAAGTGCAGCAACCAATCATTGTGTACCATATTGTGACTGGTCAATATGTCAAGTGCAGCAACCAATCATTGTGTACCATATTGTGACTGGTCAATATGTCAAGTGCAGCAACCAATCATTGTGTACCATATTGTGACTGGTCAATATGTCAAGTGCAGCAACCAAACATTGTGTACCATATTGTGACTGGTCAATATGTCAAGTGCAGCAACCAATCATTGTGTACCATATTGTGACTGGTCAATATGTCAAGTGCAGCAACCAATCATTGTGTACCATATTGTGACTGGTCAATATGTCAAGTGCAGCAACCAATCATTGTGTACCATATTGTGACTGGTCAATATGTCAAGTGCAGCAACCAATCATTGTGTACCATATTGTGACTGGTCAATATGTCAAGTGCAGCAACCAATCATTGTGTACCATATTGTGACTGGTCAATATGTCAAGTGCAGCAACCAATCATTGTGTACCATATTGTGACTGGTCAATATGTCAAGTGCAGCAACCAATCATTGTGTACCATATTGTGACTGGTCAATATGTCAAGTGCAGCAACCAATCATTGTGTACCATATGGTGACTGGTCAATATGTCAAGTGCAGCAACCAATCATTGTGTACCATATTGTGACTGGTCGATATGTCAAGTGCAGCAACCAATCATTGTGTACCATATTGTGACTGGTCAATATGTCAAGTACAGCAACCATTCATTGTGTACCATATAGTGACTGGTCAATATGTCAAGTACAGCAACCAATCATTGTGTACCATATTGTGACTGGTCAATATGTCAAGTGCAGCAACCAATCATTGTGTACCATATTGTGACTGGTCAATATGTCAAGTACAGCAACCATTCATTGTGTACCATATAGTGACTGGTCAATATGTCAAGTACAGCAACCAATCATTGTGTACCATATTGTGACTGGTCAATATGTCAAGTGCAGCAACCAATCATTGTGTACCATATTGTGACTGGTCAATATGTCAAGTGCAGCAACCAATCATTGTGTACCATATTGTGACTGGTCAATATGTCAAGTGCAGCAACCATTCATTGTGTACCATATAGTGACTGGTCAATATGTCAAGTACAGCAACCAATCATTGTGTACCATATTGTGACTGGTCAATATGTCAAGTGCAGCAACCAATCATTGTGTACCATATTGTGACTGGTCAATATGTCAAGTGCAGCAACCAATCATCGTGTACCATATTGTGACTGGTCAATATGTCAAGTGCAGCAACCAATCATTGTGTACCATATTGTGACTGGTCAATATGTCAAGTACAGCAACCAATCATTGTGTACCATATAGTGACTGGTCAATATGTCAAGTGCAGCAACCAATCATTGTGTACCATATTGTGACTGGTCAATATGTCAAGTGCAGCAACCAATCATTGTGTACCATATTGTGACTGGTCAAAATGTCAAGTGCAGCAACCAATCATTGTGTACCATATTGTGACTGGTCAATATGTCAAGTGCAGCAACCAATCATTGTGTACCATATTGTGACTGGTCAATATGTCAAGTGCACCAACCAATCATTGTGTACCATATTGTGACTGGTCAATATGTCAAGTGCAGCAACCAATCATTGTGTACCATATTGTGACTGGTCAATATGTCAAGTGCAGCAACCAATCATTGTGTACCATATTGTGACTGGTCAATATGTCAAGTGCAGCAACCAATCATTGTGTACCATATTGTGACCGGTCAATATGTCAAGTGCAGCAACCAATCATCGTGTACCATATTGTGACTGGTCAATATGTCAAGTGCAGCAACCAATCATTGTGTACCATATTGTGACTGGTCAATATGTCAAGTGCAGCAACCAATCATTGTGTACCATATTGTGACTGGTCAATATGTCAAGTGCAGCAACCATTCATTGTGTACCATATTGTGACTGTTCAATATGTCAAGTGCAGCAACCAATCATTGTGTACCATATTGTGACTGGTCAATATGTCAAGTGCAGCAACCAATCATTGTGTACCATATTGTGACTGGTCAATATGTCAAGTGCAGCAACCAATCATTGTGTACCATATTGTGACTGGTCAATATGTCAAGTGCAGCAACCAATCATTGTGTACCATATTGTGACTGGTCAATATGTCAAGTGCAGCAACCAATCATTGTGTACCATATAGTGACTGGTCAATATGTCAAGTGCAGCAACCAATCATTGTGTACCATATTGTGACTGGTCAATATGTCAAGTGCAGCAACCAATCATTGTGTACCATATTGTGACTGGTCAATATGTCAAGTGCAGCAACCAATCATTGTGTACCATATAGTGACTGGTCAATATGTCAAGTGCAGCAACCAATCATCGTGTACCATATTGTGACTGGTCAATATGTCAAGTGCAGCAACCAATCATTGTGTACCATATTGTGACTGGTCAATATGTCAAGTGCAGCAACCAATCATTGTGTACCATATTGTGACTGGTCAATATGTCAAGTGCAGCAACCAATCATTGTGAACCATATTGTGACTGGTCAATATGTCAAGTACAGCAACCAATCATTGTGTACCATATTGTGACTGGTCAATATGTCAAGTGCAGCAACCAATCATTGTGTACCATATTGTGACTGGTCAATATGTCAAGTGCAGCAACCAATCATTGTGTACCATATTGTGACTGGTCAATATGTCAAGTGCAGCAACCAATCATTGTGTACCATATTGTGACTGGTCAATATGTCAAGTGCAGCAACCAATCATTGTGTACCATATTGTGACTGGTCTATATGTCAAGTGCAGCAACCAATCATTGTGTACCATATTGTGACTGGTCAATATGTCAAGTGCAGCAACCAATCATTGTGTACCATATTGTGACTGGTCAATATGTCAAGTGCAGCAACCAATCATTGTGTACATATTGTGACTGGTCAATATGTCAAGTTCAGCAACCAATCATTGTGTACCATATTGTGACTGGTCAATATGTCAAGTGCAGCAACCAATCATTGTGTACCATATTGTGACTGGTCAATATGTCAAGTGCAGCAACCAATCATTGTGTACCATATTGTGACTGGTCAATATGTCAAGTGCAGCAACCAATCATTGTGTACCATATTGTGACTGGTCAATATGTCAAGTGCAGCAACCAATCATTGTGTACCATATTGTGACTGGTCAATATGTCAAGTGCAGCAACCAATCATTGTGTACCATATTGTGACTGGTCAATATGTCAAGTGCAGCAACCAATCATTGTGTACCATATTGTGACTGGTCAATATGTCAAGTGCAGCAACCAATCATCGTGTACCATATTGTGACTGGTCAATATGTCAAGTGCAGCAACCAATCATTGTGTACCATATAGTGACTGGTCAATATGTCAAGTGCAGCAACCAATCATTGTGTACCATATTGTGACTGGTCAATATGTCAAGTGCAGCAACCAATCATTGTGTACCATATAGTGACTGGTCAATATGTCAAGTACAGCAACCAATCATTGTGTACCATATTGTGACTGGTCAATATGTCAAGTGCAGCAACCAATCATTGTGAACCATATTGTGACTGGTCAATATGTCAAGTACAGCAACCAATCATTGTGTACCATATTGTGACTGGTCAACATGTCAAGTGCAGCAACCAATCATTGTGTACCATATTGTGACTGGTCAATATGTCAAGTGCAGCAACCAATCATTGTGTACCATATTGTGACTGGTCAATATGTCAAGTGCAGCAACCAATCATCGTGTACCATATTGTGACTGGTCAATATGTCAAGTGCAGCAACCAATCACTGTGTACCATATTGTGACTGGTCAATATGTCAAGTGCAGCAACCAATCATTGTGTACCATATTGTGACTGGTCAATATGTCAAGTGCAGCAACCAATCATTGTGTACCATATAGTGACTGGTCAATATGTCAAGTGCAGCAACCAATCATTGTGTACCATATTGTGACTGGTCAATATGTCAAGTGCAGCAACCAATCATTGTGTACCATATTGTGACTTGTCAATATGTCAAGTGCAGCAACCAATCATTGTGTACCATATAGTGACTGGCCAATATGTCAAGTGCAGCAACCAATCATTGTGTACCATATAGTGACTGGTCAATATGTCAAGTGCAGCAACCAATCATTGTGTACCATATAGTGACTGGTCAATATGTCAAGTGCAGCAACCAATCATTGTGTACCATATAGTGACTGGTCAATATGTCAAGTGCAGCAACCAATCATTGTGTACCATATAGTGACTGGTCAATATGTCAAGTGCAGCAACCAATCATTGTGTACCATATTGTGACTGGTCAATATGTCAAGTGCAGCAACCAATCATTGTGTACCATATAGTGACTGGTCAATATGTCAAGTGCAGCAACCAATCATTGTGTACCATATAGTGACTGGTCAATATGTCAAGTGCAGCAACCAATCATTGTGTACCATATAGTGACTGGTCAATATGTCAAGTGCAGCAACCAATCATTGTGTACCATATTGTGACTGGTCAATATGTCAAGTGCAGCAACCAATCATTGTGTACCATATAGTGACTGGTCAATATGTCAAGTGCAGCAACCAATCATTGTGTACCATATTGTGACTGGTCAATATGTCAAGTGCAGCAACCAATCATTGTGTACCATATAGTGACTGGTAAATATGTCAAGTGCAGCAACCAATCATTGTGTACCATATTGTGACTGGTCAATATGTCAAGTGCAGCAACCAATCATTGTGTACCATATAGTGACTGGTCAATATGTCAAGTGCAGCAACCAATCATTGTGTACCATATTGTGACTGGTCAATATGTCAAGTGCAGCAACCAATCATTGTGTACCATATAGTGACTGGTCAATATGTCAAGTGCAGCAACCAATCATTGTGTACCATATAGTGACTGGTCAATATGTAAAGTGCAGCAACCAATCATTGTGTACCATATAGTGACTGGTCAATATGTCAAGTGCAGCAACCAATCATTGTGTACCATATAGTGACTGGTCAATATGTCAAGTGCAGCAACCAATCATTGTGTACCATATTGTGACTGGTCAATATGTCAAGTGCAGCAACCAATCATTGTGTACCATATAGTGACTGGTCAATATGTCAAGTGCAGCAACCAATCATTGTGTACCATATAGTGACTGGTCAATATGTCAAGTGCAGCAACCAATCATTGTGTACCATATAGTGACTGGTCAATATGTCAAGTGCAGCAACCAATCATTGTGTACCATATTGTGACTGGTCAATATGTCAAGTGCAGCAACCAATCATTGTGTACCATATTGTGACTGGTCAATATGTCAAGTGCAGCAACCAATCATTGTGTACCATATTGTGACTGGTCAATATGTCAAGTGCAGCAACCAATCATTGTGTACCATATTGTGACTGGTCAATATGTCAAGTGCAGCAACCAATCATTGTGTACCATATAGTGACTGGTCAATATGTCAAGTGCAGCAACCAATCATTGTGTACCATATAGTGACTGGTCAATATGTCAAGTGCAGCAACCAATCATTGTGTACCATATAGTGACTGGTCAATATGTCAAGTGCAGCAACCAATCATTGTGTACCATATAGTGACTGGTCAATATGTCAAGTGCAGCAACCAATCATTGTGTACCATATTTTGACTGGTCAATATGTCAAGTGCAGCAACCAATCATTGTGTACCATATAGTGACTGCTCAATATGTCAAGTGCAGCAACCAATCATTGTGTACCATATAGTGACTGGTCAATATGTCAAGTGCAGCAACCAATCATTGTGTACCATATAGTGACTGGTCAATATGTCAAGTGCAGCAACCAATCATTGTGTACCATATTGTGACTGGTCAATATGTCAAGTGCAGCAACCAATCATTGTGTACCATATAGTGACTGGTCAATATGTCAAGTGCAGCAACCAATCATTGTGTACCATATTGTGACTGGTCAATATGTCGAGTGCAGCAACCAATCATTGTGTACCATATAGTGACTGGTCAATATGTCAAGTGCAGCAACCAATCATTGTGTACCATATAGTGACTGGTCAATATGTCAAGTGCAGCAACCAATCATTGTGTACCATATAGTGACTGGTCAATATGTCAAGTGCAGCAACCAATCATTGTGTACCATATTGTGACTGGTCAATATGTCAAGTGCAGCAACCAATCATTGTGTACCATATTGTGACTGGTCAATATGTCAAGTACAGCAACCGATCATTGTGTACCATATTTTGACTGGTCAATATGTCAAGTGCAGCAACCAATCATTGTGTACCATATTGTGACTGGTCAACATGTCAAGTACAGCAACCAATCATTGTGTACCATATTGTGACTGGCCAATATGTCAAGTAGAGCAACCAATCATTGTGTACCATATTGTGACTGGTCAATATGTCAAGTGCAGCAACCAATCATTGTGTACCATATTGTGACTGGTCAATATGTCAAGTGCAGCAACCAATCATTGTGTACCATATAGTGACTGGTCAATATGTCAAGTACAGCAACCAATCATTGTGTACCATATTGTGACTGGCCAATATGTCAAGTGCAGCAACCAATCATTGTGTACCATATAGTGACTGGTCAATATGTCAAGTGCAGCAACCAATCATTGTGTACCATATATTGACTGGTCAATATGTCAAGTGCAGCAACCAATCATTGTGTACCATATTGTGACTGGTCAATATGTCAAGTTCAGCAACCAATCATTGTGTACCATATAGTGACTGGTCAATATGTCAAGTGCAGCAACCAATCATTGTGTACCATATAGTGACTGGTCAATATGTCAAGTGCAGCAACCAATCATTGTGTACCATATAGTGACTGGTCAATATGTCAAGTGCAGCAACCAATCATTGTGTACCATATTGTGACTGGTCAATATGTCAAGTGCAGCAACCAATCATTGTGTACCATATAGTGACTGGTCAATATGTCAAGTACAGCAACCAATCATTGTGTACCATATTGTGACTGGTCAATATGTCAAGTGCAGCAACCAATCATTGTGTACCATATTGTGACTGGTCAATATGTCAAGTGCAGCAACCAATCATTGTGTACCATATTGTGACTGGTCAATATGTCAAGTGCAGCAACCAATCATCGTGTACCATATTGTGACTGGTCAATATGTCAAGTGCAGCAACCAATCACTGTGTACCATATTGTGACTGGTCAATATGTCAAGTGCAGCAACCAATCATTGTGTACCATATTGTGACTGGTCAATATGTCAAGTGCAGCAACCAATCATTGTGTACCATATTGTGACTGGTCAATATGTCAAGTGCAGCAACCAATCATTGTGTACCATATTGTGACTGGTCAATATGTCAAGTGCAGCAACCAATCATTGTGAACCATATTGTGACTGGTCAATATGTCAAGTGCAGCAACCAATCATTGTGTACCATATTGTGACTGGTCAATATGTCAAGTGCAGCAACCAATCATTGTGTACCATATTGTGACTGGTCAATATGTCAAGTGCAGCAACCAATCATTGTGTACCATATTGTGACTGGTCAATATGTCAAGTACAGCAACCAATCATTGTGTACCATATTGTGACTGGTCAATATGTCAAGTACAGCAACCAATCATTGTGTACCATATTGTGACTGGTCAATATGTCAAGTGCAGCAACCAATCATTGTGTACCATATAGTGACTGGTCAAAATGTCAAGTGCAGCAACCAATCATTGTGTACCATATTGTGACTGGTCAATATGTCAAGTGCAGCAACCAATCATTGTGTACCATATTGTGACTGGTCAATATGTCAAGTGCAGCAACCAATCATTGTGTACCATATAGTGACTGGTCAATATGTCAAGTGCAGCAACCAATCATTGTGTACCATATTGTGACTGGTCAATATGTCAAGTGCAGCAACCAATCATTGTGTATCATATTGTGACTGGTCAATATGTCAAGTGCAGCAACCAATCATTGTGTACCATATAGTGACTGGTCAATATGTCAAATGCAGCAACCAATCATTGTGTACCATATTGTGACTGGTCAATATGTCAAGTACAGCAACCAATCATTGTGTACCATATTGTGACTGGTCAATATGTCAAGTACAGCAACCAATCATTGTGTACCATATTGTGACTGGTCAATATGTCAAGTGCAGCAACCAATCATTGTGTACCATATTGTGACTGGTCAATATGTCAAGTGCAGCAACCAATCATTGTGTACCATATTGTGACTGGTCAATATGTCAAGTGCAGCAACCAATCATTGTGTACCATATTGTGACTGGTCAATATGTCAAGTGCAGCAATCAATCATTGTGTACCATATTGTGACTGGTCAATATGTCAAGTGCAGCAACCAATCATTGTGTACCATATTGTGACTGGTCAATATGTCAAGTGCAGCAACCAATCATTGTGTACCATATTGTGACTGGTCAATATGTCAAGTGCAGCAACCAATCATTGTGTACCATATTGTGACTGGTCAATATGTCAAGTGCAGCAACCAATCATTGTGTACCATATTGTGACTGGTCAATATGCCAAGTGCAGCAACCAATCATCGTGTACCATATTGTGACTGGTCAATATGTCAAGTGCAGCAACCAATCATTGTGTACCATATAGTGACTGGTCAATATGTCAAGTGCAGCAACCAATCATTGTGTACCATATAGTGACTGGTCAATATGTCAAGTGCAGCAACCAATCATTGTGTACCATATAGTGACTGGTCAATATGTCAAGTGCAGCAACCAATCATTGTGTACCATATTGTGACTGGTCAATATGTCAAGTGCAGCAACCAATCATTGTGTACCATATTGTGACTGGTCAATATGTCAAGTGCAGCAACCAATCATTGTGTACCATATTGTGACTGGTCAATATGTCAAGTGCAGCAATCAATCATTGTGTACCATATTGTGACTGGTCAATATGTCAAGTGCAGCAACCAATCATTGTGTACCATATAGTGACTGGTCAATATGTCAAGTGCAGCAACCAATCATTGTGTACCATATAGTGACTGGTCAATATGTCAAGTGCAGCAACCAATCATTGTGTACCATATAGTGACTGGTCAATATGTCAAGTGCAGCAACCAATCATCGTGTACCATATAGTGACTGGTCAATATGTCAAGTGCAGCAAACAATCATTGTGTACCATATTGTGACTGGTCAATATGTCAAGTGCAGCATCCAATCATTGTGTACCATATTGTGACTGGTCAATATGTCAAGTACAGCAACCAATCATTGTGTACCATATTGTGACTGGTCAATATGTCAAGTGCAGCAACCAATCATTGTGTACCATATTGTGACTGGTCAATATGTCAAGTGCAGCAACCAATCATTGTGTACCATATTGTGACTGGTCAATATGTCAAGTGCAGCAACCAATCATTGTGTACCATATTGTGACTGGTCAATATGTCAAGTGCAGCAACCAATCATTGTGTACCATATTGTGACTGGTCAATATGTCAAGTACAGCAACCAATCATTGTGTACCATATTGTGACTGGTCAATATGTCAAGTGCAGCAACCAATCATTGTGTACCATATAGTGACTGGTCAATATGTCAAGTGCAGCAACCAATCATTGTGTACCATATTGTGACTGGTCGATATGTCAAGTGCCGCAACCAATCATTGTGTACCATATTGTGACTGGTCAATATGTCAAGTGCAGCAACCAATCATTGTGTACCATATTGTGACTGGTCAATATGTCAAGTGCAGCAACCGATCATTGTGTACCATATTGTGACTGGTCAATATGTCAAGCACAGCAACCAATCATTGTGTACCATATTGTGACTGGTCAATATGTCAAGTGCAGCAACCAATCATCGTGTACCATATTGTGACTGGTCAATATGTCAAGTGCAGCAACCAATCATTGTGTACCATATTGTGACTGGTCAATATGTCAAGTGCAGCAACCAATCATTGTGTACCATATTGTGACTGGTCAATATGTCAAGTGCAGCAACCGATCATTGTGTACCATATTGTGACTGGTCAATATGTCAAGTGCAGCAACCAATCATTGTGTACCATATTGTGACTGGTCAATATGTCAAGTGCAGCAACCAATCATTGTGTACCATATTGTGACTGGTCAATATGTCAAGTGCAGCAACCAATCATTGTGTACCATATTGTGACTGGTCAATATGTCAAGTGCAGCAACCAATCATTGTGTACCATATTGTGACTGGTCAATATGTCAAGTGCAGCAATCAATCATTGTGTACCATATTGTGACTGGTCAATATGTCAAGTACAGCAACCAATCATTGTGTACCATATTGTGACTGGTCAATATGTCAAGTGCAGCAACCAATCATTGTGTACCATATTGTGACTGGTCAATATGTCAAGTGCAGCAACCAATCATTGTGTACCATATTGTGACTGGTCAATATGTCAAGTGCAGCAACCAATCATTGTGTACCATATTGTGACTGGTCAATATGTCAAGTGCAGCAATCAATCATTGTGTACCATATTGTGACTGGTCAATATGACAAGTGAAGCAACCAATCATTGTGTACCATATAGTGACTGGTCAATATGTCAAGTGCAGCAACCAATCATTGTGTACCATATAGTGACTGGTCAATATGTCAAGTGCAGCAACCAATCATTGTGTACCATATTGTGACTGGTCAATATGTCAAGTTCAGCAACCAATCATTGTGTACCATATAGTGACTGGTCAATATGTCAAGTGCAGCAACCAATCATTGTGTACCATATTGTGACTGGTCAATATGTCAAGTGCAGCAACCAATCATTGTGTACCATATTGTGACTGGTCAATATGTCAAGTGCAGCAACCAATCATTGTGTACCATATAGTGACTGGTCAATATGTCAAGTGCAGCAACCAATCATTGTGTACCATATAGTGACTGGTCAATATGTCAAGTGCAGCAACCAATCATTGTGTACCATATAGTGACTGGTCAATATGTCAAGTGCAGCAACCAATCATTGTGTACCATATTGTGACTGGTCAATATGTCAAGTTCAGCAACCAATCATTGTGTACCATATAGTGACTGGTCAATATGTCAAGTGCAGCAACCAATCATTGTGTACCATATAGTGACTGGTCAATATGTCAAGTGCAGCAACCAATCATTGTGTACCATATAGTGACTGGTCAATATGTCAAGTGCAGCAACCAATCATTGTGTACCATATTGTGACTGGTCAATATGTCAAGTGCAGCAACCAATCATTGTGTACCATATAGTGACTGGTCAATATGTCAAGTACAGCAACCAATCATTGTGTACCATATTGTGACTGGTCAATATGTCAAGTGCAGCAACCAATCATTGTGTACCATATTGTGACTGGTCAATATGTCAAGTGCAGCAACCAATCATTGTGTACCATATTGTGACTGGTCAATATGTCAAGTGCAGCAACCAATCATCGTGTACCATATTGTGACTGGTCAATATGTCAAGTGCAGCAACCAATCACTGTGTACCATATTGTGACTGGTCAATATGTCAAGTGCAGCAACCAATCATTGTGTACCATATTGTGACTGGTCAATATGTCAAGTGCAGCAACCAATCATTGTGTACCATATTGTGACTGGTCAATATGTCAAGTGCAGCAACCAATCATTGTGTACCATATTGTGACTGGTCAATATGTCAAGTGCAGCAACCAATCATTGTGAACCATATTGTGACTGGTCAATATGTCAAGTGCAGCAACCAATCATTGTGTACCATATAGTGACTGGTCAATATGTCAAGTACAGCAATCAATCATTGTGTACCATATTGTGACTGGTCAATATGTCAAGTGCAGCAACCAATCATTGTGTACCATATAGTGACTGGTCAATATGTCAAGTGCAGCAACCAATCATTGTGTACCATATAGTGACTGGTCAATATGTCAAGTGCAGCAACCAATCATTGTGTACCATATTGTGACTGGTCAATATGTCAAGTACAGCAACCAATCATTGTGTACCATATTGTGACTGGTCAATATGTCAAGTACAGCAACCAATCATTGTGTACCATATTGTGACTGGTCAATATGTCAAGTGCAGCAACCAATCATTGTGTACCATATTGTGACTGGTCAATATGTCAAGTGCAGCAACCAATCATTGTGTACCATATAGTGACTGGTCAATATGTCAAGTGCAGCAACGAATCATTGTGTACCATATTGTGACTGGTCAATATGTCAAGTGCAGCAACCAATCATTGTGTACCATATTGTGACTGGTCAATATGTCAAGTGCAGCAACCAATCATTGTGTACCATATAGTGACTGGTCAATATGTCAAGTGCAGCAACCAATCATTGTGTACCATATTGTGACTGGTCAATATGTCAAGTGCAGCAACCAATCATTGTGTATCATATTGTGACTGGTCAATATGTCAAGTGCAGCAACCAATCATTGTGTACCATATAGTGACTGGTCAATATGTCAAATGCAGCAACCAATCATTGTGTACCATATTGTGACTGGTCAATATGTCAAGTACAGCAACCAATCATTGTGTACCATATTGTGACTGGTCAATATGTCAAGTACAGCAACCAATCATTGTGTACCATATTGTGACTGGTCAATATGTCAAGTGCAGCAACCAATCATTGTGTACCATATTGTGACTGGTCAATATGTCAAGTGCAGCAACCAATCATTGTGTACCATATTGTGACTGGTCAATATGTCAAGTGCAGCAACCAATCATTGTGTACCATATTGTGACTGGTCAATATGTCAAGTGCAGCAATCAATCATTGTGTACCATATTGTGACTGGTCAATATGTCAAGTGCAGCAACCAATCATTGTGTACCATATTGTGACTGGTCAATATGTCAAGTGCAGCAACCAATCATTGTGTACCATATTGTGACTGGTCAATATGTCAAGTGCAGCAACCAATCATTGTGTACCATATTGTGACTGGTCAATATGTCAAGTGCAGCAACCAATCATTGTGTACCATATTGTGACTGGTCAATATGCCAAGTGCAGCAACCAATCATCGTGTACCATATTGTGACTGGTCAATATGTCAAGTGCAGCAACCAATCATTGTGTACCATATAGTGACTGGTCAATATGTCAAGTGCAGCAACCAATCATTGTGTACCATATAGTGACTGGTCAATATGTCAAGTGCAGCAACCAATCATTGTGTACCATATAGTGACTGGTCAATATGTCAAGTGCAGCAACCAATCATTGTGTACCATATTGTGACTGGTCAATATGTCAAGTGCAGCAACCAATCATTGTGTACCATATTGTGACTGGTCAATATGTCAAGTGCAGCAACCAATCATTGTGTACCATATTGTGACTGGTCAATATGTCAAGTGCAGCAATCAATCATTGTGTACCATATTGTGACTGGTCAATATGTCAAGTGCAGCAACCAATCATTGTGTACCATATAGTGACTGGTCAATATGTCAAGTGCAGCAACCAATCATTGTGTACCATATAGTGACTGGTCAATATGTCAAGTGCAGCAACCAATCATTGTGTACCATATAGTGACTGGTCAATATGTCAAGTGCAGCAACCAATCATCGTGTACCATATAGTGACTGGTCAATATGTCAAGTGCAGCAAACAATCATTGTGTACCATATTGTGACTGGTCAATATGTCAAGTGCAGCAACCAATCATTGTGTACCATATTGTGACTGGTCAATATGTCAAGTACAGCAACCAATCATTGTGTACCATATTGTGACTGGTCAATATGTCAAGTGCAGCAACCAATCATTGTGTACCATATTGTGACTGGTCAATATGTCAAGTGCAGCAACCAATCATTGTGTACCATATTGTGACTGGTCAATATGTCAAGTGCAGCAACCAATCATTGTGTACCATATTGTGACTGGTCAATATGTCAAGTGCAGCAACCAATCATTGTGTACCATATTGTGACTGGTCAATATGTCAAGTACAGCAACCAATCATTGTGTACCATATTGTGACTGGTCAATATGTCAAGTGCAGCAACCAATCATTGTGTACCATATAGTGACTGGTCAATATGTCAAGTGCAGCAACCAATCATTGTGTACCATATTGTGACTGGTCGATATGTCAAGTGCCGCAACCAATCATTGTGTACCATATTGTGACTGGTCAATATGTCAAGTGCAGCAACCAATCATTGTGTACCATATTGTGACTGGTCAATATGTCAAGTGCAGCAACCGATCATTGTGTACCATATTGTGACTGGTCAATATGTCAAGCACAGCAACCAATCATTGTGTACCATATTGTGACTGGTCAATATGTCAAGTGCAGCAACCAATCATCGTGTACCATATTGTGACTGGTCAATATGTCAAGTGCAGCAACCAATCATTGTGTACCATATTGTGACTGGTCAATATGTCAAGTG
This sequence comes from Brachyptera risi, assembly GCA_964007535.1. Classification (NCBI taxonomy): domain Eukaryota; kingdom Metazoa; phylum Arthropoda; class Insecta; order Plecoptera; family Taeniopterygidae; genus Brachyptera; species Brachyptera risi. The sequence continues at coordinate 454,187 of OZ023336.1, forward strand.
CAGCAACCAATCATTGTGTACCATATTGTGACTGGTCAATATGTCAAGTGCAGCAACCGATCATTGTGTACCATATTGTGACTGGTCAATATGTCAAGTGCAGCAACCGATCATTGTGTACCATATTGTGACTGGTCAATATGTCAAGTGCAGCAACCAATCATTGTGTACCATATTGTGACTGGTCAATATGTCAAGTGCAGCAACCAATCATTGTGTACCATATTGTGACTGGTCAATATGTCAAGTGCAGCAACCAATCATTGTGTACCATATTGTGACTGGTCAATATGTCAAGTGCAGCAATCAATCATTGTGTACCATATTGTGACTGGTCAATATGTCAAGTACAGCAACCAATCATTGTGTACCATATTGTGACTGGTCAATATGTCAAGTGCAGCAACCAATCATTGTGTACCATATTGTGGCTGGTCAATATGTCAAGTGCAGCAACCAATCATTGTGTACCATATTGTGACTGGTCAATATGTCAAGTGCAGCAACCAATCATTGTGTACCATATTGTGACTGGTCAATATGTCAAGTGCAGCAATCAATCATTGTGTACCATATTGTGACTGGTCAATATGACAAGTGAAGCAACCAATCATTGTGTACCATATAGTGACTGGTCAATATGTCAAGTGCAGCAACCAATCATTGTGTACCATATAGTGACTGGTCAATATGTCAAGTGCAGCAACCAATCATTGTGTACCATATAGTGACTGGTCAATATGTCAAGTGCAGCAACCAATCATTGTGTACCATATAGTGACTGGTCAATATGTCAAGTGCAGCAACCAATCATTGTGTACCATATTGTGACTGGTCAATATGTCAAGTGCAGCAACCAATCATTGTGTACCATATTGTGACTGGTCAATATGTCAAGTGCAGCAATCAATCATTGTGTACCATATTGTGACTGGTCAATATGTCAAGTACAGCAACCAATCATTGTGTACCATATTGTGACTGGTCAATATGTCAAGTACAGCAACCAATCATGGTGTACCATATTGTGACTGGTCAATATGTCAAGTGCAGCAACCAATCATTGTGTACCATATTGTGACTGGTCAATATGTCAAGTGCAGCAACCAATCATTGTGTACCATATTGTGACTGGTCAATATGTCAAGTGCAGCAACCAATCATTGTGTACCATATTGTGACTGGTCAATATGTCAAGTGCAGCAACCAATCAATGTGTACCATATTGTGACTGGTCAATATGTCAAGTGCAGCAACCAATCATTGTGTACCATATTGTGACTGGTCAATATGTCAAGTGCAGCAACCAATCATTGTGTACCATACTGTGACTGGTCAATATGTCAAGTGCAGCAACCAATCATGGTGTACCATATAGTGACTGGTCAATATGTCAAGTGCAGAAACCAATCATTGTGTACCATATTGTGACTGGTCAATATGTCAAGTGCAGAAACCAATCATTGTGTACCATATTGTGACTGGTCAATATGTCAGGTGCAGCAACCAATCATTGTGTACCATATTGTGAATGGTCAATATGTCAAGTGCAGCAACCAATCATTGTGTACCATATTGTGACTGGTCAATATGTCAAGTGCAGCAACCAATCATTGTGTACCATATTGTGACTGGTCAATATGTCAAGTGCAGCAACCAATCATTGTGTACCATATTGTGACTGGTCAATATGTCAAGTGCAGCAACCAATCATTGTGTACCATATTGTGACTGGTCAATATGTCAAGTGCAGCAACCAATCATCGTGTACCATATTGTACTGGTCAATATGTCAAGTGCAGCAACCAATCATTGTGTACCATATTGTGACTGGTCAATATGTCAAGTGCAGCAACCAACCATTGTGTACCATATTGTGACTGGTCAATATGTCAAGTGCAGCAACCAATCATTGTGTACCATATTGTGACTGGTCAATATGTCAAGTGCAGCAACCAATCATTGTGTACCATATTGTGACTGGTCAATATGTCAAGTGCAGCAACCAATCATTGTGTACCATATAGTGACTGGTCAATATGTCAAGTACAGCAATCAATCATTGTGTACCATATTGTGACTTGTCAATATGTCAAGTGCAGCAACCAATCATTGTGTACCATATAGTGACTGGTCAATATGTCAAGTGCAGCAACCAATCATTGTGTACCATATAGTGACTGGTCAATATGTCAAGTGCAGCAACCAATCATTGTGTACCATATTGTGACTGGTCAATATGTCAAGTACAGCAACCAATCATTGTGTACCATATTGTGACTGGTCAATATGTCAAGTACAGCAACCAATCATTGTGTACCATATTGTGACTGGTCAATATGTCAAGTGCAGCAACCAATCATTGTGTACCATATTGTGACTGGTCAATATGTCAAGTGCAGCAACCAATCATTGTGTACCATATAGTGACTGGTCAATATGTCAAGTGCAGCAACCAATCATTGTGTACCATATTGTGACTGGTCAATATGTCAAGTGCAGCAACCAATCATTGTGTACCATATTGTGACTGGTCAATATGTCAAGTGCAGCAACCAATCATTGTGTACCATATAGTGACTGGTCAATATGTCAAGTGCAGCAACCAATCATTGTGTACCATATTGTGACTGGTCAATATGTCAAGTGCAGCAACCAATCATTGTGTATCATATTGTGACTGGTCAATATGTCAAGTGCAGCAACCAATCATTGTGTACCATATAGTGACTGGTCAATATGTCAAATGCAGCAACCAATCATTGTGTACCATATTGTGACTGGTCAATATGTCAAGTACAGCAACCAATCATTGTGTACCATATTGTGACTGGTCAATATGTCAAGTACAGCAACCAATCATTGTGTACCATATTGTGACTGGTCAATATGTCAAGTGCAGCAACCAATCATTGTGTACCATATTGTGACTGGTCAATATGTCAAGTGCAGCAACCAATCATTGTGTACCATATTGTGACTGGTCAATATGTCAAGTGCAGCAACCAATCATTGTGTACCATATTGTGACTGGTCAATATGTCAAGTGCAGCAATCAATCATTGTGTACCATATTGTGACTGGTCAATATGTCAAGTGCAGCAACCAATCATTGTGTACCATATTGTGACTGGTCAATATGTCAAGTGCAGCAACCAATCATTGTGTACCATATTGTGACTGGTCAATATGTCAAGTGCAGCAACCAATCATTGTGTACCATATTGTGACTGGTCAATATGTCAAGTGCAGCAACCAATCATTGTGTACCATATTGTGACTGGTCAATATGTCAAGTGCAGCAACCAATCATTGTGTACCATATTGTGACTGGTCAATATGCCAAGTGCAGCAACCAATCATCGTGTACCATATTGTGACTGGTCAATATGTCAAGTGCAGCAACCAATAATTGTGTACCATATAGTGACTGGTCAATATGTCAAGTGCAGCAACCAATCATTGTGTACCATATAGTGACTGGTCAATATGTCAAGTGCAGCAACCAATCATTGTGTACCATATAGTGACTGGTCAATATGTCAAGTGCAGCAACCAATCATTGTGTACCATATTGTGACTGGTCAATATGTCAAGTGCAGCAACCAATCATTGTGTACCATATTGTGACTGGTCAATATGTCAAGTGCAGCAACCAATCATTGTGTACCATATTGTGACTGGTCAATATGTCAAGTGCAGCAATCAATCATTGTGTACCATATTGTGACTGGTCAATATGTCAAGTGCAGCAACCAATCATTGTGTACCATATAGTGACTGGTCAATATGTCAAGTGCAGCAACCAATCATTGTGTACCATATAGTGACTGGTCAATATGTCAAGTGCAGCAACCAATCATTGTGTACCATATAGTGACTGGTCAATATGTCAAGTGCAGCAACCAATCATCGTGTACCATATAGTGACTGGTCAATATGTCAAGTGCAGCAACCAATCATTGTGTACCATATTGTGACTGGTCAATATGTCAAGTGCAGCAACCAATCATTGTGTACCATATTGTGACTGGTCAATATGTCAAGTACAGCAACCAATCATTGTGTACCATATTGTGACTGGTCAATATGTCAAGTGCAGCAACCAATCATTGTGTACCATATAGTGACTGGTCAATATGTCAAGTGCAGCAACCAATCATTGTGTACCATATTGTGACTGGTCGATATGTCAAGTGCCGCAACCAATCATTGTGTACCATATTGTGACTGGTCAATATGTCAAGTGCAGCAACCAATCATTGTGTACCATATTGTGACTGGTCAATATGTCAAGTGCAGCAACCGATCATTGTGTACCATATTGTGACTGGTCAATATGTCAAGCACAGCAACCAATCATTGTGTACCATATTGTGACTGGTCAATATGTCAAGTGCAGCAACCAATCATCGTGTACCATATTGTGACTGGTCAATATGTCAAGTGCAGCAACCAATCATTGTGTACCATATTGTGACTGGTCAATATGTCAAGTGCAGCAACCAATCATTGTGTACCATATTGTGACTGGTCAATATGTCAAGTGCAGCAACCGATCATTGTGTACCATATTGTGACTGGTCAATATGTCAAGTGCAGCAACCAATCATTGTGTACCATATTGTGACTGGTCAATATGTCAAGTGCAGCAACCAATCATTGTGTACCATATTGTTACTGGTCAATATGTCAAGTGCAGCAACCAATCATTGTGTACCATATTGTGACTGGTCAATATGTCAAGTGCAGCAACCAATCATTGTGTACCATATTGTGACTGGTCAATATGTCAAGTGCAGCAATCAATCATTGTGTACCATATTGTGACTGGTCAATATGTCAAGTACAGCAACCAATCATTGTGTACCATATTGTGACTGGTCAATATGTCAAGTGCAGCAACCAATCATTGTGTACCATATTGTGACTGGTCAATATGTCAAGTGCAGCAACCAATCATTGTGTACCATATTGTGACTGGTCAATATGTCAAGTGCAGCAACCAATCATTGTGTACCATATTGTGACTGGTCAATATGTCAAGTGCAGCAATCAATCATTGTGTACCATATTGTGACTGGTCAATATGACAAGTGAAGCAACCAATCATTGTGTACCATATAGTGACTGGTCAATATGTCAAGTGCAGCAACCAATCATTGTGTACCATATAGTGACTGGTCATTATGTCAAGTGCAGCAACCAATCATTGTGTACCATATTGTGACTGGTCAATATGTCAAGTGCAGCAACCAATCATTGTGTACCATATTGTGACTGGTCAATATGTCAAGTGCAGCAACCAATCATTGTGTACCATATTGTGACTGGTCAATATGTCAAGTGCAGCAACCAATCATTGTGTACCATATTGTGACTGGTCAATATGCCAAGTGCAGCAACCAATCATCGTGTACCATATTGTGACTGGTCAATATGTCAAGTGCAGCAACCAATCATTGTGTACCATATAGTGACTGGTCAATATGTCAAGTGCAGCAACCAATCATTGTGTACCATATAGTGACTGGTCAATATGTCAAGTGCAGCAACCAATCATTGTGTACCATATAGTGACTGGTCAATATGTCAAGTGCAGCAACCAATCATTGTGTACCATATTGTGACTGGTCAATATGTCAAGTGCAGCAACCAATCATTGTGTACCATATTGTGACTGGTCAATATGTCAAGTGCAGCAACCAATCATTGTGTACCATATTGTGACTGGTCAATATGTCAAGTGCAGCAATCAATCATTGTGTACCATATTGTGACTGGTCAATATGTCAAGTGCAGCAACCAATCATTGTGTACCATATAGTGACTGGTCAATATGTCAAGTGCAGCAACCAATCATTGTGTACCATATAGTGACTGGTCAATATGTCAAGTGCAGCAACCAATCATTGTGTACCATATAGTGACTGGTCAATATGTCAAGTGCAGCAACCAATCATCGTGTACCATATAGTGACTGGTCAATATGTCAAGTGCAGCAAACAATCATTGTGTACCATATTGTGACTGGTCAATATGTCAAGTGCAGCAACCAATCATTGTGTACCATATTGTGACTGGTCAATATGTCAAGTACAGCAACCAATCATTGTGTACCATATTGTGACTGGTCAATATGTCAAGTGCAGCAACCAATCATTGTGTACCATATTGTGACTGGTCAATATGTCAAGTGCAGCAACCAATCATTGTGTACCATATTGTGACTGGTCAATATGTCAAGTGCAGCAACCAATCATTGTGTACCATATTGTGACTGGTCAATATGTCAAGTGCAGCAACCAATCATTGTGTACCATATTGTGACTGGTCAATATGTCAAGTACAGCAACCAATCATTGTGTACCATATTGTGACTGGTCAATATGTCAAGTGCAGCAACCAATCATTGTGTACCATATAGTGACTGGTCAATATGTCAAGTGCAGCAACCAATCATTGTGTACCATATTGTGACTGGTCGATATGTCAAGTGCCGCAACCAATCATTGTGTACCATATTGTGACTGGTCAATATGTCAAGTGCAGCAACCAATCATTGTGTACCATATTGTGACTGGTCAATATGTCAAGTGCAGCAACCGATCATTGTGTACCATATTGTGACTGGTCAATATGTCAAGCACAGCAACCAATCATTGTGTACCATATTGTGACTGGTCAATATGTCAAGTGCAGCAACCAATCATCGTGTACCATATTGTGACTGGTCAATATGTCAAGTGCAGCAACCAATCATTGTGTACCATATTGTGACTGGTCAATATGTCAAGTGCAGCAACCAATCATTGTGTACCATATTGTGACTGGTCAATATGTCAAGTGCAGCAACCGATCATTGTGTACCATATTGTGACTGGTCAATATGTCAAGTGCAGCAACCGATCATTGTGTACCATATTGTGACTGGTCAATATGTCAAGTGCAGCAACCAATCATTGTGTACCATATTGTGACTGGTCAATATGTCAAGTGCAGCAACCAATCATTGTGTACCATATTGTGACTGGTCAATATGTCAAGTGCAGCAACCAATCATTGTGTACCATATTGTGACTGGTCAATATGTCAAGTGCAGCAATCAATCATTGTGTACCATATTGTGACTGGTCAATATGTCAAGTACAGCAACCAATCATTGTGTACCATATTGTGACTGGTCAATATGTCAAGTGCAGCAACCAATCATTGTGTACCATATTGTGGCTGGTCAATATGTCAAGTGCAGCAACCAATCATTGTGTACCATATTGTGACTGGTCAATATGTCAAGTGCAGCAACCAATCATTGTGTACCATATTGTGACTGGTCAATATGTCAAGTGCAGCAATCAATCATTGTGTACCATATTGTGACTGGTCAATATGACAAGTGAAGCAACCAATCATTGTGTACCATATAGTGACTGGTCAATATGTCAAGTGCAGCAACCAATCATTGTGTACCATATAGTGACTGGTCAATATGTCAAGTGCAGCAACCAATCATTGTGTACCATATAGTGACTGGTCAATATGTCAAGTGCAGCAACCAATCATTGTGTACCATATAGTGACTGGTCAATATGTCAAGTGCAGCAACCAATCATTGTGTACCATATTGTGACTGGTCAATATGTCAAGTGCAGCAACCAATCATTGTGTACCATATTGTGACTGGTCAATATGTCAAGTGCAGCAATCAATCATTGTGTACCATATTGTGACTGGTCAATATGTCAAGTACAGCAACCAATCATTGTGTACCATATTGTGACTGGTCAATATGTCAAGTACAGCAACCAATCATGGTGTACCATATTGTGACTGGTCAATATGTCAAGTGCAGCAACCAATCATTGTGTACCATATTGTGACTGGTCAATATGTCAAGTGCAGCAACCAATCATTGTGTACCATATTGTGACTGGTCAATATGTCAAGTGCAGCAACCAATCATTGTGTACCATATTGTGACTGGTCAATATGTCAAGTGCAGCAACCAATCAATGTGTACCATATTGTGACTGGTCAATATGTCAAGTGCAGCAACCAATCATTGTGTACCATATTGTGACTGGTCAATATGTCAAGTGCAGCAACCAATCATTGTGTACCATACTGTGACTGGTCAATATGTCAAGTGCAGCAACCAATCATGGTGTACCATATAGTGACTGGTCAATATGTCAAGTGCAGAAACCAATCATTGTGTACCATATTGTGACTGGTCAATATGTCAAGTGCAGAAACCAATCATTGTGTACCATATTGTGACTGGTCAATATGTCAAGTGCAGCAACCAATCATTGTGTACCATATTGTGACTGGTCAATATGTCAAGTGCAGCAACCAATCATTGTGTACCATATTGTGACTGGTCAATATGTCAAGTGCAGCAACCAATCATTGTGTACCATATTGTGACTGGTCAATATGTCAAGTGCAGCAACCAATCATTGTGTACCATATTGTGACTGGTCAATATGTCAAGTGCAGCAACCAATCATTGTGTACCATATTGTGACTGGTCAATATGTCAAGTGCAGCAACCAATCATCGTGTACCATATTGTACTGGTCAATATGTCAAGTGCAGCAACCAATCATTGTGTACCATATTGTGACTGGTCAATATGTCAAGTGCAGCAACCAACCATTGTGTACCATATTGTGACTGGTCAATATGTCAAGTGCAGCAACCAATCATTGTGTACCATATTGTGACTGGTCAATATGTCAAGTGCAGCAACCAATCATTGTGTACCATATTGTGACTGGTCAATATGTCAAGTGCAGCAACCAATCATTGTGTACCATATAGTGACTGGTCAATATGTCAAGTACAGCAATCAATCATTGTGTACCATATTGTGACTTGTCAATATGTCAAGTGCAGCAACCAATCATTGTGTACCATATAGTGACTGGTCAATATGTCAAGTGCAGCAACCAATCATTGTGTACCATATAGTGACTGGTCAATATGTCAAGTGCAGCAACCAATCATTGTGTACCATATTGTGACTGGTCAATATGTCAAGTACAGCAACCAATCATTGTGTACCATATTGTGACTGGTCAATATGTCAAGTACAGCAACCAATCATTGTGTACCATATTGTGACTGGTCAATATGTCAAGTGCAGCAACCAATCATTGTGTACCATATTGTGACTGGTCAATATGTCAAGTGCAGCAACCAATCATTGTGTACCATATAGTGACTGGTCAATATGTCAAGTGCAGCAACCAATCATTGTGTACCATATTGTGACTGGTCAATATGTCAAGTGCAGCAACCAATCATTGTGTACCATATTGTGACTGGTCAATATGTCAAGTGCAGCAACCAATCATTGTGTACCATATAGTGACTGGTCAATATGTCAAGTGCAGCAACCAATCATTGTGTACCATATTGTGACTGGTCAATATGTCAAGTGCAGCAACCAATCATTGTGTATCATATTGTGACTGGTCAATATGTCAAGTGCAGCAACCAATCATTGTGTACCATATAGTGACTGGTCAATATGTCAAATGCAGCAACCAATCATTGTGTACCATATTGTGACTGGTCAATATGTCAAGTACAGCAACCAATCATTGTGTACCATATTGTGACTGGTCAATATGTCAAGTACAGCAACCAATCATTGTGTACCATATTGTGACTGGTCAATATGTCAAGTGCAGCAACCAATCATTGTGTACCATATTGTGACTGGTCAATATGTCAAGTGCAGCAACCAATCATTGTGTACCATATTGTGACTGGTCAATATGTCAAGTGCAGCAACCAATCATTGTGTACCATATTGTGACTGGTCAATATGTCAAGTGCAGCAATCAATCATTGTGTACCATATTGTGACTGGTCAATATGTCAAGTGCAGCAACCAATCATTGTGTACCATATTGTGACTGGTCAATATGTCAAGTGCAGCAACCAATCATTGTGTACCATATTGTGACTGGTCAATATGTCAAGTGCAGCAACCAATCATTGTGTACCATATTGTGACTGGTCAATATGTCAAGTGCAGCAACCAATCATTGTGTACCATATTGTGACTGGTCAATATGTCAAGTGCAGCAACCAATCATTGTGTACCATATTGTGACTGGTCAATATGCCAAGTGCAGCAACCAATCATCGTGTACCATATTGTGACTGGTCAATATGTCAAGTGCAGCAACCAATAATTGTGTACCATATAGTGACTGGTCAATATGTCAAGTGCAGCAACCAATCATTGTGTACCATATAGTGACTGGTCAATATGTCAAGTGCAGCAACCAATCATTGTGTACCATATAGTGACTGGTCAATATGTCAAGTGCAGCAACCAATCATTGTGTACCATATTGTGACTGGTCAATATGTCAAGTGCAGCAACCAATCATTGTGTACCATATTGTGACTGGTCAATATGTCAAGTGCAGCAACCAATCATTGTGTACCATATTGTGACTGGTCAATATGTCAAGTGCAGCAATCAATCATTGTGTACCATATTGTGACTGGTCAATATGTCAAGTGCAGCCACCAATCATTGTGTACCATATAGTGACTGGTCAATATGTCAAGTGCAGCAACCAATCATTGTGTACCATATAGTGACTGGTCAATATGTCAAGTGCAGCAACCAATCATTGTGTACCATATAGTGACTGGTCAATATGTCAAGTGCAGCAACCAATCATCGTGTACCATATAGTGACTGGTCAATATGTCAAGTGCAGCAACCAATCATTGTGTACCATATTGTGACTGGTCAATATGTCAAGTGCAGCAACCAATCATTGTGTACCATATTGTGACTGGTCAATATGTCAAGTACAGCAACCAATCATTGTGTACCATATTGTGACTGGTCAATATGTCAAGTGCAGCAACCAATCATTGTGTACCATATAGTGACTGGTCAATATGTCAAGTGCAGCAACCAATCATTGTGTACCATATTGTGACTGGTCGATATGTCAAGTGCCGCAACCAATCATTGTGTACCATATTGTGACTGGTCAATATGTCAAGTGCAGCAACCAATCATTGTGTACCATATTGTGACTGGTCAATATGTCAAGTGCAGCAACCGATCATTGTGTACCATATTGTGACTGGTCAATATGTCAAGCACAGCAACCAATCATTGTGTACCATATTGTGACTGGTCAATATGTCAAGTGCAGCAACCAATCATCGTGTACCATATTGTGACTGGTCAATATGTCAAGTGCAGCAACCAATCATTGTGTACCATATTGTGACTGGTCAATATGTCAAGTGCAGCAACCAATCATTGTGTACCATATTGTGACTGGTCAATATGTCAAGTGCAGCAACCGATCATTGTGTACCATATTGTGACTGGTCAATATGTCAAGTGCAGCAACCAATCATTGTGTACCATATTGTGACTGGTCAATATGTCAAGTGCAGCAACCAATCATTGTGTACCATATTGTGACTGGTCAATATGTCAAGTGCAGCAACCAATCATTGTGTACCATATTGTGACTGGTCAATATGTCAAGTGCAGCAACCAATCATTGTGTACCATATTGTGACTGGTCAATATGTCAAGTGCAGCAATCAATCATTGTGTACCATATTGTGACTGGTCAATATGTCAATTACAGCAACCAATCATTGTGTACCATATTGTGACTGGTCAATATGTCAAGTGCAGCAACCAATCATTGTGTACCATATTGTGACTGGTCAATATGTCAAGTGCAGCAACCAATCATTGTGTACCATATTGTGACTGGTCAATATGTCAAGTGCAGCAACCAATCATTGTGTACCATATTGTGACTGGTCAATATGTCAAGTGCAGCAATCAATCATTGTGTACCATATTGTGACTGGTCAATATGACAAGTGAAGCAACCAATCATTGTGTACCATATAGTGACTGGTCAATATGTCAAGTGCAGCAACCAATCATTGTGTACCATATAGTGACTGGTCATTATGTCAAGTGCAGCAACCAATCATTGTGTACCATATAGTGACTGGTCAATATGTCAAGTGCAGCAACCAATCATTGTGTACCATATTGTGACTGGTCAATATGTCAAGTGCAGCAACCAATCATTGTGTACCATATTGTGACTGGTCAATATGTCAAGTGCAGCAACCAATCATTGTGTACCATATTGTGACTGGTCAATATGTCAAGTGCAGCAATCAATCATTGTGTACCATATTGTGACTGGTCAATATGTCAAGTACAGCAACCAATCATTGTGTACCATATTGTGACTGGTCAATATGTCAAGTGCAGCAACCAATCATGGTGTACCATATTGTGACTGGTCAATATGTCAAGTGCAGCAACCAATCATTGTGTACCATATTGTGACTGGTCAATATGTCAAGTGCAGCAACCAATCATTGTGTACCATATTGTGACTGGTCAATATGTCAAGTGCAGCAACCAATCATTGTGTACCATATTGTGACTGGTCAATATGTCAAGTGCAGCAACCAATCATTGTGTAACATATTGTGACTGGTCAATATGTCAAGTGCAGCAACCAATCATTGTGTACCATATTGTGACTGGTCAATATGTCAAGTGCAGCAACCAATCATTGTGTACCATACTGTGACTGGTCAATATGTCAAGTGCAGCAACCAATCATGGTGTACCATATAGTGACTGGTCAATATGTCAAGTGCAGCAACCAATCATTGTGTACCATATTGTGACTGGTCAATATGTCAAGTGCAGCAACCAATCATCGTGTACCATATTGTGACTGGTCAATATGTCAAGTGCAGCAACCAATCATTGTGTACCATATTGTGACTGGTCAATATGTCAAGTGCAGCAACCAATCATTGTGTACCATATTGTGACTGGTCAATATGTCAAGTGCAGCAACCAATCATTGTGTACCATATTGTGACTGGTCAATATGTCAAGTGCAGCAACCAATCATTGTGTACCATATTGTGACTGGGCAATATGTCAAGTGCAGCAACCAATCATCGTGTACCATATTGTACTGGTCAATATGTCAAGTGCAGCAACCAATCATTGTGTACCATATTGTGACTGGTCAATATGTCAAGTGCAGCAACCAACCATTGTGTACCATATTGTGACTGGTCAATATGTCAAGTGCAGCAACCAATCATTGTGTACCATATTGTGACTGGTCAATATGTCAAGTGCAGCAACCAATCATTGTGTACCATATTGTGACTGGTCAATATGTCAAGTGCAGCAACCAATCATTGTGTACCATATTGTGACTGGTCAATATGTCAAGTGCAGCAACCAATCATCGTGTACCATATTGTGACTGGTCAATATGTCAAGTGCAGCAACCAATCATTGTGTACCATATTGTGACTGGTCAATATGTCAAGTGCAGCAACCAATCATCGTGTACCATATTGTGACTGGTCAATATGTCAAGTGCAGCAACCAATCATTGTGTACCATATTGTGACTGGTCAATATGTCAAGTGCAGCAACCAATCATTGTGTACCATATTGTGACTGGTCAATATGTCAAGTGCAGCAACCAATCATTGTGTACCATATTGTGACTGGTCAATATGTCAAGTGCAGCAACCAATCATTGTGTACCATATTGTGACTGGTCAATATGTCAAGTGCAGCAACCAATCATCGTTTACCATATTGTGACTGGTCAATATGTCAGGTGCAGCAACCAATCATTGTGTACCATATTGTGACTGGTCAATATGTCAAGTGCAGCAACCAATCATTGTGTACCATATTGTGACTGGTCAATATGTCAAGTGCAGCAACCAATCATTGTGTACCATATTGTGACTGGTCAATATGTCAAGTGCAGCAACCAATCATTGTGTACCATATTGTGACTGGTCAATATGTCAAGTGCAGCAACCAATCATTGTGTACCATATTGTGACTGGTCAATATGTCAAGTGCAGCAACCAATCATTGTGTACCATATTGTGACTGGTCAATATGTCAAGTGCAGCAACCAATCATTGTGTACCATATTGTGACTGGTCAATATGTCAAGTACAGCAACCAATCATTGTGTACCATATTGTGACTGGTCAATATGTCAAGTGCAGCAACCAATCATTGTGTACCATATTGTGACTGGTCAATATGTCAAGTGCAGCAACCAATCATTGTGTACCATATTGTGACTGGTCAATATGTCAAGTGCAGCAACCAATCATTGTGTACCATATTGTGACTGATCAATATGTCAAGTGCAGCAACCAATCATCGTGTACCATATTGTGACTGGTCAATATGTCAAGTACAGCAACCAATCATTGTGTACCATATTGTGACTGGTCAATATGTCAAGTGCAGCAACCAATCATTGTGTACCATATTGTGACTGGTCAATATGTCAAGTGCAGCAACCACTCATTGTGTACCATATTGTGACTGATCAATATGTCAAGTGCAGCAACCAATCATCGTGTACCATATTGTGACTGGTCAATATGTCAAGTACAGCAACCAATCATTGTGTACCATATTGTGACTGGTCAACATGTCAAGTGCAGCAACCAATCATCGTGTACCATATTGTGACTGGTCAATATGTAAAGTGCAGCAACCAATCATTGTGTACCATATTGTGACTGGTCAATATGTCAAGTGCAGCAACCAATCATTGTGTACCATATTGTGACTGGTCAATATGTCAAGTGCAGCAACCAATCATTGTGTACCATATAGTGACTGGTCAATATGTCAAGTGCAGCAACCAATCATTGTGTACCATATTGTGACTGGTCAATATGTCAAGTGCAGCAACCAATCATTGTGTACCATATTGTGACTGGTCAATATGTCAAGTGCAGCAACCAATCATTGTGTACCATATTGTGACTGGTCAATATGTCAAGTGCAGCAACCAATCATCGTGTACCATATAGTGACTGGTCAATATGTCAAGTGCAGCAACCAATCATTGTGTACCATATTGTGACTGGTCAATATGTCAAGTGCAGCAACCAATCATTGTGTACCATATTGTGACTGGTCAATATGTCAAGTACAGCAACCAATCATTGTGTACCATATTGTGACTGGTCAATATGTCAAGTGCAGCAACCAATCATTGTGTACCATATTGTGACTGGTCAATATGTCAAGTGCAGCAACCAATCATTGTGTACCATATTGTGACTGGTCAATATGTCAAGTGCAGCAACCAATCATTGTGTACCATATTGTGACTGATCAATATGTCAAGTGCAGCAACCAATCATCGTGTACCATATTGTGACTGGTCAATATGTCAAGTACAGCAACCAATCATTGTGTACCATATTGTGACTGGTCAATATGTCAAGTGCAGCAACCAATCATTGTGTACCATATTGTGACTGGTCAATATGTCAAGTGCAGCAACCACTCATTGTGTACCATATTGTGACTGATCAATATGTCAAGTGCAGCAACCAATCATCGTGTACCATATTGTGACTGGTCAATATGTAAAGTGCAGCAACCAATCATTGTGTACCATATTGTGACTGGTCAATATGTCAAGTGCAGCAACCAATCATTGTGTACCATATTGTGACTGGTCAATATGTCAAGTGCAGCAACCAATCATTGTGTACCATATTGTGACTGGTCAATATGTCAAGTGCAGCAACCAATCATTGTGTACCATATTGTGACTGGTCAATATGTCGAGTGCAGCAACCAATCATTGTGTACCATATAGTGACTGGTCAATATGTCAAGTGCAGCAACCAATCATTGTGTACCATATTGTGACTGGTCAATATGTCAAGTGCAGCAACCAATCATCGTGTACCATATTGTGACTGGTCAATATGTCAAGTACAGCAACCAATCATTGTGTACCATATAGTGACTGGTCAATATGTCAAGTGCAGCAACCAATCATTGTGTACCATATTGTGACTGGTCAATATGTCAAGTGCAGCAACCATTCATTGTGTACCATATAGTGACTGGTCAATATGTCAAGTACAGCAACCAATCATTGTGTACCATATTGTGACTGGTCAATATGTCAAGTGCAGCAACCAATCATTGTGTACCATATTGTGACTGGTCAATATGTCAAGTGCAGCAACCAATCATTGTGTACCATATTGTGACTGGTCAATATGTCAAGTGCAGCAACCAATCATTGTGTACCATATTGTGACTGGTCAATATGTCAAGTGCAGCAACCAATCATTGTGTACCATATTGTGACTGGTCAATATGTCAAGTGCAGCAACCAATCATTGTGTACCATATAGTGACTGGTCAATATGTCAAGTGCAGCAACCAATCATTGTGTACCATATAGTGACTGGTCAATATGTCAAGTGCAGCAACCAATCATTGTGTACCATATTGTGACTGGTCAATATGTCAAGTGCAGCAACCAATCATTGTGTACCATATTGTGACTGGTCAATATGTCAAGTGCAGCAACCAATCATTGTGTACCATATAGTGACTGGTCAATATGTCAAGTGCAGCAACCAATCATTGTGTACCATATTGTGACTGGTCAATATGTCAAGTGCAGCAACCAATCATTGTGTACCATATTGTGACTGGTCAACATGTCAAGTGCAGCAACCAATCATCGTGTACCATATTGTGACTGGTCAATATGTCAAGTGCAGCAACCAATCATTGTGTACCATATTGTGACTGGTCAATATGTCAAGTGCAGCAACCAATCATTGTGTACCATATTGTGACTGGTCAATATGTCAAGTGGAGCAACCAATCATTGTGTACCATATAGTGACTGGTCAATATGTCAAGTGCAGCAACCAATCATTGTGTACCATATTGTGACTGGTCAATATGTCAAGTACAGCAACCAATCATTGTGTACCATATTGTGACTGGTCAATATGTCAAGTGCAGCAACCAATCATCGTGTACCATATTGTGACTGGTCAATATGTCAAGTACAGCAACCAATCATTGTGTACCATATTGTGACTGGTCAATATGTCAAGTACAGCAACCAATCATTGTGTACCATATTGTGACTGGTCAATATGTCAAGTGCAGCAACCAATCATTGTGTACCATATTGTGACTGGTCAATATGTCAAGTGCAGCAACCAATCATTGTGTACCATATAGTGACTGGTCAATATGTCAAGTGCAGCAACCAATCATTGTGTACCATATAGTGACTGGTCAATATGTCAAGTGCAGCAACCAATCATTGTGTACCATATTGTGACTGGTCAATATGTCAAGTGCAGCAACCAATCATTGTGTACCATATTGTGACTGGTCAATATGTCAAGTGCAGCAACCAATCATTGTGTACCATATTGTGACTGGTCAATATGTCAAGTGCAGCAACCAATCATTGTGTACCATATTGTGACTGGTCAATATGTCAAGTGCAGCAACCAATCATTGTGTACCATATTGTGACTGGTCAATATGTCAAGTGCAGCAACCAATCATTGTGTACCATATTGTGACTGGTCAATATGTCAAGTGCAGCAACCAATCATTGTGTACCATATAGTGACTGGTCAATGTGTCAAGTGCAGCAACCAATCATTGTGTACCATATTGTGACTGGTCAATATGTCAAGTGCAGCAACCAATCATTGTGTACCATATTGTGACTGGTCAATATGTCAAGTGCAGCAACCAATCATTGTGTACCATATTGTGACTGGTCAATATGTCAAGTGCAGCAACCAATCATTGTGAACCATATTGTGACTGGTCAATATGTCAAGTGCAGCAACCAATCATCGTGTACCATATTGTGACTGGTCAATATGTCAAGTGCAGCAACCAATCATTGTGTACCATATTGTGACTGGTCAATATGTCAAGTACAGCAACCAATCATTGTGTACCATATTGTGACTGGTCAATATGTCAAGTGCAGCAACCAATCATTGTGTACCATATTGTGACTGGTCAATATGTCAAGTGCAGCAACCAATCATTGTGAACCATATTGTGACTGGTCAATATGTCAAGTGCAGCAACCAATCATTGTGTACCATATTGTGACTGGTCAATATGTCAAGTGCAGCAACCAATCATTGTGTACCATATTGTGTCTGGTCAATATGTCAAGTGCAGCAACCAATCATTGTGTACCATATTGTGACTGGTCAATATGTCAAGTGCAGCAACCAATCATTGTGAACCATATTGTGACTGGTCAATATGTCAAGTGCAGCAACCAATCATTGTGTACCATATTGTGACTGGTCAATATGTCAAGTGCAGCAACCAATCATCGTGTACCATATTTTGACTGGTCAATATGTCAAGTGCAGCAACCAATCATTGTGTACCATATTGTGACTGGTCAATATGTCAAGTACAGCAACCAATCATTGTGTACCATATTGTGACTGGTCGATATGTCAAGTGCAGCAACCAATCATCGTGTACCATATTGTGACTGGTCAATATGTCAAGTGCAGCAACCAATCACTGTGAACCATATTGTGACTGGTCAATATGTCAAGTGCAGCAACCAATCATCGTGTACCATATTGTGACTGGTCAATATGTCAAGTGCAGCAACCAATCATTGTGTACCATATTGTGACTGGTCAATATGTCAAGTACAGCAACCAATCATTGTGTACCATATTGTGACTGGTCAATATGTCAAGTACAGCAACCATTCATTGTGTACCATATTGTGACTGGTCAATATGTCAAGTACAGCAACCAATCATTGTGTACCATATTGTGACTGGTCAATATGTCAAGTGCAGCAACCAATCATTGTGTACCATATTGTGACTGGTCAATATGTCAAGTGCAGCAACCAATCATTGTGTACCCTATTGTGACTGGTCAATATGTCAAGTAGAGCAACCAATCATTGTGTACCATATTGTGACTGGTCAATATGTCAAGTGCAGCAACCAATCATTGTGTACCATATTGTGACTGGTCAATATGTCAAGTACAGCAACCGATCATTGTGTACCATATTGTGACTGGTCAATATGTCAAGTTCAGCAACCAATCATTGTGTACCATATTGTGACTGGTCAATATGTCAAGTGCAGCAACCAATCATTGTGTACCATATTGTGACTGGTCGATATGTCAAGTGCAGCAACCAATCATTGTGTACCATATTGTGACTGGTCAATATGTCAAGTGCAGCAACCAATCATTGTGTACCATATTGTGACTGGTCAATATGTCAAGTGCAGCAACCAATCATTGTGTACCATATTGTGACTGGTCGATATGTCAAGTGCAGCAACCAATCATTGTGTACCATATTGTGACTGGTCAATATGTCAAGTGCAGCAACCAATCATTGTGTACCATATTGTGACTGGTCGATATGTCAAGTGCAGCAACCAATCATTGTGTACCATATTGTGACTGGTCGATATGTCAAGTGCAGCAACCAATCATTGTGTACCATATTGTGACTGGTCGATATGTCAAGTGCAGCAACCAATCATTGTGTACCATATTGTGACTGGTCAATATGTCAAGTGCAGCAACCAATCATTGTGTACCATATAGTGACTGGTCAATATGTCAAGTGCAGCAACCAATCATTGTGTACCATATTGTGACTGGTCAATATGTCAAGTGCAGCAACCAATCATTGTGTACCATATTGTGACTGGTCGATATGTCAAGTGCAGCAACCAATCATTGTGTACCATATTGTGACTGGTCAATATGTCAAGTGCAGCAACCAATCATCGTGTACCATATTGTGACTGGTCAATATGTCAAGTGCAGCAACCAATCACTGTGTACCATATTGTGACTGGTCAATATGTCAAGTACAGCAACCAATCATTGTGTACCATATTGTGACTGGTCAATATGTCAAGTGCAGCAACCAATCATTGTGTACCATATTGTGACTGGTCAATATGTCAAGTGCAGCAACCAATCATCGTGTACCATATTGTGACTGGTCAATATGTCAAGTGCAGCAACCAATCATTGTGTACCATATTGTGACTGGTCAATATGTCAAGTGCAGCAACCAATCATCGTGTACCATATTGTGACTGGTCAATATGTCAAGTGCAGCAACCAATCATCGTGTACCATATTGTGACTGGTCAATATGTCAAGTGCAGCAACCAATCATTGTGTACCATATTGTGACTGGTCAATATGTCAAGTGCAGCAACCAATCATTGTGTACCATATTGTGACTGGTCAATATGTCAAGTACAGCAACCAATCATTGTGTACCATATTGTGACTGGTCAATATGTCAAGTGCAGCAACCAATCATTGTGTACCATATTGTGACTGGTCAATATGTCAAGTACAGCAACCAATCATTGTGTACCATATTGTGACTGGTCAAT
This sequence comes from Brachyptera risi, assembly GCA_964007535.1. Classification (NCBI taxonomy): domain Eukaryota; kingdom Metazoa; phylum Arthropoda; class Insecta; order Plecoptera; family Taeniopterygidae; genus Brachyptera; species Brachyptera risi. Next base: position 474,524 of record OZ023336.1, read on the forward strand.
ATGTCAAGTGCAGCAACCAATCATTGTGTACCATATTGTGACTGGTCAATATGTCAAGTGCAGCAACCAATCATTGTGTACCATATTGTGACTGGTCAATATGTCAAGTGCAGCAACCAATCATTGTGTACCATATTGTGACTGGTCAATATGTCAAGTGCAGCAACCAATCATTGTGTACCATATTGTGACTGGTCAATATGTCAAGTGGAGAGATCTTATTCTGGAAACATATGGGACTTCGAGTACCTGCAATCCACGAACTGTAATGAATCTGTATTGTAATATTGTATGTATATGTAATATATAATATGTATATGTAATATGTATATGTAATATGTAATATATGTATTGTATGTAATGAAACTGTATTAATGTAGTGAACTGTAATCCAGTGGCGTTCAATAGAAAGTACTCATTTTTTCCAAGCTGATGTGTTTCTCATGTCTGATCGTAGCCGGGGTCGATACTGGTATTTCAGTAGGATGTTACAATGGTATTGTATAGAGCTAAGTTATGCTTCAGTACCATCACTTTGAGGCCACACTGCAAGGCGACAGCAGCACCGTGCCTATGGTCAGCGTGTAATGGAGGAGTAGTTACCGAGGCCACACTGCAAGGCGACAGCAGCACCGTGCCTATGGTCTGCGTGTGATGGAGGAGTAGTTACCGAGTCCACACTGCGAGGCGACAGCAGCACCGTGCCTATGGTCTGCGTGTGATAGAATAGTAGTTACCGAGGCCACACTGCAAGGCGACAGCAGCACCGTGCCTATGGTCAGCGTGTAATGGAGGAGTAGTTACCGAGGCCACACTGCAAGGCGACAGCAGCACCGTGCCTATGGTCTGCGTGTGATGGAGGAGTAGTTACCGAGGCCACACTGCAAGGCGACAGCAGCACCGTGCCTATGGTCAGCGTGTGATGGAGGAGTAGTTACCGAGGCCACACTGCAAGGCGACAGCAGCACCGTGCCTATGGTCTGCGTGTAATGGAGGAGTAGTTACCGAGGCCACACTGCAAGGCGACAGCAGCACCGTGCCTATGGTCAGCGTGTGATGGAGGAGTAGTTACCGAGGCCACACTGCAAGGCGACAGCAGCACCGTGCCTATGGTCTGCGTGTGATAGAGGTGTAGTTACCGAGGCCACACTGCAAGGCGTCAGCAGCACCGTGCCTATGGTCTGCGTGTGATGGAGGAGTAGTTACCGAGGCCACACTGCAAGGCGACAGCAGCACCGTGCCTATGGTCTGCGTGTGATAGAGGAGTAGTTACCGAGGCCACACTGCAAGGCGACAGCAGCACCGTGCCTATGGTCTGCGTGTGATGGAGGAGTAGTTACCGAGGCCACACTGCAAGGCGACAGCAGCACCATGCCTATGGTCAGCGTGTGATGGAGGAGTAGTTACCGAGGCCACACTGCAAGGCGACAGCAGCACCGTGCCTATGGTCTGGTTGTGATAGAGGAGTAGTTACCGAGGCCACACTGCAAGGCGACAGCAGCACCGTGCCTATGGTCTGCGTGTGATGGAGGAGTAGTTACCGAGGCCACACTGCAAGGCGACAGCAGCACCGTGCCCATGGTCAGCGTGTGATAGAGGAGTAGTTACCGAGGCCACACTGCAAGGCGACAGCAGCACCGTGCCTATGGTCTGCGTGTGATGGAGGAGTAGTTACCGAGGCCACACTTCAAGGCGACAGCAGCACCGTGCCCATGGTCAGCGTGTGATAGAGGAGTAGTTACCGAGGCCACACTGCAAGGCGACAGCAGCACCGTGCCTATGGTCTGCGTGTGATGGAGGAGTAGTTACCGAGGCCACACTGCAAGGCGACAGCAGCACCGTGCCTATGGTCTGGTTGTGATAGAGGAGTAGTTACCGAGGCCACACTGCAAGGCGACAGCAGCACCGTGCTTATGGTCTGCGTGTGATGGAGGAGTAGTTACCGAGGCCACACTGCAAGGCGACAGCAGCACCGTGCCTATGGTCTGCGTGTGATGGAGGAGTAGTTACCGAGGCCACACTGCAAGGCGACAGCAGCACCGTGCCCATGGTCTGCGTGTGATGGAGGAGTAGTTACCGAGGCCACACTGCGAGGCGACAGCAGCACCGTGCCTATGGTCTGCGTGTGATGGAGGAGTAGTTACCGAGGCCACACTGCAAGGCGACAGCAGCACCGTGCCTATGGTCTGCGTGTGATGGAGGAGTAGTTACCGAGGCCACACTGCAAGGCGACAGCAGCACCGTGCCCATGGTCTGCGTGTGATAGAGGAGTAGTTACCGAGGCCACACTGCAAGGCGACAGCAGCACCGTGCCTATGGTCTGCGTGTGATAGAGGAGTAGTTACCGAGGCCACACTGCAAGGCGACAGCAGCACCGTGCCTATGGTCTGCGTGTGATAGAGGAGTAGTTACCGAGGCCACACTGCAAGGCGACAGCAGCACCGTGCCCATGGTCTGCGTGTGATGGAGGAGTAGTTACCGAGGCCACACTGCAAGGCGACAGCAGCACCGTGCCTATGGTCTGCGTGTGATGGAGGAGTAGTTACCGAGGCCACACTGCAAGGCGACAGCAGCACCGTGCCTATGGTCAGCGTGTGATAGAGGAGTAGTTACCGAGGCCACACTGCAAGGCGACAGCAGCACCGTGCCTATGGTCTGCGTGTGATGGAGGAGTAGTTACCAAGGCCACACTGCAAGGCGACAGCAGCACCGTGCCCATGGTCTGCGTGTGATGGAGGAGTAGTTACCAAGGCCACACTGCAAGGCGACAGCAGCACCGTGCCTATGGTCTGCGTGTGATGGAGGAGTAGTTACCAAGGCCACACTGCAAGGCGACAGCAGCACCGTGCCCATGGTCTGCGTGTGATGGAGGAGTAGTTACCGAGGCCACACTGCAAGGCGACAGCAGCACCGTGCCTATGGTCTGCGTGTGATGGAGGAGTAGTTACCGAGGCCACACTGCAAGGCGACAGCAGCACCGTGCCTATGGTCTGCGTGTGATGGAGGAGTAGTTACCGAGGCCACACTGCAAGGCGACAGCAGCACCGTGCCTATGGTCTGCGTGTGATGGAGGAGTAGTTACCGAGGCCACACTGCAAGGCGACAGCAGCACCGTGCCTATGGTCTGCGTGTGATGGAGGAGTAGTTACCGAGGCCACTCTGCAAGGCGACAGCAGCACCGTGCCTATGGTCTGCGTGTGATGGAGGAGTAGTTACCGAGGCCACACTGCAAGGCGACAGCAGCACCGTGCCTATGGTCTGCGTGTGATGGAGGAGTAGTTACCGAGGCCACTCTGCAAGGCGACAGCAGCACCGTGCCTATGGTCAGCGTGTGATGGAGGAGTAGTTACCGAGGCCACACTGCAAGGCGACAGCAGCACCGTGCCTATGGTCTGCGTGTGATGGAGGAGTAGTTACCGAGGCCACACTGCAAGGCGACAGCAGCACCGTGCCTATGGTCTGCGTGTGATGGAGGAGTAGTTACCGAGGCCACACTGCAAGGCGACAGCAGCACCGTGCCTATGGTCTGGTTGTGATAGAGGAGTAGTTACCGGGGCCACACTGCAAGGCGACAGCAGCACCGTGCCTATGGTCTGCGTGTGATGGAGGAGTACTTACCGAGGCCACACTGCAAGGCGACAACAGCACCGTGCCTATGGTCTGCGTGTGATGGAGGAGTAGTTACCGAGGCCACACTGCGAGGCGACAGCAGCACCATGCCTATGGTCAGCGTGTGATAGAGGAGTAGTTACCGAGGCCACACTGCGAGGCAACAGCAGCACCGTGCCTATGTTCTGCATGTGATGGAGGAGTAGTTACCGAGGCCACACTGCAAGGCGACAGCAGCACCGTGCCCATGGTCTGCGTGTGATGGAGGAGTAGTTACCGAGGCCACACTGCAAGGCGTCAGCAGCACCGTGCCTATGGTCTGCGTGTGATGGAGGAGTAGTTACCGAGGCCACACTGCAAGGCGACAGCAGCACCGTGCCTATGGTCTGCGTGTGATGGAGGAGTAGTTACCGAGGCCACTCTGCAAGGCGACAGCAGCACCGTGCCTATGGTCTGCGTGTGATAGAGGAGTAGTTACCGAGGCCACACTGCAAGGCGTCAGCAGCACCGTGCCTATGGTCTGCGTGTGATGGAGGAGTAGTTACCGAGGCCACACTGCAAGGCGACAGCAGCACCGTGCCTATGGTCTGCGTGTGATGGAGGAGTAGTTACCGAGGCCACACTGCAAGGCGACAGCAGCACCGTGCCCATGGTCTGCGTGTGATGGAGGAGTAGTTACCGAGGCCACACTGCGAGGCGACAGCAGCACCATGCCTATGGTCAGCGTGTGATAGAGGAGTAGTTACCGAGGCCACACTGCAAGGCGACAGCAGCACCGTGCCTATGGTCTGCGTGTGATGGAGGAGTAGTTACCGAGGCCACACTGCAAGGCGACAGCAGCACCGTGCCTATGGTCTGCGTGTGATGGAGGAGTAGTTACCGAGGCCACACTGCGAGGCGACAGCAGCACCATGCCTATGGTCAGCGTGTGATAGAGGAGTAGTTACCGAGGCCACACTGCAAGGCGACAGCAGCACCGTGCCTATGGTCTGCGTGTGATGGAGGAGTAGTTACCGAGGCCACACTGCAAGGCGACAGCAGCACCGTGCCTATGGTCTGCGTGTGATGGAGGAGTAGTTACCGAGGCCACACTGCGAGGCGACAGCAGCACCATGCCTATGGTCAGCGTGTGATAGAGGAGTAGTTACCGAGGCCACACTGCAAGGCGACAGCAGCACCGTGCCTATGGTCTGCGTGTGATGGAGGAGTAGTTACCGAGGCCACACTGCAAGGCGACAGCAGCACCGTGCCTATGGTCTGCGTGTGATAGAGGAGTAGTTACCGAGGCCACACTGCAAGGCGACAGCAGCACCGTGCCTATGGTCTGCGTGTGATAGAGGAGTAGTTACCGAGGCCACACTGCACGACGACAGCAGGACCGTGCCTATGGTCTGCGTGTGATAGAGGAGTAGTTACCGAGCCCGACGAGGAGTGCGATGAAGGAGGTGGCAAACCGTGCCAGGAAGCAGTGCACCAGGCCACCGCACCGCACAGCCGTGCGCAGGGAGGGCGACAGCAGCACCGTGCCTATGGTCTGCGTGTGATAGTGGAGTACTTACCAAGCCCGACGAGGAGTGCGATGAAGGAGGCGGCAAACCCTGCCGGGAAGCAGTACACCATACCGCCGCACTGCACAGCGGTGCGCAGGGAGGGCGACAGCAGCACCGTGCCTATGGTGGCCAAGCTGAGCGCGTGGAAGAAGAAAGCGTAGAACTGCGCGCGCAGCCTCTCCTCGTTGGACAGGAACTGGTCTCGGCTGAAGGTGGATACCGTGGCGCGCAGTGACCCCGCCCCCACAGCGTGTGTCAGTAGTCCAACCACCGTGCTGTACCTGCAAGTATATTGCGTCAGCGACAGTGAGAGAGAGAGTGGTACGATGTGGAAGCAAGTGGGAAAGGGTGGAGAGGGTGTGTGAGAGTGGCTATGCCTGGTCGCCAGATGGAGTGGGAAGGGGGATCGAGAGGAAGAGAGTGAGGGGTAGGCCTTCTTGTTTAGGACGCAAGAGGGAGGGGGAAGGGAGATATGGAGTGGTGGGAGAGAGAGAGAGAGAGAGAGAGAGAGAGGGAGAGAGAAGTAGTGAGTCGAATGGAGAGGAAGCAAGAAGGAGAGGGAGTGATA
>OZ023336.1:487750-527750 GCA_964007535.1 Brachyptera risi
GGGGTGAGCTCAGATCGTGTCTCAGGAACATGAACATCATGGCTGGAAACACAATAGGGTGAGCTCAGCTCGTGTCTCAGGAACATGAACATCATGGCTGGGAACACAATGGGTTGAGCTCAGCTCGTGTCTCAGGAACATGAACATCATGGCTGGGAACACAATGGGGTGAGCTCAGCTCGTGTCTCAGGAACATGAACATCATGGCTGGAACACAATAGGGTGAGCTCAGCTCGTGTCTCAGGAACATGAACATCATGGCTGGGAACACAATGGGGTGAGCTCAGCTCGTGTCTCAGGAACATGTACATCATGGCTGGGAACACAATGGGATGAGCTCAGCTCGTGTCTCAGGAACATGTACATCATGGCTGGAACACAATGAGGTGAGCTCAGCTCGTGTCTCAGGAACATCATGGCTGGGAACACAATGGGTTGAGCTCAGCTCGTGTCTCAGGAACATGAACACCATGGCTGGAACACAATGGGGTGAGCTCAGCTCGTGTCTCAGGAACATGAACATCATGGCTGGAACACAATGGGGTGAGCTCAGCTCGTGTCTCAGGAACATCATGGCTGGAAACACAATAGGGTGAGCTCAGCTCGTGTCTCAGGAACATGAACATCATGGCTGGAACACAATGGGGTGAGCTCAGCTCGTGTCTCAGGAACATGATGGCTGGGAACACAATGGGTTGAGCTCAGCTCGTGTCTCAGGAACATGAACATCATGGCTGGAACACAATGAGGTGAGCTCAGCTCGTGTCTCAGGAACATCATGGCTGGAAACACAATAGGGTGAGCTCAGCTCGTGTCTCAGGAACATGGACATCATGACTGGGAACACAATGGGGTGAGCTCAGCTCGTGTCTCAGGAACATGAACATCATGGCTAGGAACACAATGAGGTGAGCTCAGCTCGTATATCAGGAACATGACCATCATGGCTGGGAACACAATGGGGTGAGCTCAGCTCGTGTCTCAGGAACATGAACATCATGGCTGGGAACACAATGAGGTGAGCTCAGCTCGTGTCTCAGGAACATGAACATCATGGCTGGGAACACAATGGGGTGAGCTCAGCTCGTGTCTCAGGAACATGAACATCATGGCTGGGAACACAATAGGGTGAGCTCAGCTCGTGTCTCAGGAACATGAACATCATGGCTGGGAACACAATGGGGTGAGCTCAGCTCGTGTCTCAGGAACATGAACATGATGGCTGGGAACACAATGGGGTGAGCTCAGCTCGTGTCTCAGGAACATGAACATCATGGCTAGGAACACAATGAGGTGAGCTCAGCTCGTATATCAGGAACATGAACATCATGGCTGGGAACACAATGGGGTGAGCTCAGCTCGCGTCTCAGGAACATGAACATCATGGCTGGGAACACAATGAGGTGAGCTCAGCTCGTGTCTCAGGAACATGAACATCATGGCTAGGAACACAATAGGGTGAGCTCAACTCGTGTCTCAGGAACATGAACATCATGGCTGGAAACACAATGGGGTGAGCTCAGCTCGTGTCTCAGGAACATGAACATCATGGCTGGAACACAATGAGGTTAGCTCAGCTCGTGTCTCAGGTACATGGACATCATGGCTGGGAACACAATGAGGTGAGCTCAGCTCGTGTCTCAGGAACATGAACATCATGGCTGGGAACACAATGGGGTGAGCTCAGCTCGTGTCTCAGGAACATGAACATGATGGCTGGGAACACAATGGGGTGAGCTCAGCTCGTGTCTCAGGAACATGAACATCATGGCTAGGAACACAATGAGGTGAGCTCAGCTCGTATATCAGGAACATGAACATCATGGCTGGGAACACAATGGGGTGAGCTCAGCTCGCGTCTCAGGAACATGAACATCATGGCTGGGAACACAATGAGGTGAGCTCAGCTCGTGTCTCAGGAACATGAACATCATGGCTAGGAACACAATAGGGTGAGCTCAACTCGTGTCTCAGGAACATGAACATCATGGCTGGGAACACAATGGGGTGAGCTCAGCTCGTGTCTCAGGAACATGAACATGATGGCTGGGAACACAATGGGGTGAGCTCAGCTCGTGTCTCAGGAACATGAACATCATGGCTAGGAACACAATGAGGTGAGCTCAGCTCGTGTCTCAGGAACATGAACATCATGGCTGGAAACACAATGGGGTGAGCTCAGCTCGTGTCTCAGGAACATCATGGCTGGGAACACAATGGGGTGAGCTCAGCTCGTGTCTCAGGAACATGGACATCATGGCTGGGAACACAATGGGGTGAGCTCAGCTCGTGTCTCAGGAACATGAACATGATGGCTGGGAACACAATGGGGTGAGCTCAGCTCGTGTCTCAGGAACATGAACATCATGGCTGGGAACACAATGGGGTGAGCTCAGCTCGTGTCTCAGGAACATGAACATCATGGCTGGGAACACAATAGGGTGAGCTCAGCTCGTGTCTCAGGAACATGAACATCATGGCTGGGAACACAATGGGGTGAGCTCAGCTCGTGTCTCAGGAACATGAACATGATGGCTGGGAACACAATGGGGTGAGCTCAGCTCGTGTCTCAGGAACATGAACATCATGGCTAGGAACACAATAGGGTGAGCTCAGCTCGTGTCTCAGGAACATGAACATCATGGCTGGGAACACAATGGGGTGAGCTCAGCTCGTGTCTCAGGAACATGAACATGATGGCTGGGAACACAATGGGGTGAGCTCAGCTCGTGTCTCAGGAACATGAACATCATGGCTAGGAACACAATGAGGTGAGCTCAGCTCGTATATCAGGAACATGAACATCATGGCTGGGAACACAATAGGGTGAGCTCAGCTCGTGTCTCAGGAACATGAACATCATGGCTGGGAACACAATGGGGTGAGCTCAGCTCGTGTCTCAGGAACATGAACATGATGGCTGGGAACACAATGGGGTGAGCTCAGCTCGTGTCTCAGGAACATGAACATCATGGCTAGGAACACAATGAGGTGAGCTCAGCTCGTATATCAGGAACATGAACATCATGGCTGGGAACACAATGGGTTGAGCTCAGCTCGTGTCTCAGGAACATGAACATCATGGCCTGAACACAATGAGGTGAGCTCAGCTCGTGTCTCAGGAACATCATGGCTGGAAACACAATGGGGTGAGCTCAGCTCGTGTCTCAGGAACATGAACATCATGGCTGGGAACACAATAGGGTGAGCTCAGCTCGTGTCTCAGAAACATGAACATCATGGCTAGGAACACAATGAGGTGAGCTCAGCTCGTATATCAGGAACATGAACATCATGGCTGGGAACACAATGGGGTGAGCTCAGCTCGTGTCTCAGGAACATGAACATCATGGCTGGGAACACAATGAGGTGAGCTCAGCTCGTGTCTCAGGAACATGAACATCATGGCTGGGAACACAATGGGGTGAGCTCAGCTCGTGTCTCAGGAACATGAACATCATGGCTGGGAACACAATAGGGTGAGCTCAGCTCGTGTCTCAGGAACATGAAGATCATGGCTGGGAACACAATGGGGTGAGCTCAGCTCGTGTCTCAGGAACATGAACATGATGGCTGGGAACACAATGGGGTGAGCTCAGCTCGTGTCTCAGGAACATGTATATCATGGCTGGAACACAATGAGGTGAGCTCAGCTCGTGTCTCAGGAACATCATGGCTGGAAACACAATAGGGTGAGCTCAGCTCGTGTCTCAGGAACATGAACATCATGGCTGGAACACAATGGGGTGAGCTCAGCTCGTGTCTCAGGAACATCATGGCTGGAAACACAATAGGGTGAGCTCAGCTCGTGTCTCAGGAACATGAACATCATGGCTGGAGCACAATGAGGTGAGCTCAGCTCGTGTCTCAGGAACATCATGGCTGGGAACACAATGGGTTGAGCTCAGCTCGTGTCTCAGGAACATGAACATCATGGCTGGAACACAATGGGGTGAGCTCAGCTCGTGTCTCAGGAACATGAACATCATGGCTGGAACACAATGAGGTGAGCTCAGCTCGTGTCTCAGGAACATCATGGCTGGAAACACAATAGGGTGAGCTCAGCTCGTGTCTCAGGAACATGAACATCATGGCTGGAACAAAATGAGGTGAGCTCAGCTCGTGTCTCAGGAACATCATGGCTGGAAACACAACAGGGTGAGCTCAGCTCGTGTCTCAGGAACATGACCATCATGGCTGGAACACAATGAGGTGAGCTCAGCTCGTGTCTCAGAAACATCATGGCTGGGAACACAATGGGTTGAGCTCAGCTCGTGTCTCAGGAACATGAACATCATGGCTGGAACACAATGGGGTGAGCTCAGCTCGTGTCTCAGGAACATGAACATCATGGCAGGAACACAATGGGGTGAGCTCAGCTCGTGTCTCAGGAACATGAACATCATGGCTGGGAACACAATGGGGTGAGCTCAGCTCGTGTCTCAGGATCATGTACATCATGGCTGGAAACACGATAGGGTGAGCTCAGCTCGTGTCTCAGGAACATGAACATTATGGCTGGAACACAATGGGGTGAGCTCAGCTCGTGTCTCAGGAACATGAACATCATGGCTGGGAACACAATGGGGTGAGCTCAGCTCGTGTCTCAGGAACATGAACATCATGGCTGGAACACAATGAGGTGAGCTCAGCTCGTGTCTCAGGAACATCATGGCTGGGAACACAATAGGGTGAGCTCAGCTCGTGTCTCAGGAACATGTACATCATGGCTGGAAACACAATAGGGTGAGCTCAGCTCGTGTCTCAGGAACATGAACATGATGGCTGGAACTCAATGGGGTGAGCTCAGCTCGTGTCTCAGGAACATGAACATCATGGCTGGGAACACAATGGGGTGAGCTCAGCTCGTGTCTCAGGAACATGAACATCATGGCTGGAACACAATGGGGTGAGCTCAGCTCGTGTCTCAGGAACATGAACATCATGGCTGGGAACACAATAGGGTGAGCTCAGCTCGTGTCTCAGGAACATGAACATCATGGCTGGAACACAATGGGGTGAGCTCAGCTCGTGTCTCAGGAACATGAACATCATGGCTGGAACACAATGGGGTGAGCTCAGCTCGTGTCTCAGGAACATGAACATCATGGCTGGGAACACAATGGGGTGAGCTCAGCTCGTGTCTCAGAAACATGAACATCATGGCTGGGAACACAATGAGGTGAGCTCAGCTCGTGTCTCAGGAACATCATGTCTGGAAACACAATAGGGTGAGCTCAGCTCGTGTCTCAGGAACATGAACATCATGGCTGGGAACACAATGAGGTGAGCTCAGCTCGTGTCTCAGGAACATCATGGCTGGAAACACAATAGGGTGAGCGCAGCTCGTGTCTCAGGAACATGAACATCATGGCTGGGAACACAATGGGGTGAGCTCAGCTCGTGTCTCAGGAACATGATGGCTGGGAACACAATGGGGTGAGCTCAGCTCGTGTCTCAGGAACATGATGGCTGGGAACACAATGAGGTGAGCTCAGCTCGTGTCTCAGGAACATTAACATCATGGCTGGGAACACAATGAGGTGAGCTCAGCTCGTGTCTCAGGAACATCATGGCTGGAAACACAATAGGGTGAGCTCAGCTCGTGTCTAAGGAACATGAACATCATGGCTGGGAACACAATGGGGTGAGCTCAGCTCGTGTCTCAGGAACATGAACATCATGGCTGGAACACAATGGGGTGAGCTCAGCTCGTGTCTCAGGAACATGAACATCATGGCTGAAACACAATGGGGTGAGCTCAGCTCGTGTCTCAGGAACATGAACATCATGGCTGGAACACAATGGGGTGAGCTCAGCTCGTGTCTCAGGAACATGAACATCATGGCTGGAACACAATGGGGTGAGCTCAGCTCGTGTCTCAGGAACATGAACATCATGGCTGGAACACAATGGGGTGAGCTCAGCTTGTGTCTCAGGAACATGAACATAATGGCTGGAACACAATGGAGTGAGCTCAGCTCGTGTCTCAGGAACATGAACATCATGGCTGGGAACACAATGGGGTGAGCTCAGCTCGTGTCTCAGGAACATGAACATCATGGCTGGGAACACAATGGGGTGAACTCAGCTCGTGCCTCAGGAACATGGACATCATGGCTGGAACACAATGGGGTGAGCTCAGCTCGTGTCTCAGGAACATCATGGCTGGAAAACAATGGAGTGAGCTCAGCTCGTGTCTCAGGAACATGAAAATCATGGCTGGGAACACAATGGGGTGAGCTCAGCTCGTGTCTCAGGAACATGGACATCATGGCTGGAACACAATGGGGTGAGCTCAGCTCGTGTCTCAGAAACATCATGGCTGGAACACAATAGGGTGAGCTCAGCTCGTGTCTCAGGAACATGAACATCATGGCTGGAACACAATGGGGTGAGCTCAGCTCGTGTCTCAGGAACATGAACATCATGGCCAGGAACACAATGGGGTGAGCTCAGCTCGTGTCTCAGGAACATGTACATCATGGCTGGAAACACAATAGGGTGAGCTCAGCTCGTGTCTCAGGAACATGAACATCATGGCTGGAACACAATGGGGTGAGCTCAGCTCGTGTCTCAGGAACATGAACATCATGGCTGGGAACACAATGGGGTGAGCTCAGCTCGTGTCTCAGGAACATGAACATCATGGCTGGAACACAATGAGGTGAGCTCAGCTCGTGTCTCAGGAACATCATGGCTGGGAACACAATAGGGTGAGCTCAGCTCGTGTCTCAGGAACATGAACATCATGGCTGGAACACAATAGGGTGAGCTCAGCTCGTGTCTCAGGAACATGAACATCATGGCTGGAACACAATGGGGTGAGCTCAGCTCGTGTCTCAGGAACATGAACATCATGGCTGGGAACACAATGGGCTGAGCTCAGCTCGTGTCTCATGAACATGAACATCATGGCTTGAACACAATGGGGTGAGCTCAGCTCGTGTCTCAGGAACATGAACATCATGGCTGGAAACACAATGAGGTGAGCTCAGCTCGTGTCTCAGGAACATGAACATCATGGCTGGGAACACAATGAGGTGAGCTCAGCTCGTGTCTCAGGAACATGTACATCATGGCTGGGAACACAATGGGTTGAGTTCAGCTCGTGTCTCAGGAACATGAACATCATGGCTGGGATCACAATGGGGTGAGCTCAGCTCGTGTCTCAGGAACATGAACATCATGGCTGGGAACACAATGGGTTGAGCTCAGCTCGTGTCTCAGGAACATAAACATCATGGCTGGGAACACAATGGGGTGAGCTCAGCTCGTGTCTCAGGAACATGATGGCTGGAGCACAATAGGGTGAGCTCAGCTCGTGTCTCAGGAACATGAACATCATGGCTGGGAACACAATGGGGTGAGCTCAGCTCGTGTCTCAGGAACATGTACATCATGGCTGGAACACAATGAGGTGAGCTCAGCTCGTGTCTCAGGAACATGAACATCATGGCTGGGAACACAATGGGGTGAGCTCAGCTCGTGTCTCAGGAACATGATGGCTGGAACACAATAGGGTGAGCTCAGCTCGTGTCTCAGGAACATGAACATCATATCTGGGAACACAATGGGGTGAGCTCAGCTCGTGTCTCAGGAACATGAACATCGTGGCTGGGAACACAATGGGGTGAGCTCAGCTCGTGTCTCAGGAACATGAACATCATGGCTGGGAACACAATGAGGTGAGCTCAGCTCGTGTCTCATAAACATGAACATCATGGCTGGGAACACAATGAGGTGAGCTCAGCTCGTGTCTCAGGAACATGAACATCATGGCTGGAACACAATGGGGTGAGCTCAGCTCGTGTCTCAGGAACATGTACATCTTGACTGGAAACACAATGGGGTGAGCTCAGCTCGTGTCTCAGGAACATGAACATCATGGCTAGGAACACAATGAGGTGAGCTCAGCTCGTGTCTCAGGAACATGAACATCATGGCTGGAACACAATGGGGTGAGCTCAGCTCGTGTCTCGGGAACATGTACATCATGGCTGGGAACACAATGGGTTGAGCTCAGCTCGTGTCTCAGGAACATCATGGCTGGGAACACAATGGGTTGAGCTCAGCTCGTGTCTCAGGAACATGAACATCATGGCTGGGAACACAATGGGGTGAGCTCAGCTCGTGTCTCAGGAACATGAACATCATGGCTGGAACACAATGAGGTGAGCTCAGCTCGTGTCTCAGGAACATGAACATCATGGCAGGGAACACAATGGGGTGAGCTCAGCTCGTGTCTCAGGAACATAAACATCATGGCTGGGAACACAATGAGGTGAGCTCAGCTCGTGTCTCAGGAACATGAACATCATGGCTGGAACACAATGAGGTAAGCTCAGCTCGTGTCTCAGGAACATGAACATCATGGCTGGGAACACAATGGGGTGAGCTCAGCTCGTGTCTCAGGAACATGAACATCATGGCTGGGAACACAATGGGGTGAGCTCAGCTCGTGTCTCAGGAACATGAATATCATGGCTGAGAACACGATGAGGTGAGCTCAGCTCGTGTCTCAGGATTATCATGGCTGGGAACACAATGGGTTGAGCTCAGCTCGTGTCTCAGGAACATGAACATCATGGCTGGAAACACAATGGGGTGAGCTCAGCTCGTGTCTCAGGAACATGAACATCATGGCTGGAACACAATGGGGTGAGCTCAGCTCGTGTCTCAGGAACATGAACATCATGGCTGGGAACACAATGGGGTGAGCTCAGCTCGTGTCTCAGGAACATGAACATCATGGCTGGAACACAATGGGGTGAGCTCAGCTCGTGTCTCAGGAACATGAACATCATGGCTGGAACACAATGGGGTAGCTCAGCTCGTGTCTCAGAAACATGTACATCATGGCTGGAAACACAATGAGGTGAGCTCAGCTCGTGTCTCAGGAACATGAACATCATGGCTGGGAACACAATGAGGTGAGCTCAGCTCGTGTCTCAGGAACATGAACATCATGGCTGGAAACACAATGGGTTGAGCTCAGCTCGTGTCTCAGGAACATGAACATCATGGCTGGGAACACAATGGGGTGAGCTCAGCTCGTGTCTCAGGAACATGAACATCATGGCTGGGAACACAATGAGGTGAGCTCAGCTCGTGTCTCAGGAACATGTACATCATGGCTGGAACACAATGGGGTGAGCTCAGCTCGTGTGTCAGGAACATGAACATCATGGCTGGAACACAATGAGGTGAGCTCAGCTCGTGTCTCAGGAACATGAACATCATGGCTGGAACACAATGGGGTGAGCTCAGATCGTGTCTCAGGAACATGATGGCTGGGAACACAATGGGGTGAGCTCAGCTCGTGTCTCAGGAACATGAACATCATGGCTGGGAACACAATGAGGTGAACTCAGCTCTTGTCTCAGGAACATGAACATCATGGCTGGAACACAATGAGGTGAGCTCAGCTGGTGTCTCAGGAACATGAACATCATGGCTGGGAACACAATGGGGTGAGCTCAGCTCGTGTCTCAAGAACATGATGGCTGGAACACAATAGGGTGAGCTCAGCTCGTGTCTCAGGAACATGAACATCATGGCTGGAACACAATGGGGTGAGCTCAGCTCGTGTCTCAGGAACATCATGGCTGGGAACACTATGGGGTGAGCTCAGCTCGTGTCTCAGGAACATGAACATCATGGCTGGAAACACAATGGGGTGAGCTCAGCTCGTGTCTCAGGAACATGAACATCATGGCTGGGAACACAATGGGGTGAGCTCAGCTCGTGTCTCAGGAACATGATTGCTGGAACACAATAGGGTGAGCTCAGCTCGTGTCTCAGGAACATGAACATCATGGCTGGGAACACTATGGGGTGAGCTCAGCTCGTGTCTCAGGAACATGAACATCATGGCTGGAACACAATGAGGTGAGCTCAGCTCGTGTCTCAGGAACATGAACATCATGGCTGGGAACACAATGGGGTGAGCTCAGCTCGTGTCTCAGGAACATGATGGCTGGAACACAATAGGGTGAACTCAGCCCGTGTCTCAGGAACATGAACATCATGGCTGGGAACACTATGGGGTGAGCTCAGCTCGTGTCTCAGGAACATGAACATCATGGCTGGAAACACAATAGGGTGAGCTCAGCTCGTGTCTCAGGAACATGAACATCATGGCTGGAACACAATGAGGTGAGCTCAGCTCGTGTCTCAGGAACATGAACATCATGGCTGAAAACACAATGGGGTGAGCTCAGCTCGTGTCTCAGGAACATGAACATCATGGCTGGGAACACAATAGGGTGAGCTCAGCTCGTGTCTCAGGAACATGAACATCATGGCTGGAACACAATGGGGTGAGCTCAGCTCGTGTCTCAGGAACATGTACATCATGGCTGGGAACACAATAGGGTGAGCTCAGCTCGTGTCTCAGGAACATGAACATCATGGCTGGAACACAATGAGGTGAGCTCAGCTCGTGTCTCAGGAACATGAACATCATGGCTGGGAACACAATGGGGTGAGCTCAGCTCGTGTCTCAGGAACATGATGGCTGGAACACAATAGGGTGAGCTCAGCTCGTGTCTCAGGAACATGAACATCATGGCTGGGAACACAATGGGGTGAGCTCAGCTCGTGTCTCAGGAACATGATGGCTGGAACACAATAGGGTGAGCTCAGCTCGTGTCTCAGGAACATGAACATCATGGCTGAAAACACAATGGGGTGAGCTCAGCTCGTGTCTCAGGAACATCATGGCTGGGAACACAATGGGGTGAGCTCAGCTCGTGTCTCAGGAACATGATGGCTGGAACACAATAGGGTGAGCTCAGCTCGTGTCTCAGGAACATGAACATCATGGCTGGAAACACAATGGGGTGAGCTCAGCTCGTGTCTCAGGAACATCATGGCTGGGAACACAATGGGGTGAGCTCAGCTCGTGTCTCAGGAACATGGACATCATGGCTGGGAACACAATGGGGTGAGCTCAGCTCGTGTCTCAGGAACATGTACATCATAGCTGGAAACACAATGGGGTGAGCTCAGCTCGTGTCTCAGGAAAATGATGGCTGGAACACAATAGGGTGAGCTCAGCTCGTGTCTCAGGAGCATGAACATCATGGCTGGAACACAATGGGGTGAGCTCAGCTCGTGTCTCAGGAACATGAACATCATGGCTGGAACACAATGAGGTGAGCTCAGCTCGTGTCTCAGGAACATGGACATCATGGCTGGTAACACAATGGGGTGAGCTCAGCTCGTGTCTCAGGAACATGATGGCTGGAAACACAATGGGGTGAGCTCAGTTCGTGTCTCAGGAACATGATGGCTGGAACACAATAGGGTGGGCTCAGCTCGTGTCTCAGGAACATGAACATCATAGCTGGGAACACAATGAGGTGAGCTCAGCTCTTGTCTCAGGAACATGATGGCTGGGAACACAATAGGGTGAGCTCAGCTTGTGTCTCAGGAACATGATGGCTGTGAACACACTAGGGTGAGCTCAGCTCGTGTCTCAGGAACATGATGGCTGGGAACACAATAGGGTGAGCTCAGCTCGTGTCTCAGGAACATGATGGCTGGGAACACAATAGGGTGAGCTCAGCTCGTGTCTCAGGAACATGAACATCATGGCTGGGAACACAATGGGGTGAGCTCAGCTCGTGTCTCAGGAACATCATGGCTGGGAACACAATGAGGTGAGCTCAGCTCGTGTCTCAGGAACATGAACATCATGGCTGGGAACACAATGAGGTGAGCTCAGCTCGTGTCTCAGGAACATGAACATGATGGCTGGAACACAATGGGGTGAGCTCAGCTCGTGTCTCAGGAACATGAACATGATGGCTGGAACACAATGGGGTGAGCTCAGCTCGTGTCTCAGGAACATGAACATCATGACTGGGAACACAATGGGGTGAGCTCAGCTCGTGTGTCAGGAACATGATGGCTGGAACACAATAGGGTGAGCTCAGCTCGTGTCTCAGGAACATGATGGCTGGGAACACAATGGGGTGAGCTCAGCTCGTGTCTCAGGAACATGTACATCATGGCTGGGAACACAATGGGGTGAGCTCAGCTCGTGTCTCAGGAACATGAACATCATGGCTGGGAACACAATGGGGTGAGCTCAGCTCGTGTCTCAGGAACATGAACATCATGGCTGGGAACACAATGGGGTGAGCTCAGCTCGTGTGTCAGGAACATGATGGCTGGAACACAATAGGGTGAGCTCAGCTCGTGTCTCAGGATCATGATGGCTGGGAACACAATGGGGTGAGCTCAGCTCGTGTCTCAGGAACATGAACATCATGGCTGGAAACACAATGGGGTGAGCTCAGCTCGTGTCTAAGGAACATGAACATCATGGCTGGGAACACAATAGGGTGAGCTCAGCTCGTGTCTCAGAAACATGATGGCTGGAACACAATAGGGTGAGCTCAGCTCGTGTCTCAGGAACATGATGGCTGGGAACACAATGGGGTGAGCTCAGCTCGTGTCTCAGGAACATGAACATCATGGCTGGAAACACAATGGGGTGAGCTCAGCTCGTGTCTGAGGAACATGAACATCATGGCTGGGAACACAATGGGGTGAGCTCAGCTCGTGTCTCAGGAACATGAACATCATGGCTGGGAACACAATGAGGTGAGCTCAGCTCGTGTCTCAGGAGCATGAACATCATGACTGGAACACAATGGGGTGAGCTCAGCTCGTGTCTCATGAACATGAACATCATGTCTGGGAACACAATGAGGTGAGCTCAGCTCGTGTCTCAGGAGCATGAACATCATGGCTGGGAACACAATGGGGTGAGCTCAGCTCGTGTCTCAGGAACATGAACATCATGGCTGGGAACACAATGAGGTGAGCTCAGCTCGTGTCTCAGGAACATGAACATCATGGCTGGGAACACAATGGGGTGAGCTCAGCTCGTGTCTCAGGAACATGAACATCATGGCTGGGAACACAATGAGGTGAGCTCAGCTCGTGCCTCAGGAGCATGAACATCATGGCTGGGAACACAATGGGGTGAGCTCAGCTCGTGTCTCAGGAACATGAACATCATGGCTGGGAACACAATGAGGTGAGCTCAGCTCGTGTCTCAGGAACATGAACATCATGGCTGGAACACAATGGGGTGAGCTCAGCTCGTGTCTCAGGAACATGGACATCATGGCTGGAAACACAATAGGGTGAGCTCAGCTCGTGACTCAGGAACATGGACATCATGGCTGGAAACACAATAGGGTGAGCTCAGCTCGTGTCTCAGGAACATGATGGCTGGGAACACAATGGGGTGAGCTCAGCTCGTGTCTCAGGAACATGAACATCATGGCTGGAAACACAATGGGGTGAGCTCAGCTCTTGTCTGAGGAACATGAACATCATGGCTGGGAACAAAATGGGGTGAGCTCAGCTCGTGTCTCAGGAACATGAACATCATGGCTGGGAACACAATGGGGTGAGCTCAGCTCGTGTCTCAGGAACATGAACATCATGGCTGGAAACACAATGGGGTGAGCTCAGCTCGTGTGTCAGGAACATGATGGCTGGAACACAATAGGGTGAGCTCAGCTCGTGTCTCAGGAACATGATGGCTGGGAACACAATGGGGTGAGCTCAGCTCGTGTCTCAGGAACATGTACATCATGGCTGGGAACACAATTGGGTGAGCTCAGCTCGTGTCTCAGGAACATGAACATCATGGCTGGGAACACAATGGGGTGAGCTCAGCTCGTGTCTCAGGAACATGATGGCTGGAACACAATGGGGTGAGCTCAGCTCGTGTCTCAGGAACATGAACATCATGGCTGGGAACACAATGGGGTGAGCTCAGCTCGTGTCTCAGGAACATGATGGCTGGGAACACAATAGGGTGAGCTCAGCTCGTGTCTCAGGAACATGATGGCTGGAACACAATGGGGTGAGCTCAGCTCGTGTCTCAGGAACATGTACATCATGGCTGGGAACACAATGGGGTGAGCTCAGCTCGTGTCTCAGAACATGAACATCATGGCTGGGAACACAATGGGGTGAGCTCAGCTCGTGTCTCAGGAACATGATGGCTGGGAACACAATGGGGTGAGCTCAGCTCGTGTCTCAGGAACATGGACATCATGGCTGGAACACAATGAGGTGAGCTCAGCTCGTGTCTCAGGAACATGAACATCATGGCTGGGAACACAATGGGGTGAGCTCAGCTCGTGTCTCAGGAACATGAACATCATGGCTGGAACACAATGGGGTGAGCTCAGCTCGTGTCTCAGGAACATGAACATCATGGCTGGAACACAATGAGGTGAGCTCAGCTCGTGTCTCAGGAACATGGACATCATGGCTGGTAACACAATGGGGTGAGCTCAGCTCGTGTTTCAGGAACATGATGGCTGGAAACACAATGGGGTGAGCTCAGTTCGTGTCTCAGGAACATGATGGCTGGAACACAATAGGGTGGGCTCCGCTCGTGTCTCAGGAACATGAACATCATAGCTGGGAACACAATGAGGTGAGCTCAGCTCTTGTCTCAGGAACATGATGGCTGGGAACACAATAGGGTGAGCTCAGCTTGTGTCTCAGGAACATGATGGCTGGGAACACACTAGGGTGAGCTCAGCTCGTGTCTCAGGAACATGATGGCTGGGAACACAATAGGGTGAGCTCAGCTCGTGTCTCAGGAACATGATGGCTGGGAACACAATAGGGTGAGCTCAGCTCGTGTCTCAGGAACATGAACATCATGGCTGGGAACACAATGGGGTGAGCTCAGCTCGTGTCTCAGGAACATCATGGCTGGGAACACAATGAGGTGAGCTCAGCTCGTGTCTCAGTAACATGAACATCATGGCTGGGAACACAATGAGGTGAGCTCAGCTCGTGTCTCAGGAACATGAACATGATGGCTGGAACACAATGGGGTGAGCTCAGCTCGTGTCTCAGGAACATGAACATGATGGCTGGAACACAATGGGGTGAGCTCAGCTCGTGTCTCAGGAACATGAACATCATGACTGGGAACACAATGGGGTGAGCTCAGCTCGTGTGTCAGGAACATGATGGCTGGAACACAATAGGGTGAGCTCAGCTCGTGTCTCAGGAACATGATGGCTGGGAACACAATGGGGTGAGCTCAGCTCGTGTCTCAGGAACATGTACATCATGGCTGGGAACACAATGGGGTGAGCTCAGCTCGTGTCTCAGGAACATGAACATCATGGCTGGGAACACAATGGGGTGAGCTCAGCTCGTGTCTCAGGAACATGAACATCATGGCTGGGAACACAATGGGGTGAGCTCAGCTCGTGTGTCAGGAACATGATGGCTGGAACACAATAGGGTGAGCTCAGCTCGTGTCTCAGGATCATGATGGCTGGGAACACAATGGGGTGAGCTCAGCTCGTGTCTCAGGAACATGAACATCATGGCTGGAAACACAATGGGGTGAGCTCAGCTCGTGTCTAAGGAACATGAACATCATGGCTGGGAACACAATAGGGTGAGCTCAGCTCGTGTCTCAGAAACATGATGGCTGGAACACAATAGGTTGAGCTCAGCTCGTGTCTCAGGAACATGATGGCTGGGAACACAATGGGGTGAGCTCAGCTCGTGTCTCAGGAACATGAACATCATGGCTGGAAACACAATGGGGTGAGCTCAGCTCGTGTCTGAGGAACATGAACATCATGGCTGGGAACACAATGGGGTGAGCTCAGCTCGTGTCTCAGGAACATGAACATCATGGCTGGGAACACAATGAGGTGAGCTCAGCTCGTGTCTCAGGAGCATGAACATCATGACTGGAACACAATGGGGTGAGCTCAGCTCGTGTCTCAGGAACATGAACATCATGTCTGGGAACACAATGAGGTGAGCTCAGCTCGTGTCTCAGGAGCATGAACATCATGGCTGGGAACACAATGGGGTGAGCTCAGCTCGTGTCTCAGGAACATGAACATCATGGCTGGGAACACAATGAGGTGAGCTCAGCTCGTGTCTCAGGAACATGAACATCATGGCTGGGAACACAATGGGGTGAGCTCAGCTCGTGTCTCAGGAACATGAACATCATGGCTGGGAACACAATGAGGTGAGCTCAGCTCGTGCCTCAGGAGCATGAACATCATGGCTGGGAACACAATGGGGTGAGCTCAGCTCGTGTCTCAGGAACATGAACATCATGGCTGGGAACACAATGAGGTGAGCTCAGCTCGTGTCTCAGGAACATGAACATCATGGCTGGAACACAATGGGGTGAGCTCAGCTCGTGTCTCAGGAACATGGACATCATGGCTGGAAACACAATAGGGTGAGCTCAGCTCGTGACTCAGGAACATGGACATCATGGCTGGAAACACAATAGGGTGAGCTCAGCTCGTGTCTCAGGAACATGATGGCTGGGAACACAATGGGGTGAGCTCAGCTCGTGTCTCAGGAACATGAACATCATGGCTGGAAACACAATGGGGTGAGCTCAGCTCTTGTCTGAGGAACATGAACATCATGGCTGGGAACAAAATGGGGTGAGCTCAGCTCGTGTCTCAGGAACATGAACATCATGGCTGGGAACACAATGGGGTGAGCTCAGCTCGTGTCTCAGGAACATGAACATCATGGCTGGAAACACAATGGGGTGAGCTCAGCTCGTGTGTCAGGAACATGATGGCTGGAACACAATAGGGTGAGCTCAGCTCGTGTCTCAGGAACATGATGGCTGGGAACACAATGGGGTGAGCTCAGCTCGTGTCTCAGGAACATGTACATCATGGCTGGGAACACAATTGGGTGAGCTCAGCTCGTGTCTCAGGAACATGAACATCATGGCTGGGAACACAATGGGGTGAGCTCAGCTCGTGTCTCAGGAACATGATGGCTGGAACACAATGGGGTGAGCTCAGCTCGTGTCTCAGGAACATGAACATCATGGCTGGGAACACAATGGGGTGAGCTCAGCTCGTGTCTCAGGAACATGATGGCTGGGAACACAATAGGGTGAGCTCAGCTCGTGTCTCAGGAACATGATGGCTGGAACACAATGGGGTGAGCTCAGCTCGTGTCTCAGGAACATGTACATCATGGCTGGGAACACAATGGGGTGAGCTCAGCTCGTGTCTCAGAACATGAACATCATGGCTGGGAACACAATGGGGTGAGCTCAGCTCGTGTCTCAGGAACATGATGGCTGGGAACACAATGGGGTGAGCTCAGCTCGTGTCTCAGGAACATGAACATCATGGCTGGGAACACAATGGGGTGAGCTCAGCTCGTGTCTCAGGAACATGATGGCTGGGAACACAATAGGGTGAGCTCAGCTCGTGTCTCAGGAACATGATGGCTGGAACACAATGGGGTGAGCTCAGCTCGTGTCTCAGGAACATGGACATCATGGCTGGAAACACAATAGGGTGAGCTCAGCTCGTGTCTCAGGAACATGAACATCATGGCTGAAAACACAATGGGGTGAGCTCAGCTCGTGTGTCAGGAACATGATGGCTGGAAACACAATGGGGTGAGCTCAGCTCGTGTCTCAGGAACATGAACATCATGGCTGGAAACACAATGGGGTGAGCTCAGCTCGTGTGTCAGGAACATGATGGCTGGAACACAATAGGGTGAGCTCAGCTCGTGTCTCAGGAACATGATGGCTGGGAACACAATGGGGTGAGCTCAGCTCGTGTCTCAGGAACATGTACATCATGGCTGGGAACACAATGGGGTGAGCTCAGCTCGTGTCTCAGGAACATAAACATCATGGCTGGAAACACAATGGGGTGAGCTCAGCTCGTGTGTCAGGAACATGATGGCTGGAACACAATAGGGTGAGCTCAGCTCGTGTCTCAGGAAAATGATGGCTGGGAACACAATGGGGTGAGCTCAGCTCGTGTCTCAGGAACATGTACATCATGGCTGGGAACACAATGGGGTGAGCTCAGCTCGTGTCTCAGGAACATGAACATCATGGCTGGGAACACAATGGGGTGAGCTCAGCTCGTGTGTCAGGAACATGAACATCATGGCTGGAAACACAATGGGGTGAGCTCAGCTCGTGTGTCAGGAACATGATGGCTGGAACACAATAGGGTGAGCTCAGCTCGTGTCTCAGGAACATGATGGCTGGGAACACAATGGGGTGAGCTCAGCTCGTGTCTCAGGAACATGAACATCATGGCTGGAAACACAATGGGGTGAGCTCAGCTCGTGTCTGAGGAACATGAACATCATGGCTGGTAACACAATAGGGTGAGCTCAGCTCGTGTCTCAGGAACATGAACATCATGGCTGGGAACACAATTGGGTGAGCTCAGCTCATGTCTCAGGAACATGAACATCATGGCTGGGAACACAATAGGGTGAGCTCAGCTCGTGTCTCAGGAACATGAACATCATGGCTGGGAACACAATTGGGTGAGCTCAGCTCGTGTCTCAGGAACATGGACATCATGGCTGGAAACACAATAGTGTGAGCTCAGCTCGTGTCTCAGGAACATGGACATCATGGCTGGAAACACAATGGGGTGAGCTCAGCTCGTGTCTGAGGAACATGAACATCATGGCTGGAACACAATAGGGTGAGCTCAGCTCGTGTCTCAGGAACATGAACATCATGGCTGGGAACACAATTGGGTGAGCTCAGCTCGTGTCTCAGGAACATGATGGCTGGAAACACAATGGGGTGAGCTCAGCTCGTGTCTCAGGAACATGAACATCATGGCTGGGAACACAATTGGGTGAGCTCAGCTCGTGTCTCAGGAACATCATGACTGGAACACAATAGGGTGAGCTCAGCTCGTGTCTCAGGAACATGAACATCATGGCTGGGAACACAATTGGGTGAGCTCAGCTCGTGTCTCAGGAACATGAACATCATGGCTGGGAACACAATAGGGTGAGCTCAGCTCGTGTCTCAGGAACATGAACATCATGGCTGGGAACACAATAGGGTGAGCTCAGCTCGTGTCTCAGGAACATGATGGCTGGGAACACACTAGGGTGAGCTCAGCTCGTGTCTCAGGAACATGATGGCTGGGAACACAATAGGGAGAGCTCAGCTCGTGTCTCAGGAACATGATGGCTAGGAACACAATAGGGTGAGCTCAGCTCGTGTCTCAGGAACATGATGGCTGGGAACACAATGAGGTGAGCTCAGCTCGTGTCTCAGGAACATGATGGCTGGGAACACAATAGGGTGAGCTCAGCTCGTGTCTCAGGAACATGATGGCTGGGAACACAATAGGGTGAGCTCAGCTCGTGTCTCAGAAACATGATGGCTGGAACACAATAGGGTGAGCTCAGCTCGTGTCTCAGGAACATGAACATCATGGCTGGGAACACAATGGGGTGAGCTCAGCTCGTGTCTCAGGAACATGAACATCATGGCTAGGAACACAATGGGGTGAGCTCAGTTCGTGTCTCAGGAACATGAACATCATGGCTGGAACACAATGAGGTGAGCTCAGCTCGTGTCTCAGGAACATGAACATCATGGCTGGGAACACAATAGGGTGAGCTCAGCTCGTGTCTCAGGAACATGAACATCATGGCTGAGAACACAATGAGGTGAGCTCAGCTCGTGTCTCAGGAACATGATGGCTCGAACACACTGGGATGAGCTCAGCTCGTGTCTCAGGAACATGAACATCATGGCTGGAACACAATGAGGTGAGCTCAGCTCGTGTCTCAGGAACATGAACATCATGGCTGGAACACAATGGGGTAGCTCAGCTCGTGTCTCAGAGACATGAACATCATGACTGGGAACACAATGGGGTGAACACAGCTCGTGTCTCAGGAACATGAACATGATGGCTGGGAACACAATGGGGTGAGCTCAGCTCGTGTCTCAGGAACATGAACATCATGGCTGGAACTTAATGGGTTGAGCTCAGCTCGTGTCTCAGGAACATGAACATCATGGCTGGAACACAATGAGGTGAGCTCAGCTCGTGTCTCAGGAACATGAACATGATGGCTGGGAACACAATAGGGTGAGCTCAGCTCGTGACTCAGGAACATGAACATAATAGCTGGAACACAATGGGGTGAGCTCAGCTCGTGTCTCAGGAACATGATGGCTGGAAACATAATGGGGTGAGCTCAGCTCGTGTCTCAGGAACATGATGGCTGGAAACACAATGCGGTGAGCTCGGCTCGTGTCTCAGGAACATGAACATCATGACTGGGAACGCAATGGGGTGAACTCAGCTCGTGTCTCAGGAACATGAACATGATGGCTGAGAACACAATGAGGTGAGCTCAGCTCGTGTCTTAGGAACGTCATGGCTGGGAACACAATGGGGTGAGCTCAGCCCGTGTCTCAGGAACATGAACATCATGGCTGGGAACACAATGGGGTGAGCTCAGCTCGTGTCTCAGGGCAATCATGGCTGGGAACACAATGGGGTGAGCTCAGCCCGTGTCTCAGGAACATGGACATAATGGCTGGGAACACTATAGGGTGAGCTCAGCTCGTGTGTCAGGAAGATGAACATCATGGCTGGGAACACAATGGGGTGAGCTCAGCTCGTGTCTCAGGAACATGAACATCATGGCTGGGAACACAATGAGGTGAGCCCAGCTCGTGTCTCAGGAACATGTACATCATGGCTGGAACACAATGGGGTGAGCTCAGCTCGTGTCTCAGGAACATGAACATCATGGCTGGGAACACAATGGGGTGAGCTCAGCTCGTGTCTCAGGAACATGATGGCTGGAACACAATAGGGTGAGCTCAGCTCGTGTCTCAGGAGCATGAACATCATGGCTGGGAACACAATGAGGTGAGCTCAGCTCGTGTCTCAGGAACATGGACATCATGACTGGGAACACAATGGGGTGAACTCAGCTCGTGTCTCAGGAACATGGACATCATGGCTGGAACACAATGGGGTGAGCTCAGCTCGTGTCTCAGGAACATGAACATCATGGCTGGAACACAATGGGGTAGCTCAGCTCGTGTCTCAGAGACATGAACATCATGACTGGGAACACAATGGGGTGAACACAGCTCGTGTCTCAGGAACATGAACATGATGGCTGGGAACACAATGGGGTGAGCTCAGCTCGTGTCTCAGGAACATGAACATCATGGCTGGAACCTAATGGGTTGAGCTCAGCTCGTGTCTCAGGAACATGAACATCATGGCTGGAACACAATGAGGTGAGCTCAGCTCGTGTCTCAGGAACATGAACATGATGGCTGGGAACACAATAGGGTGAGCTCAGCTCGTGACTCAGGAACATGATCATCATAGCTGGAACACAATGGGGTGAGCTCAGCTCGTGTCTCAGGAACATGATGGCTGGAAACATAATGGGGTGAGCTCAGCTCGTGTCTCAGGAACATGATGGCTGGAAACACAATGCGGTGAGCTCAGCTCGTGTCTCAGGAACATGAACATCATGACTGGGAAGGCAATGGGGTGAACTCAGCTCGTGTCTCAGGAACATGAACATGATGGCTGAGAACACAATGAGGTGAGCTCAGCTCGTGTCTTAGGAACGTCATGGCTGGGAACACAATGGGGTGAGCTCAGCCCGTGTCTCAGGAACATGAACATCATGGCTGGGAACACAATGGGGTGAGCTCAGCTCGTGTCTCAGGGCAATCATGGCTGGGAACACAATGGGGTGAGCTCAGCCCGTGTCTCAGGAACATGGACATCATGGCTGGGAACACTATGGGGTGAGCTCAGCTCGTGTGTCAGGAAGATGAACATCATGGCTGGGAACACAATGGGGTGAGCTCAGCTCGTGTCTCAGGAACATGAACATCATGGCTGGGAACACAATGAGGTGAGCCCAGCTCGTGTCTCAGGAACATGTACATCATGGCTGGAACACAATGGGGTGAGCTCAGCTCGTGTCTCAGGAACATGAACATCATGGCTGGGAACACAATGGGGTGAGCTCAGCTCGTGTCTCAGGAACATGATGGCTGGAACACAATAGGGTGAGCTCAGCTCGTGTCTCAGGAGCATGAACATCATGGCTGGGAACACAATGAGGTGAGCTCAGCTCGTGTCTCAGGAACATGGACATCATGACTGGGAACACAATGGGGTGAACTCAGCTCGTGTCTCAGGAACATGGACATCATGGCTGGAACACAATGGGGTGAGCTCAGCTCGTGTCTCAGGAACATGAACATCATGGCTGGAACACAATGGGGTGAGCTCAGCTCGTGTCTCAGGAACATGAACATCATGACTGGGAACACAATGGGGTGAGCTCAGCTCGTGTCTCAGGAACATGAACATCATGGCTGGAACACAATGGGGTGAGCTCAGCTCGTGTCTCAGGAACATGAACATCATGGCTGGAACACAATGGGTTGAGCTCAGCTCGTGTCTCAGGAACATCATGGCTGGGAACACAATGCGGTGAGCTCAGCTCGTGTCTCAGGAACATGAACATCATGGCTGGAACACAATGAGGTGAGCGTAGCTCGTGTCTCAGGAACATGAACATCATGGCTGGAACACAATGAGGTGAGCTCAGCTCGTGTCTCAGGAACATGAACATCGTGGCTGGGAACACAATGCGGTGAGCTCAGCTCGTGTCTCAGGAACATGAACATCATGGCTGGAAACACAATGGGGTGAGCTCAGCTCGTGTCTCAGGAACATGAACATCATGGCTGGAACACAATGAGGTTAGCTCAGCTCGTGTCTCAGGTACATGGACATCATGGCTGGGAACACAATGAGGTGAGCTCAGCTCGTGTCTCAGGAACATGAACATCATGGCTGGGAACACAAACAATGGGGTGAGCTCAGCTCGTGTCTCAGGAACATGAACATCATGGCTGGAACACAATGGGGTGAGCTCAGCTCGTGTCTCAGGAACATGAACATCATGGCTGGGAACACAATGGGGTGAGCTCAGCTCGTGTCTCAGGAACATGAACATCATGGCTGGGAACACAATGGGGTGAGCTCAGCTCGTGTCTCAGGAACATGAAAATCATGGCTGGAAACACAATGGGGTGAGCTCAGCTCGTGTCTCAGGAACATGAACATCATGGCTGGAACACAATGGGGTGAGCTCAGCTCGTGTCTCAGGAACATGAACATCATGGCTGGAACACAATGGGGTGAGCTCAGCTCGTGTCTCAGGAACATGAACATCATGGCTGGAAACACAATGGGGTGAGCTCAGCTCGTGTCTCAGGAACATGAACATCATGGCTGGGAACACAATGGGGTGAGCTCAGCTCGTGTCTCAGGAACATGAATATCATGGCTGAGAACACGATGAGGTGAGCTCAGCTCATGTCTCAGGAACATCATGGCTGGGAACACAATGGGGTGAGCTCAGCTCGTGTCTCAGGAACATGAACATCATGGCTGGAACACAATGGGATGAGCTCAGCTCGTGTCTCAGGAACATGGACATCATGGCTGGAACACAATGAGGTGAGCTCAGCTCGTGTCTCAGGAACATGAACATCATGGCTGGGAACACAATGGGGTGAGCTCAGCTCGTGTCTCAGGAACATGAACATCATGGCTGGGAACACAATGGGGTGAGCTCAGCTCGTGTCTCAGGTACATGAACATCATGGCTGGAACACAATGAGGTGAGCGTAGCTCGTGTCTCAGGAACATGAACATCATGGCTGGGAACACAATGAGGTGAGTTCAGCTCGTGTCTCAGGAACATGAACATCATGGCTGGGAACACAATGAGGTGAGTTCAGCTCGTGTCTCAGAAACATGAACATCATGGCTGGGAACACGATGAGGTGAGCTCAGCTCGTGTCTCAGGAACATGATGGCTGGGAACACAATGGGGTGAGCTCAGCTCGTGTCTCAGGAACATGAACATCATGGCTGGGAACACAATGAGGTGAGTTCAGCTCGTGTCTCAGGAACATGAACATCATGGCTGGGAACACAATGGGGTGAGCTCAGCTCGTGTCTCAGGAACATGATGGCTGGGAACACAATGGGGTGAGCTCAGCTCGTGTCTCAGGAACATGAACATCATGTCTGGAACACAATGGGGTGAGCTCAGCTCGTGTCTCAGGAACATGAACATCATGGCTGGGAACACAATGAGGTGAGCTCAGCTCGTGTCTCAGGAACATGAATATCATGGCTGAGAACACAATGAGGTGAGCTCAGCTCATGTCTCAGGAACATCATGGCTGGGAACACAATGGGGTGAGCTCAGCTCATGTCTCAGGAACATCATGGCTGGGAACACAATGAGGTGAGCTCAGCTCGTGTCTCAGGAACATGAACATCATGGCTGGGAACACAATGAGGTGAGCTCAGCTCGTGTCTCAGGAACATGAATATCATGGCTGAGAACACAATGAGGTGAGCTCAGCTCATGTCTCAGGAACATCATGGCTGAGAACACAAAGAGGTGAGCTCAGCTCATGTCTCAGGAACATCATGGCTGGGAACACAATGAGGTGAGCTCAGCTCGTGTCTCAGGAACATGAACATCATGGCTGGGAACACAATGAGGTGAGCTCAGCTCGTGTCTCAGGAACATGAACATCATGGCTGGAACACAATGGGGTGAGCTCAGCTCGTGTCTCAGGAACATGAACATC
Source organism: Brachyptera risi (assembly GCA_964007535.1). NCBI lineage: Eukaryota > Metazoa > Arthropoda > Insecta > Plecoptera > Taeniopterygidae > Brachyptera > Brachyptera risi. The sequence goes on from OZ023336.1 coordinate 512,280, forward strand.
ATGGCTGGGAACACAATGAGGTGAGCTCAGCTCGTGTCTCAGGAACATGAATATCATGGCTGAGAACACAATGAGGTGAGCTCAGCTCATGTCTCAGGAACATCATGGCTGGGAACACAATGAGGTGAGCTCAGCTCATGTCTCAGGAACATCATGGCTGGGAACACAATGAGGTGAGCTCAGCTCGTGTCTCAGAAACATGAACATCATGGCTGGGAACACAATGAGGTGAGCTCAGCTCGTGTCTCAGGAACATGAATATCATGGCTGAGAACACAATGAGGTGAGCTCAGCTCATGTCTCAGGAACATCATGGCTGAGAACACAATGAGGTGAGCTCAGCTCGTGTCTCAGGAACATGAACATCATGGCTGGGAACACAATGAGGTGAGCTCAGCTCGTGTCTCAGGAACATGGACATCATGACTGGGAACACAATGGGGTGAGCTCAGCTCGTGTCTCAGGAACATGAACATCATGGCTGGAAACACAATGGGGTGAGCTCAGCTCGTGTCTCAGGAACATGAACATCATGGCTGGGAACACAATGGGGTGAGCTCAGCTCGTGTCTCAGGAACATGAACATCATGACTGGGAACACAATGGGGTGAGCTCAGCTCGTGTCTCAGGAACATGAACATCATGGCTGGAACACAATGGGGTGAGCTCAGCTCGTGTCTCAGGAGCATGAACATCATGGCTGGGAACACAATGAGGTGAGCTCAGCTCGTGTCTCAGGAACATGAACATCATGTCTGGGAACACAATGGGGTGTGTTCAGCTCGTGTCTCAGGAACATGAACATCATGGCTGGAACACAATGAGGTGAGCTCAGCTCGTGTCTCAGGAACATGAACATCATGGCTGGGAACACAATGAGGTGAGCTCAGCTCGTGTCTCAGGAACATGAACATCATGGCTGGGAACACAAACAATGGGGTGAGCTCAGCTCGTGTCTCAGGAACATGAACATCATGGCTGGAACACAATGGGGTGAGCTCAGCTCGTGTCTCAGGAACATGAACATCATGGCTGGGAACACAATGGGGTGAACTCAGCTCGTGTCTCAGGAACATGATGGCTGGAAACATAATGGGGTGAGCTCAGCTCGTGTCTCAGGAACATGATGGCTGGAAACACAATGCGGTGAGCTCGGCTCGTGTCTCAGGAACATGAACATGATGGCTGAGAACACAATGAGGTGAGCTCAGCTCGTGTCTTAGGAACGTCATGGCTGGGAACACAATGGGGTGAGCTCAGCCCGTGTCTCAGGAACATGAACATCATGGCTGGGAACACAATGGGGTGAGCTCAGCTCGTGTCTCAGGGCAATCATGGCTGGGAACACAATGGGGTGAGCTCAGCCCGTGTCTCAGGAACATGGACATCATGGCTGGGAACACTATGGGGTGAGCTCAGCTCGTGTGTCAGGAAGATGAACATCATGGCTGGGAACACAATGGGGTGAGCTCAGCTCGTGTCTCAGGAACATGAACATCATGGCTGGGAACACAATGAGGTGAGCCCAGCTCGTGTCTCAGGAACATGTACATCATGGCTGGAACACAATGGGGTGAGCTCAGCTCGTGTCTCAGGAACATGAACATCATGGCTGGGAACACAATGGGGTGAGCTCAGCTCGTGTCTCAGGAACATGATGGCTGGAACACAATAGGGTGAGCTCAGCTCGTGTCTCAGGAGCATGAACATCATGGCTGGGAACACAATGAGGTGAGCTCAGCTCGTGTCTCAGGAACATGGACATCATGACTGGGAACACAATGGGGTGAACTCAGCTCGTGTCTCAGGAACATGGACATCATGGCTGGAACACAATGGGGTGAGCTCAGCTCGTGTCTCAGGAACATGAACATCATGGCTGGACACAATGGGGTAGCTCAGCTCGTGTCTCAGAGACATGAACATCATGACTGGGAACACAATGGGGTGAACACAGCTCGTGTCTCAGGAACATGAACATGATGGCTGGGAACACAATGGGGTGAGCTCAGCTCGTGTCTCAGGAACATGAACATCATGGCTGGAACTTAATGGGTTGAGCTCAGCTCGTGTCTCAGGAACATGAACATCATGGCTGGAACACAATGAGGTGAGCTCAGCTCGTGTCTCAGGAACATGAACATGATGGCTGGGAACACAATAGGGTGAGCTCAGCTCGTGACTCAGGAACATGAACATCATAGCTGGAACACAATGGGGTGAGCTCAGCTCGTGTCTCAGGAACATGATGGCTGGAAACATAATGGGGTGAGCTCAGCTCGTGTCTCAGGAACATGATGGCTGGAAACACAATGCGGTGAGCTCAGCTCGTGTCTCAGGAACATGAACATCATGACTGGGAAGGCAATGGGGTGAACTCAGCTCGTGTCTCAGGAACATGAACATGATGGCTGAGAACACAATGAGGTGAGCTCAGCTCGTGTCTTAGGAACGTCATGGCTGGGAACACAATGGGGTGAGCTCAGCCCGTGTCTCAGGAACATGAACATCATGGCTGGGAACACAATGGGGTGAGCTCAGCTCGTGTCTCAGGGCAATCATGGCTGGGAACACAATGGGGTGAGCTCAGCCCGTGTCTCAGGAACATGGACATCATGGCTGGGAACACTATGGGGTGAGCTCAGCTCGTGTGTCAGGAAGATGAACATCATGGCTGGGAACACAATGGGGTGAGCTCAGCTCGTGTCTCAGGAACATGAACATCATGGCTGGGAACACAATGAGGTGAGCCCAGCTCGTGTCTCAGGAACATGTACATCATGGCTGGAACACAATGGGGTGAGCTCAGCTCGTGTCTCAGGAACATGAACATCATGGCTGGGAACACAATGGGGTGAGCTCAGCTCGTGTCTCAGGAACATGATGGCTGGAACACAATAGGGTGAGCTCAGCTCGTGTCTCAGGAGCATGAACATCATGGCTGGGAACACAATGAGGTGAGCTCAGCTCGTGTCTCAGGAACATGGACATCATGACTTGGAACACAATGGGGTGAACTCAGCTCGTGTCTCAGGAACATGGACATCATGGCTGGAACACAATGGGGTGAGCTCAGCTCGTGTCTCAGGAACATGAACATCATGGCTGGAACACAATGGGGTGAGCTCAGCTCGTGTCTCAGGAACATGAACATCATGACTGGGAACACAATGGGGTGAGCTCAGCTCGTGTCTCAGGAACATGAACATCATGGCTGGAACACAATGGGGTGAGCTCAGCTCGTGTCTCAGGAACATGAACATCATGGCTGGAACACAATGGGTTGAGCTCAGCTCGTGTCTCAGGAACATCATGGCTGGGAACACAATGCGGTGAGCTCAGCTCGTGTCTCAGGAACATGAACATCATGGCTGGAACACAATGAGGTGAGCGTAGCTCGTGTCTCAGGAACATGAACATCATGGCTGGAACACAATGAGGTGAGCTCAGCTCGTGTCTCAGGAACATGAACATCGTGGCTGGGAACACAATGCGGTGAGCTCAGCTCGTGTCTCAGGAACATGAACATCATGGCTGGAAACACAATGGGGTGAGCTCAGCTCGTGTCTCAGGAACATGAACATCATGGCTGGAACACAATGAGGTTAGCTCAGCTCGTGTCTCAGGTACATGGACATCATGGCTGGGAACACAATGAGGTGAGCTCAGCTCGTGTCTCAGGAACATGAACATCATGGCTGGGAACACAAACAATGGGGTGAGCTCAGCTCGTGTCTCAGGAACATGAACATCATGGCTGGAACACAATGGGGTGAGCTCAGCTCGTGTCTCAGGAACATGAACATCATGGCTGGGAACACAATGGGGTGAGCTCAGCTCGTGTCTCAGGAACATGAACATCATGGCTGGGAACACAATGGGGTGAGCTCAGCTCGTGTCTCAGGAACATGAACATCATGGCTGGAAACACAATGGGGTGAGCTCAGCTCGTGTCTCAGGAACATGAACATCATGGCTGGAACACAATGGGGTGAGCTCAGCTCGTGTCTCAGGAACATGAACATCATGGCTGGAACACAATGGGGTGAGCTCAGCTCGTGTCTCAGGAACATGAACATCATGGCTGGAAACACAATGGGGTGAGCTCAGCTCGTGTCTCAGGAACATGAACATCATGGCTGGGAACACAATGGGGTGAGCTCAGCTCGTGTCTCAGGAACATGAATATCATGGCTGAGAACACGATGAGGTGAGCTCAGCTCGTGTCTCAGGAACATGATGGCTGGGAACACAATGGGGTGAGCTCAGCTCGTGTCTCAGGAACATGAACATCATGGCTGGGAACACAATGAGGTGAGTTCAGCTCGTGTCTCAGGAACATGAACATCATGGCTGGGAACACAATGGGGTGAGCTCAGCTCGTGTCTCAGGAACATGATGGCTGGGAACACAATGGGGTGAGCTCAGCTCGTGTCTCAGGAACATGAACATCATGTCTGGAACACAATGGGGTGAGCTCAGCTCGTGTCTCAGGAACATGAACATCATGGCTGGGAACACAATGAGGTGAGCTCAGCTCGTGTCTCAGGAACATGAATATCATGGCTGAGAACACAATGAGGTGAGCTCAGCTCATGTCTCAGGAACATCATGGCTGGGAACACAATGGGGTGAGCTCAGCTCATGTCTCAGGAACATCATGGCTGGGAACACAATGAGGTGAGCTCAGCTCGTGTCTCAGGAACATGAACATCATGGCTGGGAACACAATGAGGTGAGCTCAGCTCGTGTCTCAGGAACATGAATATCATGGCTGAGAACACAATGAGGTGAGCTCAGCTCATGTCTCAGGAACATCATGGCTGAGAACACAAAGAGGTGAGCTCAGCTCATGTCTCAGGAACATCATGGCTGGGAACACAATGAGGTGAGCTCAGCTCGTGTCTCAGGAACATGAACATCATGGCTGGGAACACAATGAGGTGAGCTCAGCTCGTGTCTCAGGAACATGAACATCATGGCTGGAACACAATGGGGTGAGCTCAGCTCGTGTCTCAGGAACATGAACATCATGGCTGGGAACACAATGAGGTGAGCTCAGCTCGTGTCTCAGGAACATGAATATCATGGCTGAGAACACAATGAGGTGAGCTCAGCTCATGTCTCAGGAACATCATGGCTGGGAACACAATGAGGTGAGCTCAGCTCATGTCTCAGGAACATCATGGCTGGGAACACAATGAGGTGAGCTCAGCTCGTGTCTCAGAAACATGAACATCATGGCTGGGAACACAATGAGGTGAGCTCAGCTCGTGTCTCAGGAACATGAATATCATGGCTGAGAACACAATGAGGTGAGCTCAGCTCATGTCTCAGGAACATCATGGCTGAGAACACAATGAGGTGAGCTCAGCTCGTGTCTCAGGAACATGAACATCATGGCTGGGAACACAATGAGGTGAGCTCAGCTCGTGTCTCAGGAACATGGACATCATGACTGGGAACACAATGGGGTGAGCTCAGCTCGTGTCTCAGGAACATGAACATCATGGCTGGGAACACAATGGGGTGAGCTCAGCTCGTGTCTCAGGAACATGAACATCATGGCTGGGAACACAATGGGGTGAGCTCAGCTCGTGTCTCAGGAACATGAACATCATGACTGGGAACACAATGGGGTGAGCTCAGCTCGTGTCTCAGGAACATGAACATCATGGCTGGAACACAATGGGGTGAGCTCAGCTCGTGTCTCAGGAGCATGAACATCATGGCTGGGAACACAATGAGGTGAGCTCAGCTCGTGTCTCAGGAACATGAACATCATGTCTGGGAACACAATGGGGTGTGTTCAGCTCGTGTCTCAGGAACATGAACATCATGGCTGGAACACAATGAGGTGAGCTCAGCTCGTGTCTCAGGAACATGAACATCATGGCTGGGAACACAATGAGGTGAGCTCAGCTCGTGTCTCAGGAACATGAACATCATGGCTGGGAACACAAACAATGGGGTGAGCTCAGCTCGTGTCTCAGGAACATGAACATCATGGCTGGAACACAATGGGGTGAGCTCAGCTCGTGTCTCAGGAACATGAACATCATGGCTGGGAACACAATGGGGTGAGCTCAGCTCGTGTCTCAGGAACATGAACATCATGGCTGGGAACACAATGGGGTGAGCTCAGCTCGTGTCTCAGGAACATGAACATCATGGCTGGAAACACAATGGGGTGAGCTCAGCTCGTGTCTCAGGAACATGAACATCATGGCTGGAACACAATGGGGTGAGCTCAGCTCGTGTCTCAGGAACATGAACATCATGGCTGGAAACACAATGGGGTGAGCTCAGCTCGTGTCTCAGGAACATGAACATCATGGCTGGGAACACAATGGGGTGAGCTCAGCTCGTGTCTCAGGAACATGAATATCATGGCTGAGAACACGATGAGGTGAGCTCAGCTCATGTCTCAGGAACATCATGGCTGGGAACACAATGGGGTGAGCTCAGCTCGTGTCTCAGGAACATGAACATCATGGCTGGAACACAATGGGATGAGCTCAGCTCGTGTCTCAGGAACATGGACATCATGGCTGGAACACAATGAGGTGAGCTCAGCTCGTGTCTCAGGAACATGAACATCATGGCTGGGAACACAATGGGGTGAGCTCAGCTCGTGTCTCAGGAACATGAACATAATGGCTGGGAACACAATGGGGTGAGCTCAGCTCGTGTCTCAGGTACATGAACATCATGGCTGGAACACAATGAGGTGAGCGTAGCTCGTGTCTCAGGAACATGAACATCATGGCTGGGAACACAATGAGGTGAGTTCAGCTCGTGTCTCAGGAACATGAACATCATGGCTGGGAACACAATGAGGTGAGTTCAGCTCGTGTCTCAGGAACATGAACATCATGGCTGGGAACACAATGAGGTGAGCTCAGCTCGTGTCTCAGGAACATGATGGCTGGGAACACAATGGGGTGAGCTCAGCTCGTGTCTCAGGAACATGAACATCATGGCTGGGAACACAATGAGGTGAGTTCAGCTCGTGTCTCAGGAACATGAACATCATGGCTGGGAACACAATGGGGTGAGCTCAGCTCGTGTCTCAGGAACATGATGGCTGGGAACACAATGGGGTGAGCTCAGCTCGTGTCTCAGGAACATGAACATCATGTCTGGAACACAATGGGGTGAGCTCAGCTCGTGTCTCAGGAACATGAACATCATGGCTGGGAACACAATGAGGTGAGCTCATCTCGTGTCTCAGGAACATGAATATCATGGCTGAGAACACAATGAGGTGAGCTCAGCTCATGTCTCAGGAACATCATGGCTGGGAACACAATGGGGTGAGCTCAGCTCATGTCTCAGGAACATCATGGCTGGGAACACAATGAGGTGAGCTCAGCTCGTGTCTCAGGAACATGAACATCATGGCTGGGAACACAATGAGGTGAGCTCAGCTCGTGTCTCAGGAACATGAATATCATGGCTGAGAACACAATGAGGTGAGCTCAGCTCATGTCTCAGGAACATCATGGCTGAGAACACAAAGAGGTGAGCTCAGCTCATGTCTCAGGAACATCATGGCTGGGAACACAATGAGGTGAGCTCAGCTCGTGTCTCAGGAACATGAACATCATGGCTGGGAACACAATGAGGTGAGCTCAGCTCGTGTCTCAGGAACATGAACATCATGGCTGGAACACAATGAGGTGAGCTCAGCTCGTGTCTCAGGAACATGAACATCATGGCTGGGAACACAATGAGGTGAGCTCAGCTCGTGTCTCAGGAACATGAATATCATGGCTGAGAACACAATGAGGTGAGCTCAGCTCATGTCTCAGGAACATCATGGCTGGGAACACAATGAGGTGAGCTCAGCTCATGTCTCAGGAACATCATGGCTGGGAACACAATGAGGTGAGCTCAGCTCGTATCTCAGGAACATGAACATCATGGCTGGGAACACAATGAGGTGAGCTCAGCTCGTGTCTCAGGAACATGAATATCATGGCTGAGAACACAATGAGGTGAGCTCAGCTCATGTCTCAGGAACATCATGGCTGAGAACACAATGAGGTGAGCTCAGCTCGTGTCTCAGGAACATGAACATCATGGCTGGGAACACAATGAGGTGAGCTCAGCTCGTGTCTCAGGAACATGGACATCATGACTGGGAACACAATGGGGTGAGCTCAGCTCGTGTCTCAGGAACATGAACATCATGGCTGGGAACACAATGGGGTGAGCTCAGCTCGTGTCTCAGGAACATGAACATCATGGCTGGGAACACAATGGGGTGAGCTCAGCTCGTGTCTCAGGAACATGAACATCATGACTGGGAACACAATGGGGTGAGCTCAGCTCGTGTCTCAGGAACATGAACATCATGGCTGGAACACAATGGGGTGAGCTCAGCTCGTGTCTCAGGAGCATGAACATCATGGCTGGGAACACAATGAGGTGAGCTCAGCTCGTGTCTCAGGAACATGAACATCATGGCTGGGAACACAATGGGGTGTGTTCAGCTCGTGTCTCAGGAACATGAACATCATGGCTGGAACACAATGAGGTGAGCTCAGCTCGTGTCTCAGGAACATGAACATCATGGCTGGGAACACAATGAGGTGAGCTCAGCTCGTGTCTCAGGAACATGAACATCATGGCTGGGAACACAATGAGGTGAGCTCAGCTCGTGTCTCAGGAACATGAACATCATGGCCAGGAACACAATGAGGTGAGTTCAGCTCGTGTCTCAGGAACATGAACATCATGGCTGGGAACACAATGAGGTGAGCTCAGCTCGTGTCTCCGGAACATGAACATCATGGCTGGGAACACAATGAGGTGAGCTCAGCTCGTGTCTCAGGAACATGAACATCATGGCTGGGAACACAATGGGGTGAGCTCAGCTCGTGTCTCAGGAACATGAACATCATGGCTGGGAACATAATGAGGTGAGCTCAGCTCGTGTCTCAGGAACATGAACATCATGGCTGGGAACACAATGAGGTGAGCTCAGCTCGTGTCTCAGGAACATGAACATCATGGCTAGGAACATAATGAGGTGAGCTCAGCTCGTGTCTCAGGAACATGAACATCATGGCTGGGAACACAATGGGGTGAGCTCAGCTCGTGTCTCAGGAACATGAACATCATGGCTGGAACACAATGGGGTGAGCTCAGCTCGTGTCTCAGGAACATGAACATCATGGCTGGGAACACAATGGGGTGAGCTCAGCTCGTGTCTCAGGAACATGAACATCATGGCTGGGAACACAATGGGGTGAGCTCAGCTCGTGTCTCAGGAACATGAACATCATGGCTGGGAACACAATGGGGTGAGCTCAGCTCGTGTCTCAGGAACATGAACATCGTGGCTGGGAACACAATGGGGTGAGCTCAGCTCGTGTCTCAGGAACATGAACATCATGGCTGGGAACACAATGGGGTGAGCTCAGCTCGTGTCTCAGGAACATGAACATCATGGCTGGGAACACAATGGGGTGAGCTCAGCTCGTGTCTCAGGAACATGAACATCATGGCTGGAACACAATGGGGTGAGCTCAGCTCGTGTCTCAGGAACATGAACATCATGGCTGGGAACACAATGGGGTGAGCTCAGCTCGTGTCTCAGGAACATGAACATCATGGCTGGGAACACAATGGGGTGAGCTCAGCTCGTGTCTCAGGAACATGAACATCATGGCTGGGAACACAATGGGGTGAGCTCAGCTCGTGTCTCAGGAACATGAACATCGTGGCTGGGAACACAATGGGGTGAGCTCAGCTCGTGTCTCAGGAACATGAACATCATGGCTGGAAACACAATGGGGTGAGCTCAGCTCGTGTCTCAGGAACATGAACATCATGGCTGGGAACACAATGGGGTGAGCTCAGCTCGTGTCTCAGGAACATGAACATCATGGCTGGGAACACAATGGGGTGAGCTCAGCTCGTGTCTCAGAAACATGAACATCATGGCTGGAACACAATGGGGTGAGCTCAGCTCGTGTCTCAGGAACATGAACATCATGGCTGGAACACAATGGGGTGAGCTCAGCTCGTGTCTCAGGAAAATGAACATCTTGGCTGGGAACACAATGGGGTGAGCTCAGCTCGTGTCTCAGGAAAATGAACATCTTGGCTGGGAACACAATGAGGTGAGCTCAGCTCGTGTCTCAGGAACATGAACATCATGGCTGGGAACACAATGAGGTGAGCCATGGTAGAACGTTATAATCGCACTCAGAGGGAGCGTATGGAACAGTATTTCACGGCCAACCACACATTCAAGTATCTGAATGTACTCGATGACTTGGTGAAGGGTATAATGATCCAATCAAGGCGGCCATGGTAGAACGTTATAATCGTACTCAGAGGAAGCGTATGGAACAGTATTTTACGGCCAACCACACATTCAAGTATCTGAATGTACTCGATGACTTGGTGAAAGAGTATGATGATCCAATCGAGGCCACATGGTAGAACGTTATAATCGCACTCAGAGGGAGCGTATGGAACAGTATTTCACGGCCAATCACACATTCAAGTATCTGAATGTACTCGATGACTTGGTGAAAGAGTATGATGATCCAATCAAGGCGGCCATGGTAGAACGTTATAATCGCACTCAGAGGAAGCGTATGGAACAGTATTTCACGGCCAATCACACATTCAAGTATCTGAATGTACTCGATCACTTGGTGAAAGGGTATAATGATGCAATCAAGGCGGCCATGGTAGAACGTTATAATCTCACTCAGAGGGAGCGTATGGAACAGTATTTCACGGCCAACCACACATTCAAGTATCTGAATGTACTCGATGACTTGGTGGAAGGGTATAATGATCCAATCAAGGCGGCCATGGTAGAACGTTATAATCGCACTCAGAGGGAGCGTATGGAACAGTATTTCACGGCCAACCACACATTCAAGTATCTGAATGTACTCGATGACTTGGTGGAAGGGTATAATGATCCAATCAAGGCGGCCATGGTAGAACGTTATAATCGCACTCAGAGGGAGCGTATGGAACAGTATTTCACGGCCAACCACACATTCAAGTATCTGAATGTACTCGATCACTTGGTGAAAGAGTATGATGATCCAATCGAGGCCACATGGTAAAACGTTATAATCGCACTCAGAGGGAGCGTATGGAACAGTATTTCACGGCCAATCACACATTCAAGTATCTGAATGTACTCGATCACTTGGTGAAAGGGTATAATTATGCAATCGAGGTGGCCTTGGTAGAACGTTATAATCGCACTCAGAGGGAGCGTATGGAACAGTATTTCACGGCCAACCACACATTCAAGTATCTGAATGTACTCGATGACTTGGTGGAAGGGTATAATGATCCAATCAAGGCGGCCATGGTAGAACGTTATAATCGCACTCAGAGGAAGCGTATGGAACAGTATTACACGGCCAACCACACATTCAAGTATCTGAATGTACTCGATGACTTGGTGAAGGGTAAAATGATGCAATCGAGGTGGCCTTGGTAGAATGTTATAATCGCACCCAGAGGGAGCGTATGGAACAGTATTTCACGGCCAACCACACATTCAAGTATCTGAATGTACTCGATGACTTGGTGAAAGGGTATAATGATCCAATCAAGGCGGCCATGCTAGAACGTTATAATCGCACTCAGAGGGAGCGTATGGAACAGTATTTCACGGCCAACCACACATTCAAGTATCTGAATTTACTCGATCACTTGGTGAAAGGGTATAATAATCCAATCAAGGCGGCCATGGTAGAACGTTATAATCGCACTCAGAGGGAGCGTATGGAACAGTATTTCACGGCCAACCACACATTCAAGTATCTGAATGTACTCGATCACTTGGTGGAAGAGTATAATGATCCAATCAAGGCGGCCATGGTAGAACGTTATAATCGCACTCAGAGGAAGCGTATGGAACAGTATTTCACGGCCAACCACACATTCAAGTATCTGAATGTACTCGATGACTTGGTGAAAGGGTATAATGATGCAATCAAGGCCACATGGTAGAACGTTATAATCGCACTCAGAGGGAGAGTATGGAACAGTATTTCACAGCCAACCACACATTCAAGTATCTGAATGTACTCGATGACTTGGTGGAAGGGTATAATAATCCAATCAAGGCGGCCATGGTAGAACGTTATAATCGCACTCAGAGGGAGCGTATGGAACAGTATTTCACGGCCAACCACACATTCAAGTATCTGAATGTACTCGATCACTTGGTGAAAGGGTATAATAATCCAATCAAGGCGGCCATGGTAGAATGTTATAATCGCACTCAGAGGGAGCGTATGGAACAGTATTTCACGGCCAACCACACATCCAAGTATCTGAATGTACTCGATCACTTGGTGAAGGGTATAATGATGCAATCAAGGCGGCCATGGTAGAACGTTATAATCGCACTCAGAGGGAGCGTGTGGAACAGTATTTCACGGCCAACCACACATTCAAGTATCTGAATGTACTCGATCACTTGGTGGAAGGGTATAATAATCCAATCAAGGCGGCCATGGTAGAACGTTATAATCGCACTCAGAGGGAGCGTATGGAACAGTATTTCACGGCCAACCACACATTCAAGTATCTGAATGTACTCGATCACTTGGTGAAGGGTATAATGATGCAATCAAGGCGGCCATGGTAGAACGTTATAATCGCACTCAGAGGGAGCGTATGGAACAGTATTTCACGGCCAACCACACATTCAAGTATCTGAATGTTCTCGATGACTTGGTGAAAGGGTATAATGATGCAATCAAGGCCACATGGTAGAACGTTATAATCGCACTCAGAGGGAGCGTATGGAACAGTATTTCACGGCCAACCACACATTCAAGTATCTGAATGTACTCGATGACTTGGTGAAAGGGTATAATGATGCAATCAAGGCCACATGGTAGAACGTTATAATCGCACTCAGAGGGAGAGTATGGAACAGTATTTCACAGCCAACCACACATTCAAGTATCTGAATGTACTCGATGACTTGGTGGAAGGGTATAATAATCCAATCAAGGCGGCCATGGTAGAACGTTATAATCGCACTCAGAGGGAGCGTATGGAACAGTATTTCACGGCCAACCACACATTCAAGTATCTGAATGTACTCGATGACTTGGTGAAAGGGTATAATGATGCAATCAAGGCCACATGGTAGAACGTTATAATCGCACTCAGAGGGAGAGTATGGAACAGTATTTCACAGCCAACCACACATTCAAGTATCTGAATGTACTCGATGACTTGGTGGAAGGGTATAATAATCCAATCAAGGCGGCCATGGTAGAACGTTATAATCGCACTCAGAGGGAGCGTATGGAACAGTATTTCACGGCCAACCACACATTCAAGTATCTGAATGTACTCGATCACTTGGTGAAGGGTATAATGATCCAATCAAGGCGGCCATGCTAGAACGTTATAATCGCACTCAGAGGGAGCGTATGGAACAGTATTTCACGGCCAACCACACATTCAAGTATCTGAATTTACTCGATCACTTGGTGAAAGGGTATAATAATCCAATCAAGGCGGCCATGGTAGAATGTTATAATCGCACTCAGAGGGAGCGTATGGAACAGTATTTCACGGCCAACCACACATTCAAGTATCTGAATGTACTCGATGACTTGGTGAAAGGGTATAATGATCCAATCAATGCGGCCATGGTAGAACGTTATAATCGCACTCAGAGGAAGCGTATGGAACAGTATTTCACGGCCAACCACACATTCAAGTATCTGAATGTACTCGATGACTTGGTGAAAGGGTATAATGATGCAATCAAGGCCACATGGTAGAACGTTATAATCTCACTCAGAGGGAGCGTATGGAACAGTATTTCACGGCCAACCACACATTCAAGTATCTGAATGTACTCGATGACTTGGTGAAAGGGTATAATGATCCAATCAAGGCGGCCATGGTAGAACGTTATAATCGCACTCAGAGGGAGCGTATGGAACAGTATTTCACAGCCAACCACACATTCAAGTATCTGAATGTACTCGATGACTTGGTGAAAGGGTATAATGATCCAATCAAGGCGGCCATGGTAGAACGTTATAATCGCACTCAGAGGAAGCGTATGGAACAGTATTTCACGGCCAACCACACATTCAAGTATCTGAATGTACTCGATGACTTGGTGAAAGGGTATAATGATGCAATCAAGGCGGCCATGGTAGAACGTTATAATCGCACTCAGAGGAAGCGTATGGAACAGTATTTCACGGCCAACCACACATTCAAGTATCTGAATGTACTCGATGACTTGGTGAAGGGTATAATGATCCAATCAAGGCCACATGGTAGAACGTTATAATCGCACTCAGAGGGAGAGTATGGAACAGTATTTCACGGCCAACCACACATTCAAGTATCTGAATGTACTCGATGACTTGGTGAAGGGTATAAAGATCCAATCAAGGCGACCATGCTAGAACGGTATAATCGCACTCAGAGGAAGCGTATGGAACAGTATTTCACGGCCAACCACACATTCAAGTATCTGAATGTACTCGATGACTTGGTGAAAGGGTATAATGATGCAATCCATTCTACCACAATATATCACATTTTCCTGATACCTCAAGAATACCAGATGACAAAATATTTTGCTTAAAAGTATTGTTCGCTCCAGGATAAACCATCCAAAGATCTCAGAATTGCTTTATTCCATGGTATACTAAAGGAGAAACCGTGTCGCATCCCGAGAATGCGTGGAGGAACAACAAACCTCGAGCCTTTATGGTACCCAATCTATTGGAAATGTCATGGGCAGGTATATACCGTAGACGGTCTCCTGTTCCAAATGCAATGTAGTTGGGAGAGCCAATATACTGGATCGTTTCAAATGAGATGAGTCAGGAATGAGATGAGTTCGGATAGAGATGAGTTCGGAAAGAAATGAGTCAGGAATAAGATGAGTTGGGAAAGAGATGAGTTGGGAAAGAGATGAGTTGGGAAAGAGATGAGTTCGGAAAGAGATGAGTCAGGAATAAGATGAGTTAGGAAAGAGATGAGTTGGGAAAGAGATAAGTTCGGATTGAGATGAGTTTGGACGTCATCCCGCTGTACTGTGAGTTTCCTAATTTCCAGTCAATACTGTCCACTACCTTACGTTCTATACCTTGAAGTTAATTAAACTCTTTTGATCTTATTCTCAGACACTTGTTCAGCGGCAACATTTTGCGGCTAGGAGTGGGACGTAGGCAGCCGCGGAAAGGGTCCTAGTCTCTTGAAGCTAGCTGAGACTGGGACGTTATTTCAAGTGGCAGGCGCGGTACGGGTCCAGAGCAAACCGGGCAAATTGGCTCATTCATATCGCCCTGTTATTGGCTTGGGCTAGATATTGACATAATGCGGACACGGCTGTACTGATTAACCCGTCCCAGCAAGTCACGTGAAACGTCACGTGATGTTACTGACCGAGATAGAAAAGAAGAGCATAAGTATGTTACTCTCACG